>CM075986.1:16147859-16429498 GCA_038087875.1 Malacoraja senta | reverse complement strand
GGTACATGGATAGGAAAGGTTAGGAGGAACCTGGGCCAGGCGTGGCCAAGTAGGCCTAGCTTGGTCAGGCATCTTGGTGGGCATTGGCACGTTGGACTGAAGGCCTGTTTCCGTGCTGCAAAAACGTTGCTCTATCTACAGTTTATGCTCCAGTGGGGTTTAAGCTTTGAGTTCTGTTCCACGTTGATTTTAACCGAGTTATTTTAAAACGAACATCCGCTGCCACACTGAAAAAATATTAAACCACAGAATAAATCACAGTTCCAGGGCATGAGTTAGTCACAGAGTGAAGCTCCTTCTACACTGCTCCACCACAGTCCAAGGGCATGGGTGAGACATGGAGTATAAGGCTCCCTCCACACTCTCCCACCACACACTCCAAAAGTCTCACATATGCATCTGCCCCTCTGCAGTTACCTTGGGCCAGATTCCTGGTGAGGTTTCTCAGCTTCACCAATGTAGTATATGACTGAGTAACAGACCCCTGAGTCCCACATTTAATATTCACACATGCCCGTGAGTTGTGACTGTCCCCATCTCACTCTATGTGGGAGCCATTCCGACTCGAGTTGCAGGGCACATGCACCCAGTTCCCTGCAGTTAACTAAAGGGCCAGCTCTGTGCCACTAGATGCACAGAATCTCTTGCCCTGAGTAGGGGAATCGAGGACCAGAGGACATAGGTTCAAGGTGAAGTGGGAAAGATTTAATAGGAACCGGAGGGGTAACTTTTTCACACAAAGGGTGGTGGGTGTATGGAACAAGCTGCCAGAGGAGATAGTTGAGGCTGGGACTATCCCATCGTTTAAGAAACAGTTAGACAGGTACATGGATAGGACAAGTTTGGAGGGATATGGACCAAAAGCAGGCAGGTGGGTGTAGTGTAGCTGGGACATGTTGGCCAGTGTAGGCAAGTTGGGCCGAAGGGCCTGTTTCCACGCTCTATGATTCTCTATGACTCATTGGTTCAGCAAAGGCTCAGCCGTGAGCCGCCTTTGCGAGATGTCCAGCGTGCCTTTCCGTGACGTGGAGAGATGCATATTGTACAGGCTGCTCATGCACACTCTACACTTCCTCGCCCTCGTCTTCCGTCCGGACACGCCCTGGGGGTCCGTGTCACCACCTGACGGCAGGAGCGGTCCCCAGTGGAGGTCTCTCTATAAGGGAGTCCTCCCCCCTTACATCGGGGACCTGGGGTGGGGAGTGTTGCACAGAGCTGTGGCGTGCAACAGATATTTAAGTCGGTTCACGGACTCGCCAGCCGCCTGTCACTTCTGCGGTGAGAAATGAATATGGAGTGTGGGAGGTTGCACGGTACATGAGCTACTATCTGAAGGGGCTGCTCCTCAATTTTGGGCTACACTTTAGCCCCAAGCTCCTGATCTTTGGTCACCTGGTACAGAAGGGGGAGGGTCGGGAGGGAGTGGGGAGGGTGGGGGGAGGGGTCTCCCTGTCGGTTTGCTCCTGGGCCTGGCCAAGATGGCCATTCGCGGGTCCAGGCAGCGAGTAGTCGATGGTCACACCAGAGTCGATTGCCTGTCCCTCTTCTGGGCCTATGTCCGTGCCCGTGTGTCCCTGGAGTGGGGACAAGTGGTGTCCACGGGGAGGCCTTCCGTCAACGCTGGTCGAGTGATTTGTTGATAAAGTTGGCGATATTATAATTTGGTAACAGGTTGTTTGTAAACTGCCAATAGACAATAGGTGCAGGAGTAGGTCATTTGGCCCTTCGAGCCAGCACCGCCATTCAACGTGATCATGGCTGATCATCCCCAATCAGTATCCCGTTCCTGCCTTCTCCCCATATCCCCTGACTCCGCTATTTTCAAGAGCCCTATCTAGCTCTCTCTTGAAAGCATCCTGAGAACCGGCCTCCACCGCCCTCGGAGGGAGAGAATTCCACAGACTCACCACTCTCTGTGGCAGAGAGTATAGAATACAGAATATAGGCAGCCTTTGATTGTGTTACTGCTCTGTATTTTGGTTTGGTTTGTTTTGAATAAAAGCATCTTGTATTATATAAAAAAGGTTAGACACAGAGAGACAAGCTGCAACATCCAGGCGTGCTGTTTGTTGGTTTTTATCTCACCTGAAGTTTGTTTTTTCTCCTTCAATTTCTTCTCAAACTTGTTCCTCATCAGCTCGATGTTGTCGACGGAGGAGGCTCGGCGGATGCCGGGGCAGCTGTCTCCGGGCTGGATCAGTATCAGGTTGGTGTTGGGGCATCGGAGGTCCGGCTCCGGGCTGCGCTCCTGCCTGGGGGAGGGGTCGCCCCAAGGTCCGCTCGCGGCCGACTTGTCGATGAGATCCGCCAGAGATTCCCACTCGTCCGGCGTGGGCTGCACGCAGTTGTCGGTGCGGGGGCCGTACAGCTCCTGCATGGCCAGCGAGTCCCGGTCCGACTGCTGCTGGTCATCGGGCACCGGGTCAAAGCCCTCCTTGGCCAGCGACTGCTGGCTCAGCGTCATCGTCCGCAGCGAGGGCAGCTTCAGCCTGAACACCTTCCCTTGGCCTGGGCAGAGAGACAAGGACATGGGGTGGGCCATCAGTACCGGGGCGAGGAGGGGAGGGGGGAGGGGGCATGAGGGCAGGGGCAAGGGCAGTGATGGGGCAGGGCAGGAGAGAGAAAGGTATCAGATGAGGGGTTGGAGGGCAGTAGCAGAGAGACAAAGTACAAGGGATCAGCTCAGTACAGAGGTCGGGCAGCAGTGGAGGGAGTTGGGTGGAGGAGGAGAGGGTGGAGGGGGATGGAGGAGAGCTGGTGGGGGAGGGGGGGTGGAGGGTGGAAGGGGAGGGGTGTGGAGGGAGTGGGTGAAGAGGAGGAGTGGGGTGGAGGGGGAGGGGAGTGCAGGGGGAGGGAGTGGAGGGGGAGGGAGTGGAGGGGGAGGGGGAGTGGGAGAAGGGGGAGGGGTGGTGGTGGAGGGGGAGAAGGGGGAGGGGTGGGGGTGGAGGGGGAGGAGTGTGGAGGGGAGGGGGGTTATGGCATGTGGGTGGGGGCAAGGGCTGAAGGCAGTGAAGGGCAGGAGAGAGAAACAGGCGTCAGTGAGGGGTGGACAGAGAGAGATGCAGAGAGACAAAGGACAGTGTGGGAGAGGGTGTGTGTAGTCGGAGGGGGAGACATTGGACTGAGGGTCAGAGAGAGCGTGGGAAGAGGGGGAGAAATGGCAGTGGATGCAGGGATCTGACATCCGTGGCCTGAGTGATGCCACTGGCAGGATAGACTGCAGACCAAGGATGTGGACTGGGGAGCTATGTAATGTGGATAAAAGCACATCTTTTCCTATGAAGCTCGAGCTGGGAGACTTGTTACAGAACTGGCTGCCTCAGTGATTTAAACATGTCTTTGCAGTAGGTTGTATCTCCCAGCTCCAGTAGAGGGGACAGAGCACATTATCCAGGCCAACACACTGGGCGTGACGTTGGGGGAGATGGGAACCGGAGGAGGCCTGCACTGGGACGTGGGGCACTGGGGGAGGTGGGCCACACTGGGGTAGGAGGGCCACACTGGGGTAGGAGGGCCACACTGGGGTAGGAGGGCCACACTGGGGTAGGAGGGCAGCACTGGGAGAGGAGGGCCACACTGGGGTAGGAGGGCCACACTGGGGTAGGAGGGCAGCACTGGGAGAGGAGGGCCACACTGGGGGAGGAGGGCAGCACTGGGAGAGGAGGGCCACACTGGGGGAGGAGGGCAGCACTGGGACATGGGGCACTGGGGTAGGAGGGCCACACTGGGGGAGGAGGGCCGCACTGGGGGAGGAGGGCAGCACTGGGACGTGGGGCACTGGGGGAGGAGGGCCACACTGGGGTAGGAGGGCCACACTGGGGTAGGAGGGCAGCACTGGGAGAGGAGGGCCACACTGGGGGAGGAGGGCAGCACTGGGACGTGGGGCACTGGGGTAGGAGGGCCACACTGGGGGAGGAGGGCCGCACTGGGGGAGGAGGGCAGCACTGGGACGTGGGGCACTGGGGGAGGAGGGCCACACTGGGGGAGGTGGGCCACACTGGGAGAGGAGGGCCACACTGGGGGAGGAGGGCCGCACTGGGGGAGGAGGGCAGCACTGGGAGAGGAGGGCCACACTGGGGGAGGAGGGCAGCACTGGGAGAGGAGGGCCGCACTGGGGGAGGAGGGCAGCACTGGGAGAGGAGGGCAGCACTGGGAGAGGAGGGCCACACTGGGGGAGGAGGGCAGCACTGGGAGAGGAGGGCCGCACTGGGGGAGGAGGGCAGCACTGGGAGAGGAGGGCCGCACTGGGGGAGGAGGGCCGCACTGGGAGAGGAGGGCAGCATGGAGGGGGCGGGGGCTGCCTCACTGAGATCTGCGGCCATGAGGAGCACGCTCTTGGTGTAGCTGAGAGGACCACTGCTCCGCCTGGCTCCTGCCGGGCCAGTGTGGAGAGAGCTTCAGCCGGCACTAACCAGCCCTGCGGGGTGTGCATGGGACGCACCATCTGCATTCTGGCCATGACGGTGGAGCAGCTGCCTCACAGCGCCACAGACCCAGGTTCAATCCTGTCTGTAGGGAATGGATGAGAAACTGGGATAACATTCAACTGGTGTGAACAGGTGGACTGGGTGGGCCGAAGGGCCTGTTTCCATGCTGTATCACTGAACCAAACCAGGCATGGGCATTTGGGCATTTGACCAAACCCGTGCTTGCCCCTTCCCCACACTGAGAGCACAGTGATTTGGGGGCAGGGTGCCCTGTGATGGTAGGTTGAGGGGCAGGGTGCCCTGTGATGGTAGGTTGAGGGGCAGGGTGCCCTGTGAAAGTAGGTTGAGGGGCCAGGGTGCCCTGTGATGGTAGATTGAGGGGCAGGGTGCCCTGTGATGGTAGGTTGAGGGGCAGGGTGCCCTGTGATGGTAGATTGAGGGGCAGGGTGCCCTGTGATGGTAGATTGAGGGGCAGGGTGCCCTGTGATGGTAGGTTGAGGGGCCAGGGTGCCCTGTGATGGTAGATTGAGGGGCAGGGTGCCCTGTGATGGTAGGTTGAGGGGCCAGGGTGCCCTGTGATGGTAGATTGAGGGGCCAGGGTGCCCTGTGATGGTAGGTTGAGGGGCAGGGTGCCCTGTGATGGTAGGTTGAGGGGCCAGGGTGCCCTGTGGTTGTAGTTTGAGGGGCAGGGTGCCCTGTGATGGTAGGTTGAGGGGCAGGGTGCCCTGTAACAGTAGTTTGAGGGGCAGGGTGCCCTGTGATGGTAGGTTGAGGGGCAGGGTGCCCTGTAACAGTAGTTTGAGGGGCAGGGTGCCCTGTGTCGGTGGGTTTTACAGGGGCAGGGTGCCCTGTGATGGTAGGTTGAGGGGCAGGGTGCCCTGTGTCGGTGGGTTTTACAGGGGCAGGGTGCCCTGTGATGGTAGGTTGAGGGGCAGGGTGCCCTGTGATGGTAGGTTGAGGGGCCAGGGTGCCCTGTGATGGTGGGTTTTACAGGGGCAGGGTGCCCTGTGATGGTAGGTTGAGGGGCCAGGGTGCCCTGTGACAGTAGTTTGAGGGGCAGGGTGCCCTGTGATGGTAGGTTGAGGGGCAGGGTGCCCTGTGATGGTAGGTTGAGGGGCCAGGGTGCCCTGTGTCGGTGGGTTTTACAGGGGCAGGGTGCCCTGTGATGGTAGGTTGAGGGGCAGGGTGCCCTGTGATGGTAGGTTGAGGGGCCAGGGTGCCCTGTGGGGGTGCTGTGCACTCTGATGCCCCCGTGTGGCCGGGAAGTGATGTGCTCGGGACGTATCTACCGTGGGCTGGGGCTGGGAACCAGAGCGGGGAACCAGCCAGCCGGCGGTCGATGTGCCGACGCTGCCACCACCTGGTACCTACTGGAAGTGCAGCAGTCCAGGGGCAAACGATGACTCCTCTCTCGGACCAGCTTTTGGGAGGTGCCCCGCTGCTCCTCAAAGTTCATGATGAACATGGTAACTGCCCCCTCCTCATTCTTGACCGGGACCACGTCCACCAGGCAGGGCAAGCACGAGCCTGAAACACAGAAGCACAGTGAGGCACGGTCGCTGCTGATGACCTCTCCCCAGTTGCTGGTCCTCCATCCACCCCTCACCATTCAGTCCAAACCCAGGGCTCACCATCAGTCCCTGCACACCCCCTTACCCCCATGCCAACCAAGTTGCCCCATCTATACATGCCCGCATTTGGCCCATATCCCTCTAAACCTTTCATATCCATGTGCCCGTCCAATAGGGTAGAATTCAAAGCTACGTGGCTGAGCTGCCAAAGGTAGGGTGGGTCTGGGCTTATCTAACTCCCCAGGTGTTCCCTTTGATGCTTCTCTGTCCCAGCTCACAGCCCCCACACTCTCTGCCCGTGACCGACAAGTCCCTCACACATGCCCGGCATCAACGCCAGTCCTGGCATCAACCATAGCTGGCATTGAAGTTTACCCAATTGATCAGGTACCTGATAATGACCTAGGATGGGAAAGGTTTGGAGTTTAGGTTTGGGTTTTATGAGTCAAACACGGGCAGGTGGGACTAGCGTAGATGGGGCTACTTGGTTGACATGGGCAAGTTGAGTCGAAGGCCTGTTTACCTGCTGTACGACTGTAATCACAGGCCCACAATTCAACAACTCCTGGCATTGCTGAATCATTCCGAGTGCTTTCCCCTAGATCTTGCATCCAGAGAGCAATTCAACCATGAGGGCATCACACCTGTGTACAACCAGGGCACAGCCACAAGGAATACTGGACAGTGGATGCCCCCCAGCCTTGTGACCCCCAGCCTTGTGACCCCCAGCCTTGTGACCCCCAGCCTTGTGACCCCCAGCCTTGTGACCCCCAGCCCATTGATCACTAGCCCTGTGGCACTGGGTCACGTTTGTTGCTGTGCTTTGGCAGAGGCTTCTACCGAGCGCTACTTTGCCACTGCTTGCACTGCCCAGTCCGTCACGGGCTCTGACCACCCCACCATCAAAGGGATTCACTGGGAATAACTCGAGTTTAGGGTTGGATGAACAACAATACTCAACATCTCCCGGAACTATCTCCACAATCTTTATATTTGGAATCTCCTTCCTTTCTTTCTTTCTATTAGTTTATAATTTCTCTTATCTCTTTCTTTCTTTCTTTCTTTCTTTCTTTCTTTCTTTCTTTTCTTTTAAAACAAACTTTAAAAATTGAAGCTATGTAAGAACTCTGTAACCAATTTGTCGTTTAGTACTATTTGTTTTTTGTTTATTTTATTAGAGGTTAATACAATACAAAACAATACAGTGGCACCTAATTTTAGGTGCCAACTATGTCATAACGTAATGCATTCTATGTACAACCTCTAGTTTTATGTTTTTGAAAAGGAGGTAAAAAATTTAAAAAAAAGAAAGAAAAAAAAAATAGAGAAAAGAAAGATGAAAAATAAATAGTAGAAAATAGAAAAACGTGAAGTGTGTATATAAGAAAAGAAAAAATAGAAAGTAGAAATAGTAGAAAAAGACCCTTAAAAAATAAATTTTCAAATCTTTGTTTGGAGATGTAAATCTATCCACGACCTGACCTGAAATCAGTAATCTTTACGGTACTGCTGCCTCACATGATTCCATAAAGTCGATGAAAGGTGACCAACTCCTTAAGAATTGGTCATATTTATCTATTAGGCGGAGTCTCATTTCTTCAAGGTGTGCTATGTCCGTCATATTCCTAATCCACATTTTAATAGTTGGTATAGCTGTATTTTTCCAAAATTTAAGTATCAATTTCTTTCCAATTATTAACCCATAATTAAAGAATACTTTTTGGTCTTTGTTTAAATTGATATCTTCTAATATTATTCCAAATATAATCCATTCCATATTAGGTTCTATTCTTGACTTGAAGAGCTTTGTAAATATATCAAATATATCGCTCCAAAATGTATTCAACTTTGTACATCCTACAAATGAATGTGTTATATTGGCATTTTGAAACAAACATTTATCGCATCTGGGAGAGACATTTGGGTAAAATTTATTCAACCTCGTTTTTGAATAATATAGTCTATGTAATAATTTAAATTGAATTAAATTATGTCTTGCATTAATGGAACAATTATGTGTATTCATCAGATACTTTTCCCATCTATCTTTCGGGATCTTTATCATTAGTTCATGTTCCCAATCTTCTCTTAGTGCCTCTGTTGAGGGTAATTCTCTATTTAATATACTATTATAAAAATATGATATTAGTTTTTCTGAATCAGCCTTAATATTCATTGCTTCTTCTAAAGGGTCTAAAAATATAGTTTGAGATCTATGTATATATATTTCTTCATAAAGTCACATATCTGTATATATTTAAAATATTGATTATCATTCAGTTTAAATTTTAATTTTAATTGTTGAAATGATAACAATTTGCCCAGTTCATACATATCTCCTACTTTCCCAATCCCCAATCTATCCCATTGTTTATATGTTTTATCGATAAGAGATGGTTTGAATGCAGGATTATTCAGAATTGGGGTTAATACTGATAGATTATTTAATTTCAAGGATAATTTTATTTGTTTCCAAATTCTTATTGTATTGTGAATAATTGGATTCTTCTTATATATCATACTATTCAATTTTATTGGTGAGAACAAGATCGTTCCTATATCGTACGGGAAACACTCCTCTTTTTCCATTCTTATCCACTCCGACTGGTGAGTTGAACTATCCAACCAGTACATTATGTTCTTAATATGCACTGCCCAGTAGTAATACGTAAAGTTAGGTAGTGATAAACCCCCAGCTTCTTTAGGTTTACACAAATGCTTTCGTTGAATTCTGTGTGCTCTATAATCCCATATAAAATTAGTGATATTAGAATCTAGTTTTTTGAAAAAATATTTCGGAATATATATTGGGATCGCTTGAAACAAATATATGAATTGTGGTAAGAAAGTCATTTTTATAGCATTAATTCTACCTATCAATGAGAGTGGGAGCGTTTTACCAAAATGTAATCATAACATTCAATTTATTTAATAGTGGCATAAAATTGGCACTAAATAATGATTTGTGTCTTCTCGTAATTTGAATACCTAAATACTTGAATTTTTCTGTTGCAATTTTGAAAGGGAATTTTAATAAGTGTCTCGCATCCTGTGGTTTTAAAGACATGATTTCGCTTTTATTCCAGTTTATTCTATATCCTGAAAAAGAACCAAATTCCTCAATTAGTGTTAATAAGGTGGGAATACTCGTTTGTGTATTAGTAATATATGAAAGAATATCATCAGCATATAATGAAATTTTATTCTTTGAGTCCTTGGTATTATATCCGTGAATATTCGGATGATTTCTAATCCTTTCAGCCAGCGGTTCTATCATAAGGGCAAATAGCAATGGTGATAAGGCACAACCCTACCTATTACCCCTTGATAAATAAAATTTTGAAGATAACATATTGTTAGTTAATATTCTTGCCGTAGGTTTATCATAAAGTAGTTTAACCCATCTAATAAAATTCTCTCCCGTATTAAATTTTTCGAGTACCTTATATAAATACTGCCATTCTACCTAATCAAATGCCTTCTCTGCATCCAGCGTAACGACTGAAATATCTTCAATGTCCTCTTTGTGAGAGTACATTATATTGAAAAGCCTTCTCAAGTTATTAAATGATTATCTTTTGGGTATAAATCCCGTTTGATCCGGGTTTACCAATTTATTAATATAATTATTCAGTCTTCTTGCTAGAATCTTTGCTAAAATTTTCTGATCCGTATTTAAAAGTGATATAGCTCTGTAAGAACCCGGTTCATCTAAATCTTTATCTTTTTTTGGTATAAGCGTTATTGATGATTCTACTAAAGTTTCTGGTAGTTTATTTTCGGTATAAGCCTGCGTGTATAAGTTGAGTAATCTTGGTACAAGTGACTCCTGAAAGCGTTTATAAAATTCATTACTAAAACCATCTGGTCCTGAGGTCTTCCCATTTTTCAATGAGTTTATTATTTGTTTTATTTCTTCACTAGTAATCCGTGCTCCTAATTCCTCTTGTTCTAAACTATCCAATTTAGGGAGGTTGCAAATATCTAAAAAATTTGTAATTTTACTATCATCTGTATTTATTTTAGTTGTGTATAAATTATGATAAAATTGGGCAAACCTTTTATTAATATCCTTTGGTAATGTTAGAAGCTCAACCTTATCAGATTTAATTTTAGTGATAGTATTTTCCTTTTCTTGTTGCTTCAGTTGCCTCGCTAATAATTTATGTGGCTTATCCCCAAATTCGAAGTGTGCCTGTTTTGTAATTTGGAATAGTCTTATTACTCTACCCGATAATATTCTATTGAGTTTGTATTTCAATAAGGTTATCTTATTATGTTTATCTATAGTTGGGTCACTTGCATTGTCCAGTTCTAGTGATTTTATTTCCTGTTCTATCCTCTGAAGTTCTCTTTTATTTTCTTTATTTTGATAACTTTGATAAGAGATTATAGCACCGCGAATGTATGCCTTAAAGGTTTCCCATAATAGCGACACAGAAATACCCGGCGTATCATTTGTCTCGAAAAACTTTTTTGTTTGTTCTTTTATATACTCATAACCCTGCGGGTTATTTAATATTTGTGCGTTGAATTTCCAAAAAGATTTTATACCCGGCATTCCCTCGATTTTAAGTATAAAAGTCAGTGGTGAATGATCGGAAATAATACTATTATGATATGATGGTTTAATTGTATACGGGATTAATTTTGTATCCACTAAGAAATAGTCAATTCGTGAATAAGTTTTATGAGGCGACGAGTAAAACGAATATTCCCTTCCAATCGGGTTTGCTATTCTCCAAACGTCAGTTATGTTATTATTTTTTATATAAGTATTTTAAAATTCACAGGTCTTGGTTTTAACTAGACGCTTCCCTACCTTTATTGATTTATCTAAGTATGGGTCTATAACACAATTAGAATCTCCCCCCATTATAATATTTTGATAATTATGCTCTGCAATTATATCTAGTATTTTCTTTAAAAATTGGGGATTATCAAAATTAGGCGCATAAATATTTATCATAGTTAATGGTGTATTGTACATTTCTCCCGTGACTATAACGTATCTTCCCTCTTTATCAGATATAGACTTCTTTAATTTAAAAGGTATACCTTTCCGAATTATAATGACCGTGCCTCTTGCTTTAGAAGTGAATGAGTAATAGGTTTGACCTATCCAGTTTGCCCTTAATCTGATCTGCGTTTGTTGTTTCAAATGCGTTTCTTGTAGGAAAGCAATATCAATGTTTAATGATTTTAATTGTGCCAGAATTTTACCCCTCTTAATTGGCTCATTCGCACCTCTAATGTTCCAACTACAAAAAGTGAGACCTCACCAATAGTTTACTACTATTTGTACATATGCTTTTAATAAAAAATATATTTAAAAAAAATGGGGATTCACAGGAGTCGCTAGTTTCATAAGAGACCCACACCACCCTGGCCACACACTCATTTCACCCCTGCCATCGTGAAGAAGGTACAGGAAAACTGTAACGCCCGGAAGCTTCTCCCCTACTTAGGCTATTAGATGTTTAGGTTATTAGGTGTTTGGACCATTAAACATGACAACCTCCAATAAGCTCTGAACTACATGGACTATTATTATTATTATTATTTTGTATTTTTTGTGTGTGTGTGTGTGTGTGTGTGTGTGTGTGTGTGTGTGTGTGTGTGTGCGTGCGTGCGTGCGTGTGTGTGTGTGTGTGTGTGCGTGCGTGCGTGCGTGCGTGCGTGCGTGCGTGCGTGCGTTATTTACAGTGTACTATGGTTACATACTCTGCTGTGCTGCTGCAAGCAAGAATTTCATGGTTCTATGTGGGACATACGACAATAAAAGACCCTGGACTCTTGCCCTGATCAATACCCCCCCCCCCCCCCCTCAGACCCGTCCCCACAGCCTTTGGCTGCCTCTCCTGACCCAGCTGTGTCAGACTGAACGAGCCTGGGCTCGCCCCATGCAGGAGGTGATCCTAACTCCAGGCAGTGGCGGAGTCTTGCCCGGTCACCCACGGCACGGCAGCTCAACGTTCACGTCGTCCTTACTGTCCCTCACTGTGCCGCGGTGCTACAGACCATGTATCAGTGTCAGTCACACACACGTCACTCTACTTCTCACAGGGTAGAAGTGGATGCTTGACCCAATAATAAGTTTGAAATTCCTCCACATACACTGGCGGACATGAACCAGGCCAAGAGGAACACTGTGTACACTTCTGGCTACCTTACACCTGTTGGATATCGTCCTCGTGAGTTGGCTTTGATACTCTCCCTCATGTGCTTCACAGTGTAAAGCTCCTCCAGTTACGTCAACAGTAGTGCAGCACAAACTCACTCCCACTCCTTATCCTTCACAAACATCTCTGGCCTTCCTTTGCCTGAAACAGGAGGTCAGGTGTGCAAAGGCCATGGGTCAAGCTCTGGCTCCCAGTCCAGGATCGTTCTGGTCTGCTTCCCATCTCTGCTGTAAGGAGTTCACACTGACTCAATACTCAGTGACATATATATATATATATATTATATATCAAGTCAAGTCAAGAGAGTTTATTGTCATGTGTCCCAGATAGGACAATGAAATTCTTGCTTGCTGCAGCACAACAGAATATTGTAAAAGCCCTGTCCCACTGCACGAGTTCATTCACGAGCTCTCCCGAGTTAAAAAAAAAATCAAACTCGTGGTAAGCACGTAGAATGTACGTAACAGGTACGTCGGAGCTCGGGGACGTCTCTTAGCGGCTCGTAACTAACGGCAGGTACTCGGGAAACGCGGTAAGCTCGGGAAGACTCGTGAAGATTTTTCAACATGTTGAAAAATGTCCACGAGAGCCCCGAGTACCTACGAGCGGCCATTACCGTAAATCTCCGAGTTCGAATCAGGGCAAACTCGGGAGAACTCTTGAATGAACTCGTACAGTGGGACAGGGCTATTAAGCATAAATACGGAATAGTTCAGTTCAATTCAATACACACATAAATAAACAGATAAAGTGCAATAGGCTGTTACAGTTCAGAGTCTGTTTGTTGGCGAGTTTAATAGCCTGATGGCTGTGGGGAAGAACCAGTTTTCAGGCTCTTGTACCTTCTACCCGATGATATATATATATATATATATATATATATATATATATATTCTGTTGTGCTGCTGCAAGTAAAGTTTTCATAGTTCTATCTGGGACATATGACAATAAAACACTCTTGACTCGTGACTGCATTCTGTTCAGCAAACAGGAGCCCACAGGACCGTACTGAGACCACCCGCCCTACACATGGACCGTACTGAGACCGCCCACCCTATGCATGGACCGTCCTGAGATCGCCCACCCCACATCATGCTGGGTGGCCCTGGAGGGTCTCACGTTCCCTCGGTCACTGCACCATTCAGGAGCCGCCCCCACCCCTGCTGCTTCCACTGTGGTTGGTCCCTTTAAGAGTGTCTCTACGACAGACATGTTGGGCTGCATTCCAACAACTGCAACCCATCCGGTTAGTTTCACTGCAGCAGCGCGGCAGATTAAAAAAAATCTGAAGAAGGGTCTCCACCCGAAACGTCACCCATTCCTTCTCTCCAGAGATGCTGCCTGTCCCCACTGAGTTACTCCAGCTTTTCGTGTCTATCTTCGGTTTAAACCAGCGTCTGCATTTCCTTCTTACACAGATTTAAAAAGTAGCCGTCAGTGTCCCAGAGAGGCTGCTGCTAGCGGCGCGTGAAGGGGTGGCAGGCACTAGCTGCAGCGGACTATTGGGAGCCACTGTGTTTGGAGAGGGTGGGATGGGGGTGAAAGGGCTTTGTTGAGGCTAAGTGCTGAGGCCTTGGCTGCTGAGGCTTCAGACAGGAGGCTGAGCAGAGGGTGATGGCAACTTAAGGTGCGGTCTGCTTTTGTTGTAAATTCTCTTTGGTCTTAGTGCATTAGAGATGGCAGCCAGTCGGGCTAGAGAACTGACGGAGTAAGCTGATGAACTAAGGGTGTGGATAGGTACATGCTATGGGAACGTGATAGCCATAGGCAATTCTGTCTCTTCCCCAGCTAGCCTTTTCTGCGGGGTTCCACAAGGCTCCATCCTTGGCCCCATTCTCTTCTCTCTCAACATGCTCCCCCTCAGCCAAGTCATTCAAAGGCACGGCATTTCTTTCCACTGCTTTGCAGATGATACACAGCTCTGTCTCCCCCTGAAACCCAACAATCGGTCTAATTTAAACAGCCTCATGCACTGCTTCGATCATTTAAAATGCTGGATGGCTCAGAACTTCCTCCAACTTAACGAGAGCAAGTCTGAGGTCATCTACTCGGTCCCTCCGACCCCATCAAAACGATAACAGGCAGCCTTGGAACCCTAACCTCCTTAGTCAAACCGCTCGTCAAAAGCCTTGGCGTGATATTTGACTCAGCGTTAAAGTTTAACAAGCAAGTCAACTCTGTGGTAAAAGCTGGTTTCTTCCAGCTTCGTACAATAGCTAAAATCAAATCATTCCTCAAATTCGACGTCCTTGAAAAAAATCATCCACGCATTCATCTCCTCCCGCCTTGACTCCCTATACACTGGCATCAGCCAATCATCCCTGTCCCGTCTGCAATTGGTCCAAAACGCCGCGGCAAGACTTCTGACGAGTACCCGTAAAAGGGACCACATCACCCCGATCCTGGCCTCTCTCCACTGGCTCCCAGTACGGTACAGAATCAACTTCAAGCTCCTCTTATTCGTATACAAAGCCCTTAATGGGCTTGCTCCACCCTATATCAAAAATCTCCTAACCAACTATTCCACCTCCAGGTCCCTCAGGTCGGCTGACTTGGGGCTACTGACTATCCCGCGGTCTAGGTTTAAGCTCAGGGGTGACTGCGCTTCAGTGGTTGCAGCACCTAGACTGTGCAATAGCATCCCGCTCCTCATCAGAACTGCTCCCACCATCGACTCCTTTAAGTCACGCCTCAAAACCTATTTCTACACCCAAGCGTTTTTGAGCCCCTCTGATGGGGCGCTGTAAACAGTTTATGTATGTATCGTTAGGTCTGTCTACCTTTGTATGTATCACATTTAGTACCCGCACTGATGTGAAGCACTTTGGTCAACGTGAGTTGTTTTTAAACGTGCTATACAAAACAATTGTACTACAGGCGATTGTTGCGATTGTACTACAGGCCCCCAACTGGTCAAATAATTAGTGGAACAAATATGCCAGCAGACTGCAGTCAGCTGGAAGAACCATAGGGTCATCACAATGGGGGATTTTAGCTTTCCAAATATATACAGGGATTGCCATTGTGTAAATGGTTGGATGGGGCGAAAATTTAATTCGAGTTCAGGTCCAATTTCTCAGGCAATAAGTAGAGAGCCCTACAAGGGAGAAAGTAACGCTTGATCTATCCTTAGGGAATTGAACAGGTCAAGTGTCTGAAGGTTCACCTACACTTCCTCCAACCTCATCTACCGCATCCGCTGTTCCAGGTGTCAACTTCTCTACATCGGTGAGACCAAGCGCCGGCTTGGCGATCGCTTCGCCCAACACCTCCGCCCAGTTCGCAATAACCAACCTGATCTCCCGGTGGCTCAACACTTCAACTCCCCCTCCCATTCCGAATCCAACCTTTCTGTCCTGGGCCTCCTCCATTGCCAGAGTGAGGCCCAGCGCAAATTGGAGGAACAGCACCTCATATTTCGCTTGGGTAGTTTACACCCTAGCGCTATGAACATTGACTTCTCCAATTTCAGATAGTCCTTGCTTTCTCCCTTCTTCCCCTCCCCCTTTTCCCAGCTCTCCCACAAGACCACTGTCTCCACCTCTTCTTTTCTTTTTCCCGCCCCCCCCCTCCCCACATCAGTCTGAAGAATGGTCTCGACCTGAAACGTTGCCTATTCCTTCTCTCCATAGATGACGCCTCACCCGCTGAGTTTCTCCAGCATTTTTGTCTACCTTCGAAGTTTCAGTGGGTGAGCCTTTCGGGACCAGCAGTTCCATTATATAAGGACAGGGCTGGGCCTCGTCAAAGTTCTAAATTGGGGCAAGGCCAACGTTTAGACAGGAACATGTTGACTGCAGAAACTGGGCAAAGGGACATCCAGAAAGTGGAATGCTTTTAAAATGGTCATACTGAGAGTTCAGGGTATGCATGTTCCTGTTAGAGTCAATGGCAAGTCAGGTAGGATGATGAGAGAAATTAAGACCCTGGTCATGAGAAAGGAGAGATAGGCAGCTGGGATCAAGTGCATCCCTGGAGGAGTATAGGGAATTGAGAAGCATATTTTAGAAGGAAATGAGGAGGGCAAAAGGGGAGCATGACGCAGCAAATGAACCAATTAAGACGAGTGTGAGGCATTTTGATGTCAAACCAGGGCAGGGCCCTTGCAGTGAATGGTGGAGTCCTGGAGAGAGATGTAGAGACAAGGGATCTAGAAGTACAAGTACATAGTTCCTTCAAAATGGCGTTAAGGTAGATAGGGTGACGTGGAAGGCTTTTGGCACACCACACATAATCGTTCAGTGAATTAAGTCTAGAAAATGGGAAGTTATCTTGCAGTTGTACAAGATGCTAGTGAGGGTGTACATGGGGGATCATGTTCTGTTTTGGTCACCCTGCTATTGGAAATGATGCCATGAGGCTGGAAAAAGTGCAGAGAAGATTTACAAGGAAGTTGCCTCGTAAAGACTCAAGGGTTGGGTTGTAGGGAGAGGTTGGACAGGCTGGGACTGAATCCCTTGGAGCACAGGAGGCTGAGGAGTGATCTTATATAGGCGGATAAAATCATGACGGGAATAGATAGGGTAAACGCAGTCCTCTTCACAGGCTAGGGGGGACCACGAACTAGGGGGCACAGGTTTCAGGTGAGAGGGGGAAAGATTTAATAGGAACCTGAGGGGTGGCATTTTCACAACAATGGATGTGTGTGTATGGAATGAGCTGCCAGAGGACGTGTTGTGGTAGATACAATCATAGCATTCAAAAGACATTTGGAATTCTACACGGATTGGAAACGTTTGGAGGGATGTGGGCCAAACGTGGACTATATTTAGTCCAATATGGTCCAAATATTGGGATTAGCTTGGATAGGACAGTTGGGTTGAAGGGCTGTTTCTCTGCTGCACGGTTCTCTATGACATTGGCTCAGGGACAGGAGGCTAGGGCCGATCATGTCACCTGCAGGGCAACGCTTGCGGCTGAGTCCGCAGCAAGGATTCAGCAAACCAAACCAACACTAGGGTGTGAGGAAGATGCTCTAACACGGCAGGCTTGTTATTGACCACAAAATATCCCAGCTTGCTCAGGGGAAGCAAGTGAGACCATAAGAAGGCTGATAAATCCCCAGGGCCTGATGGTCTGCAACCCAGGGTACTTAAGGAAGTGGCTCTAGAAATCGTGGACGCATTGGTGATCATTTTCCAATATTCTATAGATTCAGAATCAGTTCCTATGGATTGGAGGGTAGCTAATGTTATCAACTTTTTACGAAAGGCGGGAGAGAGAAAACAGGGAATTATAGACCAGTTAGCCTGACATCGGTGGTGGGGAAGATGCTGGATTCAATCATAAAAGATGAAATAGCGGCACATTTGGATAGCAGTAACAGGATCGGTCCGAGTCAGCATGGATTTATGAAGGGGAAATCACGCTTGACTAATCTTCTGGAATTTTTTGAGGATGTAACTAGGAAAATGGACAAGTGGATGTAGTGTACCTGGACTTTCAGAATACATTTGATAAGGTCCCACATAGGAGATCAGTGGGAAAAATTAGGGCACATGGTATTGGGGGTAGAGTGCTGCCATGGATAGAAAATTGGTTAGCAGACAGGAAACAAAGAGTAGGAATTAACGGGTACCTTTCAGAATAGCAGGCAGTGACTAGTGGGGTACCGCAAGGCTCGGTGCTGGAACTGCAGCTATATACATCAATGATTTAGATGAAGGGATTCAAAGTAACATTAGCAAATTTGCAGATGACACAAAGCTGGGTGGCAGTGTGAACTGTGAGGAGGATGCTATGAGAATGCAGGGTGACTTGGACAGGTTAGGTGAGTGGGCAGATGCATGGCAGATGCAGTTTAATGTGGACAAATGTGAGGTTATCCACTTTGGTAGCAAAAAGAGGAAGGCAGATTATTATCTAAATGGTAGGTACACAAAAATGCTGGAGAAACTCAGCGGGTGCAGCAGCATCTATGGAGCGAAGGAAATAGGTAATGTTTCGGGCCGAAACCCTTCTTCAGATGGTCTTCAGATTATCTAAATGGTGCCAAGTTGGGAAAAGAGGAAGTACAATGGGATCTGGGGGTCCTTGTTCATCAGTCAATTAAAGTAAGCATACAGGTACAGCAGGCAGTGAAGAAAGTGAATGGCATGTGGCCTTCATAACATGAGAAGTTGAGTATAGGAGCAAAGAGGTCCTTCTGCAGTTGTATAGGGCCCTAGTGAGACCACACCTGGAGTATTGTCTATTGTCTACAATGGACTTGTAGAACAGAGTGTAGCTGAAAGAAATACTGGAGGAGGTTTCAGGCTGACACAAGTAATATGGAGTTAGAATTTAAAATGTCAATGTTCTCCGCCAAACCCCTCGTCTCATGGCCATTAGCCCCATGAAACAACAATGGTCCCAAGATTAAAATGCTGCACTTTCTTCCCTAACTTCATACAATATCTGAGGACACACTTAGTCAGATCCTGAGAATTGATCCACCTCAATATTCCTTAAAATCGCTAGCACATCCTCCCTTGTTGATTCAAAAATGCTGCATTGATGACCATGGTCACCATGGTTCATTAGTCATAGGAACAGAATTGGGCCATTTGGCCCATTGAGTGTACTCTGCCATCCAATCATGGCCAATGGACTTTATCTTGCACTGAATGTTATTCATGTCATTTCCCTTTATTATGTATCTGTCTGTACACCGTAGATGGGTGGAATTTGTTTCATAATACTATCTTTGATCGGACTCTACCGGACTATACCTTGCATTATTCACATTATTCCCTTATTATCTGTACACTGTGGGTGGCTCGATTGTAACCGTGTCTTGTCTTTCCACTGACTGGTTAGCACGCAACAAAGGCTTCTCACCATACCTCGGTACACGTGACAATAAACGCAACACAAACTATCTGTCCCTCTCAACCCCATTCCCCTGCCTTCTCCCCATAACCTTGGTCACCCTTTACTAATCAACAATTTGTCAATCCCTGCTTTAAAAATACCCAGTGACTTGGCCTCCACAGCCGTCTGTTCTCAGTCTGGATCTGTAAACTTAAGACGACCCCCCCCCCCCCCTCCCCTCCCCTCCCCGCATTAAACACTTCAACAGTGACATTTCCTCAATAACAAAGAATGGTTTGCTACTTCGACCCATCCATGGACAAATTAAACAAGGAGGCTAAAGATGGCTGTGTGAAGAAATACATGCAGTCATCCGACGTATTTTGTAACGTGAAGTGCAACTTAATTGTCGGCCTGTGATCCATTGCATGTGATGCGAACGCACTCACAAGATAACGCCATTCCAGCTGAATTCCTGGGAATGAGGCCAGGGCTCCGGAGCGTTGACAAGCGGCTTTGCAGCCAATGGCTACAGTGCTGTGGACATAGTATCAGCTATCACGCTGTTAATGTAATCTCCCTCTCTGGCCCAGGGTAATCGTTGCAATGCAAGATATCCCCGTCTGCCAACATACACTGAATCCCGGATCACACCCTGACACGGTGGCAGCCTGCCGTAAACGTCAGGAGGTTCAGGGACACAGGAGGACTTCCATCTCACCCTGCTGTGCACACTCATCTTCACCTCCCCCTCATTCTCACCGAGGCCCCCCCCGAAGGAATGGACAGACGTTCAATGGAAGAGTCCAAAACTAGACTCGAGGGGCGAGTGAGAGAAATGACAGAGAGAGATGTACTGATGATGGATAGAGCGAGGAACAACAAGAGAGAAAAGAGCTTGGAAGAGGAGGCAGGAGTGAGATACAGTAAAAGAGGAGAGAGAGAGATAGCGAGAGAGAGAGGCAGGGAAGGAGAGAGAGAGACAGACAGGCAGAGAGAGAGAAAGAGAGACAGACAGAGAGACAGACGCAGAGAGGGAGAGACGGAGAGAGGGAGAGAGGGAGAGAGACAGAGTGAGAGAGAGACAGAGAGATGGAGAGAGAGAGAGAGAGAGAGATACAGTGAGAGGGAGAGAGGATGAAAGGGTTTAAGGATTGAGAAAGGTATGATGTCGTGGCATTGTCCCTCTGCTCTGACAACCTGGTTTGCCTCCTGTACTTTGCCAGAACCTCCTTGAAACTCGGCAACCTACAACATTGACTCCGTTTCCCTTCCAACAGTCACTGCTTGACCGGTGTAATTCTAACAATCTCTTTTATTTCAGATTCCAGCCATGGCTATTTTGTGTCCCCCAGTTCGTGCTCTCTCCCCCTTTCTCCTTCTCATTCATCTGTTATTGGAACCTCCTGCGGACAGTTCAGCCTTGTTTGATGAGCCACCACGACCCTCTCTCTGCCAGTGCCAGCACTACGTCACTCAGTCTCTCCTGGCCTCGACAATTCATTGAAGGAGTGAGAACCTTTCCTCTAGCATCCCTGGAGGAACTCTGATCTCATGATGGATGAAGCTCATGGATTGACAACTCCTGCAGTGATGTCCTGGGTCTGGAGTGATTGATCTCAAAACAACCACAACCATCCTGCCTGGGTGAGATGTGGCGCCAACCACTGCAACTTAGAGCAGCGGTAGAGATGAAGCCTTACTGCACCAGTGACCCCAGGTTTGATCCTGACTATGGTTGCTGTCTGTACGGAGTTTGTACGTTCTCCCTGCGACCATGTGGATTTTATCTAGGTGCTCCAGTTTCCTCCGACACCCCAAAGACATACAGGTTTGTAGGTTTAAGAAAGAACTGCAGATGCTGGAAAAATCTTTTAAATTGTTTTGAAGGTTAATTGGCTATGGTCAAATTGTAAATTGTCCCTAGCGTGTAGGGTAGAGCTAGTGTACGGAGTGATCACGGGTCAGCGCGGGCTCGTTGGGCCAAAGGGCCTGATTCCAATCTGTATCTGTAAAGTCTAAAGTCACTGGAATGTTTTTTCCTTGATGTCTATTGACTTAGGGCTACTGAATGTTACACAGTCTAGAACCAAATCCAAGTGTGGGCTGTCAATGATCCTTCCGCCACTGTGCTGATGGTTGACAGTAGACTGACTGGGTGTCAATTACTTGGATTAGAATTGCTCTGTTGGCTGTGGACAGGACAATTTTCCACATTGATGGGTAGGTATCAGTGTTGTCACAGTAGTGGAGCAGCCTGGCCAGATGTATGGCGTCTTCAGTTACTGCAGATGGGGTGTTTCTGGTCCCTCAACCGTTGCTGTTTCCAGTGGTCTCAACCCTGAATGAATCAAATCGATCAGTGGGTGGCGTCAGTGATGGTGGGGGGGGGGGGTCCGAGGAGAAAGTGGGGATGACCATTCGCTCTGGTGTGCACGCTCGTGAATGCTTGTCTTCAGCACTCCTCCGCTGAACCCCACCTACGCTGAGGAGAGCCTACATTCTTGGAGCCTCCTCCTTCAGCCAGTGGTTTAATTGTTCACTGCCATTTATTAGTAGATGCGGCAAGACTGTGTAAGTTGCCCCACGTTATAGCTGGGAGCAGGGAGAGGGACGACAGTTCGCGGGACGACGGGGATGGAGGCGACGGCTGCAAAGGGCCTTCGTGGCAGTGAGGCAGCTGGGACTAAAATGGCACCAAAATGGCGTCTTGCATACAGACTCAGCGGGCTGTTCTGTGCATTCTACACGAACGGGGGGAATTGTGCGTTGTAGATGGCAATAGCCTGCTTGAGCTGTGTGCAAAAAAAGAAATTTCATTCTACCTTGGTACATGTGATAATAGAGAATCCATTGAATCATTGCAGAGGCAGTGAGGCAGCTCTGTTCTTCAGCACTGAGCAGCTCGATCAGTGATGGTGCTGGACATTGAAGGGACAATCTGAATGACTGACTCGCCTCAGGGTTACTAGCCCAGTAAACTAACCTCTGCACCACATTCTGCTCCCAATTGCTTTGAGATTAGCTATTTGGAAATCAAGTCGGTCCCCTAACAACTGTTCACCATGCATGATTGGAATACTTGCAGTTATAATGCACTATCTGCGCTGGCCTTCCCTTTATAATTCTGACCTCTGAGTGAATCCTTTCCCCTGAATTTGGTTTCTTAAGGGCCTGTCCCACTTTCACGGCATAATTCACGACCTCTGCTGAGTTTGCCCTTGACTCATACCCGCAGCATGGTCATCACTAGGTCATAGTTAGGTCGTAGGTAGGTCGTGATGCTAGTCGTAGGTACTCGTGGCATCAAGTAGGTCGGGGCGTTTTTTTCAACATGATGAAAAATGTCCACGATAAAAAAAGGTCGTGAATTGGGTCGTGAAAGTGGGACAGGCCCTTGAGGTTACACTGACTGTCCAGCAGTTGTACGGCACATTGTATACATTTTTGGTTGAACTGGGGCTGGGGACTGGACATTGTGCCTTCCCCCACAGTGGAAATCACTGTGGAGGGATGATTTTTGTATGTAATTGTTTGTAATTGTATTTGTTAGTCTGTGTTCAAGATGGCGGTCGGAGGGGAGAGTGGATGCTGGCGCGGTTTCGTTGCTGCTGCTCTCTCCTCAAATTGTGCTTCTGATTTTATTTTTTGTATTTTTGGAAGGAATTCTGTCCCTGATTTGTGTATTGGTCTTTATAACTTATTTTTTTAATTCTGATTATATGTTTCCTATAAATCTCTGTAAGGTGTCCTTGAGACCTCGATATAAGGCGCCCGTAAATAAAATTCATTATTATTATTATTATCTTCAACAAAGGAATCATGCTCAGGGCTGTCTCCCATCTCAGCAGGATAAAATTACGTCCATCCCTCTGCAATCTCCAACCTTGCATGTCTCAGCAGCCAAGGGAGCATCAAATCCAGACTGGAGATGGTGGTTGACACCAAACATAGACACAAAGTGCTGGAGCAACTCAAGACTAAAAGAATGGGTCTCGACCCGAAACATTACATATTCCTTTTCTCCAGAGATGCTGCCTGACTCGCTGAGTTTCCACCAGTTTGAGAGTCTAGAATTGAGGTCATAGCCTTAGAATTAAAGGACGTTACTTTAGGAAGGAGATGAAAAGGCATTTATTATATCAGAGCTTCAAGTGTATCTCAATCATGTAACATTCTGTGGACTCAACAAGCATTCACAAATAGAGGCTACCTCTTTCCATTTTGTATCTGCTCTGTACAGGGTGTGTGGCCTCTAAATGGTTTGGACAGGATCTGGCAGTAAATAGTCGGAGGCAGATGCTTCATATTATGCATGTCTCGTCCTTCTGATGTTTCCCCTGGATCTGACCCCATGGAAGGTCAGCCTGATCTAGCTGATAGGCAGACAGCTGGGGTCTGCAAGTCCCTGTCCTCTGATCGGTCTCCAGTCTCCAGTCTCCAGTCTCTGGCCAATGACAGACTTACCTTCAGTCTGGCTGCACAAACAAAGCAGAGACCCTTTTCTGAAAGTTGTGGAACACAATGTACTCACTAACCCAGTTTCACTGAGTGAATTAATAATGTCCAGCAAGAGCCATCGTGTTGTAGCGAGTCATGGATTCATAAAGTCATATAGCAGGGAAATAGGCCCTTCAGCCCAACTTGTGCATGCTAACTAGGTTTTATAACTAGAGCTGGTCCCATTTGCCTGCATTTGGCCCTTGCCCATCTGAACCATTCCTACCCATGTACCCGATTACTTTTTAAAAATGGGTGACGTTTCGGGACGAGACCCTTCTTCAGACTGGTTAGCGATAAGGGAATCGAAAGACAGGCGATGAAGTAGAGAGATAAAGAACAATGAATGAAAGATAAGCAAAAAAGTAACGATGATAAAGGAAACAGGCCATTGTTGGCTTTTTGTTGGGTGAAAACGAGAAGCTGGTGCGACTTGGGTGGGGGAGGGATAGAGAGAGAGGGAGGGATTGCCAGTCCTTGAATGCGACACAGAAACAGGTCCTTCTCCCTCCATGTCCATGCTAACCTTTTTGCCCATCTACACTAATCCTAGTTACCACATCCTTGCCCCTGCCAGACATCCGTATAAATGTCTCTTAAATGTTGTGACTGTATCTGATTCCACCATCTTCTCTGGCAGTGAGTTCTAGGTGTCAACCACTCTCTGTTTAATACAAAATTACATCCGAAATCCTCTTTTAAACTCCTTCCTCTCATTTAAACTTATACCGTCTTGATTTTCATAAAGATTATGCAGAGAAAAATACTGAATATTTATTCTACTTATGATTATAATACTTCTGCTTATAATTTTATATACTTCTCTCTGGTCATTCCTCAGCCTCCATCACCAGGGGAAACAAGCCCAGTCTATCTAATTTCTTCCCATAACATAATTTCATAAATTCTGGTGAATCACTCCAGCATAGGAGGGGGAAAGTTTAATGGAGATTTGCAGGGCAAGTTTTTGTACTCATCGAGTGGTGGGGGCCTGGAATGCATTGCCAGGACTGGTAGTGGAGGCAGATATGATAGTGGCATTTAAGAGGGTTTTGGATAGGCACATTGGAGTGCAGGGAAGAGAGGGATATGGATCATGTCCAAGCAAATGAGATCAGTTCTACTAGGCATCATGTCCGGTACAAACATCGTGGGCCAAAGGGCCTGTTCATATACTGTTCTATCCCTTATAATTGTCTTCAATGATTTCCCTATCACTGATGTAAGATTCACCACCTGTAATTACCTGGATTATTCCTGCTGTCTTTCTTAAATAAATAAAAGAGAACATTAGGTCATGTGATAGGATCAAAATTAGGCCATTCGGCCCATCAAGTCTACTCCGTCATTCAATCATGGCTGATCTATCTCTCCCTCCTCACCTCATTCTCCTGCCTTCTCCCCATAAACCCTGACACTCATACTAATCAAGAATCTTGGGCGGAAGATTGCAACCTTCACGTGGTCTGCCCTGATTCGACCAATGCAATCAACCTGGTGTGCACAATCAAATAAGATCAAATAGAACAAGTTGTCCTACAACTTTAGGCTGTGCACGCCATATGCTAGAAGAAGATCAAGGATCTATCTATCTCTGCTTTTAAAATATCCAATGACTTGGCCTCCACAGCCTTCTGTGGCAAAGAATTTCACAGGTTCACCACCCTCTGACTAAAGAAATTCCTTCTCATCTCGTTCCTAAAGGAAAGTCCTTTAATTCTGAGGCTGTGACCTCTAGTCCTAGTGGAAACATCCTCTCCAAATCCACTCTATCCAAGCCTTTCACTATTCAGTACGTTTGAATGAGGGGTCTCCCTCATACTTCTAAACTCCAGCGAGTACAGGCCCAGTGCCGTCAAATGCTCATCATAGGTTAACCCACTCATTATCTAGTCTTCTGGTACATCAACAGTGGCTATCAAAGATTCAAAATTCTGCAACAGGCCGCCAGTTTTTCCTCCCCCCTGGATTCCCAAAGCACTCTGGGATAGATGTCATCGTGCCTTGGGATGTTACAAACGTGACATGATTCAGATCATCCACATTTCCATCCCTGAACTCGCCATATTCCACATCCTGGGATTGGGATCCATCTCCCAAAAGATGTTAGATAGAGCTCTAGGGGCTAGTGCAATCAAGGGATATGGGGAGAAGGCAGGCACGGGTTATTGATTAGGGACGATCAGTCATGATCACAATGAATGGCGGTGCTGGCTAGAAGGGCCGAATGGCCTCCTCCTGCACCTATTTTCTATGTTTCTAAAACACTTAAATTAGGCAGCAAATCTTTCCTCCATGCCAAAACTCTGTTGTCCTTTGTCCTGGTGTTGTGTTAGGATCGTGTAGATGTACTCTGTACCAATCCCCATGTTTAGTTGCCCTGGCAAAGGTCACGGGTAAAGTAGAATGTCCAACCGCAAGAGTAGGATCATGCCCGTTCCACTATTTAACAAGACCGTGGCTGATCTTTGACCTCAGTGCCACTCAACCTAGAGACCCACGCATCTCTGGATGTCGAGATTTCCGCTCATCCAAATCCAGAATCACCCAATAGTTTGAGACTGTGACCCCTGGTTCTAGACACCCCCGACATTACCCTGCCAACCCCTGGAAGAATGTTCTATCTTTTAATGAAAGCACTTCTCATTCTTCTAAAGGCAGCGGGTCCAGTTTGAAACATGGAAACATAGAAAATAGGTGCAGGGGTAGGCCATTCGGCCCTTCGAGCCTGCACTGCCATTCAATATGATCATGGCTGATCATCCAAAATCAGTACCCCGTTCCTGCTTTCTTCCCATATCCCTTGATTCTGTTAACTTAATCTATCCTCATACAACAAGCATGACATACCAGGCAGGAATGACTCTAGTGAACCTTTGCGGCACACCATTGTCACAACTACATCCCTCTTTAGGTAGTGAGACCCAGGCTTCAACATTATATTCCAGATGCAATGTCACAAGGACACCACACGTTGTGACTGTGGCAGTCAAATCCTCTTGCAATCAAGTCGGGGTGGGAGATTGCAACCTTCACGTGGTCCACCCTGTTTCGACGAATGCAATCAACCTGGCGTGCACAAACAGAAGATCAAACAGAACAAGTTGTCTCACAACTTTAGGCTGCGCACGCCATACGCAAGAAGAAGAAGCAATCGTCAAACATACCATTTGCCTTCCTAACTGCTCTTACACTCACACTTTTGTTTGAAGAAGGGTCCTGATCCAAAACATAATTTATCCATGTTCTCCATGGATGCTGCCTGACCCACTGAGATACTCCAGCATTATGTGTCCTTTTGTGTAAACCAGCATCTGCAAGTTACTTGTTTCCATACTTTAGTTTCCTTTGACTCATGTACAGAACATCTGTGTCCTTCTGAACAGTAATACCATGAATCTCACTATTTTAACAAATGCTCCATTGTTCACCGCAAGTAGGTCACTGCTTGTCCCCCACACTGCCCTTTTATGTTGTTGCCCATTCACTTGCCTTATTGCCCCTGAGGCTTCACTGTATCTTCCTTCACTGTCAAAGAAGTGTTAAAGAAGGAACTGCAGATGCTGGAAAATCGAAGGTACACAAAAATGTACCCGAAACGTTGCCTATTTCCTTCGCTCCATAGATGCTGCTGCACCCGCTGAGTTTCTCCAGCATTTTTGTGTACCTTCCTTCATTGTCACCCAGCCTAGGATCGAGAGCAAGCTTGGACAAGGTCCACATGATGTCCTCGCCCTGATCACTGAGATCGATCAGGAAGTGCTGGGAGGCTGTGGCCCAAGGAGCGCCGATCCCTGCTCTACTCCATCAGACTCAGCCCCCCCCCCCCCCCCCCCATCCAAAAGTGACCGCTTCTCTCCGTTTTCTGTCCATTAAAGGAATCGTTGTCCTGGGACGGAGAGAGGAAACTTTACTGTGCGAGGGGAGTTGTATGTTGTCTCTGGGGATCCTAAAATGGAAACATTCCTTTTGCCAGCAGTAATATTTCCCAATGTGATAAGACAATGCTCACAGCCTGAGGCAAATGGTTTGGGAATTGACAGGAACTGGTTCTGAAATACAGTTTTGTTGTAAACTGAGCATCTCACTACAATTCAGATCATTAATAGGCAGCTGAATATTCCATGGGTAGATGGGATCTGGTGAGCAGCTGTCGACTGCAGGAAGCAGGCAGAGTGGGGCTGTTACTACAGACAGAGACAGCAGCAGCCACACGCAATGTGCCAACCCACAAATTGTGACCTGCTGCTTCCACAACAGGAACCATCCGCCCCTGCCTCACCACACCACGGGCCGTCTCGGAGCGGAGACGGCGTTCCGGCTTTCGGCGGCGGTGACATCACCACGGAGGTCCGCTGGACTGGAGGGCGGCATCTTCAGCCTGGATCGATCGCCTCAGCGCAGAGGGAGAACAAGGAGGGAAGAGACGGAGACTAAGACTTTGCCTCCATCACAGTGAGGATGTGCTTGGTGAACTCACTGTGGTGGATGTTTTAATTTGTGTTTATTGTATGTTTTGTTATTATTGGTTCTGTGTATGACTGCAGGCATCACAATTTCGTTCAGACCGAAAGGTCTGAATGACAATAAAGGAAATCTTGATCTTGATCTTGATCTTGACCAGGCACCGCACCTGTGAAGACAAGTGGTAGGGAGCATCCATCAGGCTGAAGGGCCCCGACCCAAAATGTTGTCTGTCCATTCCCTCCATAGGTGTTGCCTAACCCGCAGAGTTCCTCCGGCCTTCTGTGTTTCAGTCATGATTTCGGGATATGCAGGGTCTTCTGGGCGTAATACCCACTGTGGAGCAGGCCACGGGCTTGCAGTGGGACCTGGACCTACACTCGACATGGAGCTGACTCACTGAGCCCACTGTGTGCATAGGTTGGCCACCCAAAACATGACATGTCCTGGGACTAGGGTGAATGGGGCCCAGTCGTGCCACTCAATATCAATAAATAAGTCTTCTGCATTGTTGGCGTGACAATGGGGAATACACCAGTCAACACATTACTCTGTGCTTGGGGTAGACCATTCCTACAGGCGCTGCTGCTGATCTATTGCTGGGGCTCAACTGCAGTCCAAGCCTGGCCATGGAAATGCGTGTCACTACCGCCAAGCCCCAGGTCTAGAGTTGTCAGAATCGTTCCGAAGATGCGGGTGGGAATGAGAACCCACCCTCTGTGACGACAATTGTGGATTGGTGAAACAGTGAGAGATGGGATGGCGTTAATGTTCGAAGGGATCTCGGTGTGCTGATACCCTTGGCAAAGCCAACAAGTTGGGGCAGCACCCAATTAGGGGGGCAAATGAGAGGAATTTAGTATGAAGGGAAGAAAGTTTGACTGCAATTAAATGCGGCCTTGATGGGCCCACACCTGGAGTATTGTGCACAATTGTAGGCTCCTTACCAAAAGAAATGTTGTATTTATGATGGGAGAGCAGCAGATACTCTGGGCCGGTTCCAGGTTCACCTCACTTGTCAGATGTCAGACTCCCGGTCACTGGGTCAGGCAGGGTGCGGGGAAAGTGCAAACAGATCCCTCTCCATATCCCCTCGCGCAACTGGAGAAGCATGAAAGCTCTTGAACCTGAAAGGCTGCCAATGTTTCCACTCAGAGTTTGGCTCTATGATCCAGGGCCTTGTTTATCATTAGTCCTGGGCTCTCCAAGCCACAGGACTACTCTGCCACTTTCCCTTCTCCAAAACCAGTCTTCTCCCTAAACCACAACACCCACCCACCCACCAAAAGGGGCAAAACATTGCAACTGTTGGTCTTTCAGTAAGTTGCCCAATACATCACCTAGTTAAAACTGATTGCAACAGTGTAGTGGGGATGTTTACTGACTAGGAATTACATCTCCTGTTCTAATGGTTTGGAAACAGAGCTGACCTCCACATCTGGCTGACCTCCACCGCTTAAATTTAGTGATTTTAATTTGGAAAATGTTACCATGTGCGAAGATGAATATGAAACTACCAAACTGTCATAGCTCATCTGTTGGGGAACGAAGCTTACTGTTCGTATCTGGCCTTGTCTGACCCCCGAATACAGATCCACCAGCTTCTCTCTGCATTGGCCAAGTTCATAAGTTATAGGAGCAGAAGTAGGCCATTGGGCCCATCAAGTCTACTCCACCATTCAATGATGGCTCATCTATCCCTCTCAACGCCATCCTCCTACCTTCTCCCCATAACCCCTGACACCCAAACTAATCGATAATCACTTCACTCTATGTTGACTATGCTCTTCCAAACAGGGTGAAATTTAAATTACCGCATATGCTTGTGAGGTAAGTAAGGGTGATTTGGGAGAGGCAACAAATGCCTGCTGTGCCCCTGAACCACGGACAAATGAAGATAAAACCTACCTCCATACCAAGTACAGTGCTTCAGAATGGTGTCCCCTTCCATCAAACCCCTCCTCCTACATGTCACTGCTATCTGCTCCATCCATCATGCACAGAGGAGAATTCCCAACCCTGCGAGAATTCCCTGCAGGAATACTGGGGATTCACCCACTTCAGTGAGTAGGAGATGGAAGTGAGAGCTTGCATTGAGTCAGTGGGCGGTGAATCTGTGGAATTCTTTGCCACAGAAGGCTGTGGAGGCCAAGTCAGTGGATATTTTTAAGGCAGAGATAGATAGATTACTGATTAGTACTGGTGTTATGGGGAAAAGGCAGGAGAATGGGGTTAGGAGGGAGAGATATATCAGCCATGACTGAATGGCAGAGTAGATGATGGGCCGAATGGCCTAATTCTACTCCTATTCCTTATGACCTTATGAGCAGGTGCTGGGCAGGAGAAGCGTTGAGGCCAAAGTCGAGATCTCGTACTCTCGATGGGAACCCAGGTCAGATATCAGATATTTGGTGCTGAGCCCACAGTACATTTTTCATTCATCGGATCCCAACGGCATCCACCTTCTTCAGGCCCAGAGAGCCCCAAGACAGGTAGGCGTAGGCTGTCCTGCATTTCTTCTGATTTAGCTCTACTGAGTCACAGAGTTCTATTTTTAAGTGTTTCAGGCAGAATACAAAGAGCAGTCAGACCGTTTATTAATCTGTCTTTTACCCGTTTACATGCTGTTTAAGCTGCTCTACATTTCAATCGGTTTCTGTTTTTAAACTTTAAAAATATCAGGTTGAAATTTCCACAGTTCAATAATAAACAAAGCAGCCATTGGCTGCCCTGTTAGACAATAGGTTGGCGTGCTCCGGGCAACAGCATTTTCTTATCGGAAAATATTGTTTTAAAATGCCATTTTAGCACCTCACGTAACAGTTCATTTTGTTTTGTGCAAAGACCCAAGTCGATACGTTTGCAGCAGTGACTCTCAAAGCCATCCAGTCTTCTTGGGCTGTTGAGTCTCTATATTTGTGAAGCTAGTGATGGGGAGAAAGCAAGACATTGAGTGGTTCTGATGGGTCCAGTCGATGGGATTGATGATCTACAAGGTCAGTGCCAATAACCAGCGTCACCAGGAGAGGGTGGATAGGATTCCACTGCTGTCCTCTCACTCGCTGACAACCATCAATAGATGCAAGTGCTAGACTATGTGAAATGATTATGGAGCCACACTGCAGCAACATCTTCATCTATATCCCGAGCCCGAAGAGAAGAAAGGTGGGAGCGAGGGTCAGAGGGAGGAAAGTGAGAAGGGAGAGGGAGCAGGGCAGGAGAGGAGGGGGAGGGGATGGAGCGAGAAGGAACAGCAAGGGGTGCAAGAGGGAGTGAAGGAACCGGCACGAACTACCATTAGACTTTAGAGTCCACTGAACCTCAACACTGGACATCAGGCCAGGGGAAAGGGAGCAGGGCGGGGAGGTGTGGAGAGAAGGAAGTGCAAGAGAAAAGGAGAGAGTAAGAGAGCTGGCGAGAACTAGCACTGAACAACCTGCCGTTGTCTCTCAGTCACAAATCTCATTTTGACTGGAGATCTCCCCTCCACAGCCTCAGACCCCAACCCACCACATCCTCCATCCACCTCCTCAGCAAGATCCACCAACAGGACTATCTGGACTATCAGACATCAGGCTTCAGCTGGTGCTTTCACTCTCTGCCCTCAACCTCCTGGAGTGTACCATCAAAGTCCAAGGAGCTGCACCACACCTTCCGAACAGGCCGCCAGAGACCCAAGTTACTCGCTGTTGGATTTACCCAGTCTTTTTGTTCTCTCCACACATCTGACTGTACACAGTTACATTCATCTAAATCTCCCTCGTCTCCGATTGCTAGTTTCTGAAGTAATTTGTGTGTTATTCCAGATTCCAGCATTTGCAGTTCCATGTGTTGCCACCTGTACAGATGTGCACACGGTTCCCCAGCTCTCTGTCCCCCCCACCATGCGCCCTTTTAACTGCACCTCTTCAATTACCTCTCTGTTCGTTCACCTGAAATGCATTTACCTCATTGTCCCTGCTTTAAACTGTGCCTGCCAATGTGTCTGCTCATCCCACTGGCCTGCCTCCACTTCACCCCTCATCACAGTTTACCACACTGCTACACTCTTGTTTATTTTTCCAACGAATCTGTGGAGTGGTCCAATACAATGTTTCCTGCAGGGCGGGCCCGACTCCCACATTTGCCACCTGATCACTGCGTTCTTCCAACAGTGAGCCTGCAAACTGGTGGGTCGGCGAAGATGGGGGAGGGGTGCAGCCAAACACCAAGTACTTAAAACAGACCTGCTGCTAGAAACCCGCGCTAGCAGGGAAAGAGATATATTTGGTCCATGTAACGAGTGCCTCAGTTCTGCAGTTGAGAGTTGCCTTGTTGCGATTGAACTGCGCTGGGAGATGAAGTTCAAGTTCAAGAGAGTTTATTGTCATGTGTCCCTGATAGGACAATGAAATTCTTGCTTTGCTTCAGCACAACAGAACATAGAAGGCATTGACTACAAAACAGATCAGTGTGTCCATATACCATTATATAAATATATACACACATGAATAAATAAACTGATAAAGTGCAAATAACGGATAATGGGCTATTAAAGTTCAGAGTTTTGTTCGAGCCAAGTTTAATAGCCTGATGGCTGTGGGGAAGTAGCTATTCCTGAACCTGGTCACTGCAGTCTTCAGGCTCCTGTACCTTCTACCTGAAGGTAGCGGGGAGATGAGTGTGTGGCCTGGATGGTGTGGGTCCTTGATGATACTGGCAGCCTTTTTGAGGCAGCAATGAAGATGGAGAAATTGGGAGTGAGGGATGACGTTCTCACAAGATGGGAGGAGGTGCACACAATTCTCCCACCATCTCCGTCTGCAGATGCCGCCTGGCCCGCTGAGGTCCTCCAGCACTTTGTCTTTTGCTCAAGACTCCAGCATCTGCAGTCACCAACAGGACCTACCTGTCTACAGCTACTGCATTTATGGTAAAACTCATACACACTCCCTGTAATGGCAATCTCTTCACTTTCCAATACCCAATTTTTAATTGCTGTTACTACACTGGCAGGGAGGAGAGGATTTCTGCAGTCGATAATAAAAACACATTTTCCAGTCGTTATTTCCAGTCTAATTGATTCTTTATTAAATTGTTGGGGGGAAAAAACAAATAAGTGAACATGCCAGATCCTCTTTATTCTTATACAAATTGTAACTTTCCGTTCTTACTATCTGAACTGGTAAAAACTGTGTCTTTTCTCCAGTGCCAGCTTCCGTCTGACCTGACCACTCCCTGTCGTTTTGTTTAGTTCAATGTAAGTCTCGCCCATCTACGCTTCAAAATCCCACCCTCAAGTGTACAGAACAATACAGCTAGAAATATCTAGACAAAATACTGAAATATACTAACAGTAACTAACTTAAGCATGAATGGCTCCGACACTAGCCATGGTGGGAAATGCATCACGTGAAATCATTCATCGCCCCGAGACTTTTAAAAGGGAGCGGCGTTGAGCCAGAAAGTCGGGAGAGAATAGTCAAATATTGTTTTGTTTAATCTAGTCAAATAACTGATGTAGGAGATGCAAAATATACCGGTTATTTTATACCGTTTCAACACGTGTAGTTAGTTGCTCTGCTCACTCCATGGGTTCCTGACGGAATCACCACTGTGAAACAAAGCACAGTAGCCTGCGTCACTAGATGCAAATGCCATCTCCAGCTTTATGCCGTACACACAGTACACTGACTACCTCCTTCCCACGAGAGAAGGCACAACCTAATTTGCCTACAATGAAGCGCATTTTGCACAGGTTAGCTGCATATATTAACGGCTGTGCAAATGCATACGTTTGCAACATGCCTTCCTGGCTGTGTGTGACATCGGGATCTCGCCTACATTTGCTCCCTGCTCAATCAACAGTCATGCACATCCCTGTGGGGGGGGACACAAGCTTGCCAATTAGAACAGGTGCATTATTCCACTCTCTCGGTCCTGCTGCTTAGCCAGTTTCCTCACCAGGGTAATATTTTAGTTTTACACCTTGTCGGAAACGTGTGGAAATGACATTTGGAAGTCAATCAAAAAATACCACCCACTGTGACTGACCTTGCCTTGTCCTTCAGACAACTCATTGAAAAATTCAGTCCCTTTTGGCACGGTAGCGCAGCGGTAGAGTTGCTGCCTTACAGTACTGGAGAACCGGGATTGATCCTGACAACAGATGCTGCCTGTGTGGAGTTTGTACGTCCTCCCCGTGACCGCATGCATTTTTCCTGGGTGCTCCGGTTTCCTCCCACACTCCAAAGATGTGCATGTTTGTACGTTAATGACCTTCGGCTAGTGTGTAGTGCGTGCTAGTGCAAGGGGGGGGGGGGTTGCTGGTCAGTGTGGACACAGTGGACTGAAGGGCCTGTTTACACGTTGCATCTCTAAACTAAACTAAACGTTTCTTAGGAGTCAGGCAAGACATTGTAAAGAGGTTTTGTGCCATGTCCATGAATATCATCCTGGTAATTTTATCCCAGAACAGAAAACAGATCCAAAGCCCCACAAACCTCACAGAAAACAATCTACACTGTATCTGTGGTTTAAATGAGCAACCCCTTACTTATAGTGATAACACCTGGTCCAGATTCTCTCTGCAGAGGAAGCATCCTCTCCACTTCATCTACCCCCCTCACATTCCTGAACTCCTGCAGCTATCAGCTCAGCCTGTATCTTCCTTCACAGGATAATTAGCCAGTTCGATGTCCTAGTTCAGCAAACCTTCTCTGACTTGCTTCTGCACCGTTCCTTCACTTTTATTCCTCCACTTTTATTCTACTCACATCATAATAAACGATTACATCCTGCTAGCTTTCATCTGGAGCAGATCTTCAGCCTGTAGGGTCAGCCAGTTTGCCAACCCTTGTCTAATAACTAATAACATAATAATTTGCAGTTATATAACTTTCAAAGTAAAACATTGCAGTCACTTTAAACAGTCACATCAATGGACGCATACAGAGCCAAAGAGAAGATATGTGGTGAATCTGTGGAATTCATTGCCACAGAAGGCTGTGGAGGCCAAGTCAATGGATATTTTTACGGTGGAGAATGACCGATTTTTGATTAGTAAGAGTGTCAGGGGTTACAGGGAGAAGGCAGGAGAATGGGGTTGCGAGTAAAAGATAGATCAGTCATGATTGAATGTCAGGATAGATATGATGGGCAGAATGGCCCAATTCTGCTCCAATTACTTATGGACAGATGGACAAACGTTTTGTCATAATGGTAGGAGTAAAGAAGCAATTTATCAGCAGTGAGAGAGGGAGAATTCGGCAGTTTGGTGACAGATTCAGCGCCAAATTTGTGACCTGCCTGTTCATCCTCAGACACATGGCCAAAAAGGAATCTCCCAGACTGCTGGCAGTGAGCCCTGGAGAAAAACAGGTTATTAAATAGACTGTCTTTTAATTTTCTCTGACGACTTTTGCAGAGATGAGAAAATGGTGTTTACCGGATAATATGATTAATGACAACAAAGCCCTCAGCATTGGCAGCCGTGCCCAGGGTAAAAGTTGCAAAGTGCGTCGGCCACCAGGGTCGGGGCTGCCCGGGTTCACATCAATCCACAGCACCAGCCTGCAGAAGCTCAAATGCTCAAACCCCTCCCCACAGCATTCCTCAGGGGCCTGGAGGTCTGTTTTCCCAGTTTGTCAAAGAGCTGTGCACGGACTGACATCAGCAGCCAGGACAACATACTCCCCCTCTCAACACAGCCAGGCTTAACTCTTCCTTCACCGACTCTCAGAGGAGCGCACCCTGACTGGATTGTAGTGTGGACGGAAAGACAATTAATCCAAAGGATTAATTCAATGCTGTACTGGGGCCTGGAGTAAATCTCTGCCACATGAAGTAAACCGCATGCTTCTCACTCAACAGCAATGAGATGAAAGAATTTCTCTGTCTGACAATATTATACGTGCGAAGGATGTAGTCAGATATTGGTTCTTCACAGCTTGAAACAAGAGGTCCTTCACTGGCCACAGATCAAATCTTGGTTTAAGTCTCTGGCCAGGCTGGCAATTCTGATTGTTTTTGTACTACACTAGTGTGGCAGCCCAAACATGCACCAAAATGGAACTGAAATCCACTCTCGGGAAGAATCCTATCCGTACAAGGAGGCCTAAATGAATTAGACATCCTGGGTTTGACTTCAATGGCACCGTGGGATGTGCAATGTCACGAGAGTCAAAGGAAATAGATTTATATTAACCACACTGAGAGACAATTCACACTGAACACGAGAAATGTTTATTTTAGTTACGAGATATAGCACAGAATCAGGCCCTTTCGGCCCACGCCGACCAGAGTCCGCGCCAAGCTGCAATCCCCGTACACTAACACCATCATACACACACTAGGGACAATTTACAATTTTACCAGGCCAATTAGCCTTCAAACGTCTTTGGAGTGTGGGAGGAAACTGGAGCACCCGTAGTCAGGATCGAACAGGTCACGGGGAGAACGTACAAACTCCATACAGACAGCACCCATAGTCAGGATCGAACCTAGGTCTCTGGCGCTGTAAGGCATCAACTCTACTGCTGCGCCACCACGTTGCCCTCAATGTATTTTTAAATGGTACCAGTAGAGGAAATGGGAACATTCAGGGATGTGGACGTCCAAGTACACCAGTCACTGAAATTCACCAGAGGAACAAAACTCAGACAGCTAATGGAGTGTTGGTCTTCATTCTAAAGTACCCGACCCAAAGAGGTGAAGGTTTTGCTCAGTTAAACAACGCTCAAGTTAGACACTGCCTAAGGTTTCATATTGTTAAGCACCCTCAACTCAGGAGAGGTACATCATATCCCTCTGGGCTCAGTTCAGATTCACCCAAAAGACAAAACTGCAAGGGTTAAATTATGACAACATTGCTAAGATGAGGTGCTATATATTTCTTCGTTTTTTCAAGAAATGAGGGAAATCTAATTTGGATGATTCAGACGAGTAAATTATTTCATAGTGTTAAAAGACTATTTCCCTGGTGGGATTTCGAAAGCAATTTGATTTATTGGACCTTGGCAACCGATAGGGAAAGCAAAATAAAACAGCAGTGGAAATCAGGAACTCCATTGCAATGAGCAATTTAAGGAGTAAGGCCGCAGAAGATTTCACAACTGAGACTGGCGAACTGTGTTGGGAAGTGTATCCAGCACTGCCAGTGAGACGTAATCAGCCACAGTCTGAACACAAGAGGCACTGAGGGCTGATGGCTCTTTCCTACAGATGTGTTATTGCCTTCCTCAATTCTGTCTTCACAGTATCAACCTTCCTGCAAATGGAAAGTTCATTTTTATTCCATTGAAACGAGCCATAATTTTGAAACGCTCTATTAAGTCTCCGCTGCCAGGAGGTAAGGAGTTCCAGCCTATGCAATCTCCCTCAAAGGGGATTGTTCTATCAAGGCTGGGAAAAATGCCGCAACTAAATCATATTCTCAGAAATACGCTGGACAACTCATGTGCATCAGAATTATCTGTTATTAATTTCACATTTCCAGCACCCACAGTTTCCCGACTTTCATTCGGGGCGAGTCTTTCATCAACGCGATAGGATTTAGGTAATATTGGGAAAGCAAAGAATTGAAAAACAAATGAAGCCATGCCAATGGATAGTGTCCATGTGGACTTTAATAAGACATTTGACACGATAGGCTTGTGACAAGGTCAAGGCACATTGGATTCAAGATGACCTGGCTAACCAGACCCATAATTGGTTGAATGATAGGAGGCAGAGGGCACGGGGGGAAGGAGTTTTTTTTTTTGTGATACGTTTTTTATTTCACAAACTTTATTCAGAATAAAAAAGACAAAATAAATCTTTAGTCAATAGAAAATATTGTCAATAGTGTCACACTCAGTAGTGTGAACACCTGTTTTTGTACAAAACACCCTTGATACTTTTTTTGCAACTGGAAGTTGCAAATGATGTGCTGCAGGGATCAATGCTGTTTGTGGGATATATTAACTCCTTCAAGTTCATGTAATTATGATCGAAATCTGTGGATGACGTGAAAATTGGTGGTCTTGTATACAGAAATGAAGGTCGTCTAACAGAGCAAGGTAGAGATCAGATGGAACATTGGGTGGAGCATGGCAGATGGAATTTAATCCCGACTAGTGCTTGGTGATGCATTTTGGCAAGTCAAATAGTGGTAGGACATACACATTAAATGGTAAGGCACTAAAGAATTTTGATGAACAGGACCCTGGGCTTCATGTCCATAGTTTCCCGACATTGGCAACATAGGTTGGTGAAGACACATGGCATATTTGGCTTCATAGGTTGGGGCATAGAGTGCAAAAGTCCAGGCACGATGCTGCAAGTTCACAACACATTTGTTAGACTGCACTTGGAGTATTGTGTGCAGTTTTGTTCAGGCACTATAGGAATAATGTGATTGTGATGGGGAGTTGGCAGAGGAGATTCACCAGCATGTTACTGGAGGACTTTAGTTATGGGGAGAGGTTGAATAGAACCCCCACTGCACGAGATCATTAGAGTCATAGAGTTATACAGCACCGAAACGGGTCCTTCAGCCCACCTTGTCCCTGCCAACCAACTTGGCATTCCGGGCTAGTCACATTTGTCGTATTTTGGCCATATACCTCCAAACCCTATCCATATTAACTGTCCAAATATATCCTCTTCTATAGCTTTCTCTGGCAGCTCATTCCAGATGTGGACTACTCTCTGAGTGGAAATGTTGTCACAGAGGTCCCTCTTAAATCTCTCCCCATTCACCTCAAACCCAAGTCGTCTAGTTTTAAGGAAAAACGACTGAGCATTGATTTTACCCATGTCCCTCATGATCTTATATACCTCAATAAGACCAGCCCTCAGCTTCCTGCGCTTCAAGGAATAAAGCATCATGCTGCTGAATCTCTTCTGCCTCAATTCCATCTTAGCAACATCCTTCCTGGACAACCAGAACAACACACAGCACTCTAAGTGCTGCCTCAGCAATGACTTACACAGCTGCATCACAATGTGCGACTAAGGTCCCCAATCTCCTTCCCAATGAAGGCAAGCGTGCCAAATGTCTTCACCACCCAACTTGCCACTTTCAAGAAACCTTGCACCTGTACTCCCAGATCTGTGATCTATAACACTCCAGGGCTCTGCCATTTACTGTGCATGTCCCAACTTGGTTTGACGTACCAAAGTGCAACACCTCACACTTGTCAGCGCAGCTAATTCAAGGTATCAACAAATATCCCATTTCATTCCATTCCAAATAAAGAACTCTGTGGATTCTGTTTTGACTTGCGTTACATGCGTGCTCAGAACCGGTTTTCCCAGACTTCAGCCAGAGGTGGAGTGGAAGGGATCCGGAGCACGATCTGGTCCTGCAAACCTGGGACTGACTGCACCTGACGGAATCTGGTGCCGTCACATCTGCAACTCAGCACCAACTCCAAACCGGACAAGCAGCTCCCTCTGCCAGGACAGCTCACACTACCAGCTCACACACTGGAGACACCAACAAACAGTGGCCGTGCCAGCCACACCAACATCCCAAAGAGAAAGCTTTGTGGCATGGGTTGGGCACAGTTCTGTGGCCATGGGCCAAATCCTGAACGTGGACAGTGTTGCTTTTGGATGAACCACAACCGATTTCAATCCTCCCACCATTACTCTTGGGTTACTGCTCTGTGCTACAAGCCCCTCCAATGCTGACAGAATCCCAAAATACACCCTGCATCTGATAAAGCAACGAGCCCAGGGCCAAAACAAAGTCTAATCGCCAGACCGAGTGTTACTTGTGTGGTCTTCCAGCCTGGTGCATGTTTTAACTTGGCTGCAGAATAGAGAAGAAGGGCAGGGGTGGCTGATAAATACCATCAGAAACAACACCAGAGATTACAGCACTCGACATAAAATTCCACTAATCTTCCAGTCCTGCGTACAGAAACAATAAACCAGTGACTGCTCACACCAGCAGCTGTAACTCGATCTAGTAAACTGACCACAGGGTCTTCCACTCCAGCCTGGTCTTGGAATATTGGCCAATCCTCCACATGAAACCCTGGGCCAAGATAACCATTCCAGAACTCCCATGTCAGTGGAGAAACAAAATCATTTGTACGAACTGGAAATTAAAAACAAAAAATACCGTGAACTTCAAGGATTTTTCTTTATTTACCTGGCAAAGCATCGACAAATAACAAAAGTCCCTTCACACAAGACAGGAGACGGGTGCAATTCAGGAGCAAGACTATTCCAAAAGCTAAAATCTACAGATGTGGGAAGTCTGAAAGAAATATAGAAAATGCTGGACACAGAGTAGATCAAGAGGCAGATGCAGCGTGATTAACACGTAATAAAATTAGTTTCAGCTTTTCATAAACATGGGCGCATCACTGGTATAGAGAACCCAAAGGTCAAGAGGGAATCTACATGATGTCAGCCAGTGGACACTGGTGGAGCCTGTGCACTTGGAGGGAGGGGTCTAGAAGTTTGGCTCTTTTAAGAGTTTAGGTGACAGGGATGGGATGAAATATTGGCGGTGATCGGCCACAGATTGGGGAGCCTGGTCTGAGGGGAGGGCAATACTGGGATGGGCAGCGGGTCCAGTGCGGGATTCATGCACGATGCTGAAGGACTTGGCAGTCATCAGAGTCTGGTGTTACAACAGTGAAAGCTACCTCCAAGGAGTGGCCAGTACAATGTGGCCCATGTATTTCTCATTACTTCAGGACAGGGAATCCAGGAGGAACAATCCCATCCGTCTCAGACAGTTGCAATATCCTAAAATGCTTGTTACCACATATGAAAAATCTAGAACGATACTGCAAAGGAACAGGCCCTTCAGCCCACTGAGGCCATGCCAACCATCAAACATACACTGACACCAATCCAGCACTAATCCCACTGTATTGTTCCCCACATTCCCAACAACTCCCCATTAGATTCCAGCACTCGCCTACATGTTAGGGACAATTTACAATGGTCAATAACCTACTGATCTGCACATCTTTGGGATGTGGGAAGAAATCAGAGCATCCGGACATCCATGTGGTCACTTGGAGAACGTGCAAATTCCACAGAATGATGGAGGTTGGGATTGAACCAGGTCAATGGATCAACAAGACCACAACTCTATCAGTCCATAAGAGATAGATTGTTCTACAACACTGAAAAACAGAGTTAAGGGCCTGTCCCACTTGGCCGTCATTCGCGCGCCATTTACGCGACCTGCTAGCGTGTGGGTAGCGCGTGGGTAGCGCGGGACGGGCGCATGGAGTGGTGTGGAGGAGTGTGGACTTCGTCTTGCACTAAATCTTCGCGCGCCACCGGCCGGTCGCGTAACTTTCGGCCAAAGTGGGACAGGCCCATTAGGGAATTAAAGTTCGACAATCACATTTCCCCAGAGCTTTTTACCACCAGGATATTGGTCACGGAAATAACAGCTGACAATAATGATCTACAAACCAAGAGTAGGAGTAAACGGGTCCTTTTCAGAATGGCAGGCAGTGACTAGTGGGGTACCGCAAGGCTCAGTGCTGGGACCACAGCTATTTAGATTCAGATTCAGATTCAACTTTATTGTCATTGTGCAGTGTACAGTACAGAGACAACGAAATGCAGTATTTACAATATATATTAATGATTTGGACGAGGGAATTGAATGCAACATCTCCAAGTTTGCGGATGACACGAAGCTGGGGGGCAGTGTTAGCTGTGAGAAGGGTGCTAGGAGGCTGCAAGATGACTTGGATAGGCTGGGTGAGTGGGCAAATGCATGGCAGATGCAGTATAATGTGGATAAATGTGAGGTTATCCACTTTGGTGGCAAAAACAGGAAAGTAGACTATTACCTGAATGGTGGCCGATTAGGAAAAGGGGAGATGCAACGAGACCTGGGTGTCATGGTACACCAGTCCTTGAAAGTAGGCATGCAGGTGCAGCAGGCAGTGAAGAAAGCGAATGGTATGTTAGCATTCATAGCAAAAGGATTTGAGTATAGGAGCAGGGAGGTTCTACTGCAGTTGTACAGGGTCTTGGTGAGAAAGCAGGTACAGGATACTGAGTTGGATGATCAGCCATGATCATATTGAATGGCGGTGCAGGCTCGAAGGGCCGAATGGCCTACTCCTGCACCTATTTTCTATGTTTCTATGTTTCTATGCTCTCTTGTAGGTAGCCTCCTCTACATTACTGTAGATTTGATTTGCCAACCAAAAAGATTCAAGTGTTCAAATTGTATAAGAAGATTAAAATTAAAAATTATCCTTGTTATAAATTCCCGATTACTCTGTACAACCTGGTGCCCCGGGTTTGATCCTGATCTCAGTGATATGTGGAGTTTACATGTTCTTCCTGTGATTGTATGGGTTTCCCCAATGTGCTCTGGATTCCTCTTAACATCCCAAAGACATGAGGCTTGGTAAGTTAATTTGACATTATAAATTGTCTTGAACATGTGGCTGAGGGACAGAATGAGTGGAGAGTTGATGGGAATGTAGCGTGAGTACAGAATGAGATTAACATAGGATTAGTGTGAACATAGGGTGGTTGATGGTTGATTGATCCATGATCTCTGCTCTTGTCCTTCAGTTCTACGAGTTGCGTGGATTCTGTATGCTGGATTTCGTCCCTACCCAAGATTGTTGGTGCCTCTCCGACACAGCAGTATCCTTGAAATGCCACTTCAAAGGATTTTACACCCATGTGCATCATTGCGGTATTTTGAGTTCAGCAGGGGATCAAATTGGCTCCACTGAGGTTGAACATAACGGAAGCAATGCCCTTGGTTCTGGCAGTGAGAATCATCTCGGGTACTCTGCACACTGGGCACGCAATCAGCAACATGCTCCAGGCTGCTGGCGGAGGTGGAACTCCCAGCCTCCCAGGGAGAGCTCACATAAAGTCACGTCGAGATGTCATTGCTGAGAAACCCATTTCCAGCCAGTCAGTTACACAAGTAACAGTGACAGAGATACAGACCCCCAAACCCCATTCTCTTACTTCAGTGGAATTGAGGAAGCTAAAAATAGTGCTGCCCAGCAGGGTCTAGAGTAAGGCAGGAGAGGGTGGGGGGGGGGGGGGGGAGGAGGGAGAGCCATGGAAGGAGTATGAAGCAGAATAACATCATTTGCCGAGTGCTAAAACAGCAAACAAAATGTGGGGTATGTGACATACAGTGCTAAAGACAAAGCATTCAGGACATGCAAACATTCAGGGAGGTTGCAGAGAAAACAAAAGTGAGCATTGAATTCCCACCTTTCCAATATTTCACCCTCTCGCTGTGCAAAAATCTACCTACCTTGTGGCCTTAAAAATACTCAAATTCTCTACTTCCAGTTAGGAAGAGTTCCAAATACTCTCAACCCTCAGAAACAATTTCAACTCATCTATCTTAAATGGGCTGCTCCTTATTTTTAACAGTGCCCTCAGGTCTACATTTGACCATGAATAGGAACATCCTCTCCACATCTCTCCTGTCAAGACCCCTCAGGATCTTGTGTATCAACCAGGAGCCCTGAGCCCTCTCCCTCATCTGAATCCCAAAGGATTCGCCCATCTCTGAGCCTACCTTTTTCCAACAACCCGTCCATCCCACATACTAATCTACTGTTTCCAATGCATTCACAGCCATTCTTGAAAAGGAGCACAGATGGTAAGCACCGGATCCCGGTTCACAACTGATAGTGCTCTCGGTCCTGGAGTCCAAACTCTTACGCACATGTCCAAAATACTTTTGCATATGTACATATTGGTGCTGTGTGCTTGGACCGAGACCAAGACTTGATCCCATCTTCACTGGCGATTCTCACGCATCGAGACATTCGACTCAACACCAAGGTGTAAGATGAGCTACCAGGGCAACAGTGCAACCTTGCGGAACAGCACCTCACTTTCTGTCTGCTCATCTTCTGTCCGAGCGTCCAGGCTCACAATCAAGTTTAACAATTTCAGGTAACTTGCTTCACTGGCCCTTAATTAGAAGTGGCCAAGTCTGTAGGTCACCCAATCTGTAATATTGGCCATGTTAGTCTCTCTCCAGGGTCATTTGTACAGCTGTGCATTTCACCGTTTTTACATTCCTCTATTATCAAACAAACGGTCCCTCACATCACAACCACATCACTTAATTCACAGAATATCATCACTGCAACCCTGGCCTGCTTTGGAGATACTTTCTTTATCCTAACCAGCCCTCCCAACTAACTTGTTTTCACAGATTCCCCAGTTCTGATGGAGAGTGTTTGACTGAAACATTAACTCTCCTTCCCTGTCAGTAGATGCTGCCCGACTTGCTGAGTGATTCCAGCATTTTGTGTTTCGCATTCAAAACACTTACAGTCGCTGGAATTCTGATTTGCATCAGTTTGCACTGTGACCTCTGGAGGGCACAATTCAGAGAGACAATCAATATTGTAGCACCCGACCGCACAGTGAACAAGCAGCTGACCACACTGACCCCAGCTCGCCCATGCCCATGTGCCGGGTCCTTACCATCTTTCCTGTAGTACAGTAGTTCTACTTTCACCTCTTCTGACCCCAGCAGAGCCTGTGCCAGCTGTGCCACGGCACTCTCTGGGGTGGCTGGTCCAGTCAGGAAGTCACAGGTTCCAGGTTTCTGCATGATCTCGACCCGGGAGTAGCCGAACATTTCACAAAAGCCATCATTGCAGAAGATGATTGCGCAGTTTTTCATTCGAACATTGATAATGAGAAACTTCCGATCTAGGAGAGAAAGAAGAGGAATTACACAGAGGTCAGAGCAAAGCAATCAACTCCTTCATCTTCCCCCAATAGTGTTATCAACCCTCCCAGGACTGCCCTGTATTTTCCAGCAACTGAACATCAATCCCTGGATTAAATTGCAAATAATACAGGAGAAAATTCAATATAAGTATTAAAATGCATTTAATTTGAAACTTACTGTACACACTTATTAATCAGACAAATTCCGAGGTTGGGGAGGATAGCTCCAGCTGCCTAGATCCATTTGAAGGAAGCTTGATGATATAATATGTAGGGATGTCCCAGAGACCTGAACCCTGGCCCATACTTGACCATCCCAATGTTGCAACCTACTGTAAGCACCTGGTTCTCTCTGCTCTCTCCTCTTCTAGTCATCTCACATCTCATTCATCGTCACCTAGTTACAAGTCCTCCAGTCACCTCCAATTAGCTGTCGCATTTGCTGGCACCACACCATTTGTGTCACTCCATCTTATCACAGACACTTCTCTTAAATATTGCCTCTTTTTTGCACAACTTCGAATAAAAAATCATCTTCAGTCCATTTAAAGCCAACCAATGAGTAATGAGAATTGGTTGATGCTGCCTCACTTGTTGAGTATTTCCTCCATTTAAAAAAAAATCTTAATCTTTTCAGAGTTATTATTAAAGCAAAATAAAAATGAAATTGCCTCCATTAGGCATCACGTTTGCCCTCTTTCAGACATAAGAGTTTATTTTTGTGTGTTGCTAACAAATGGACTGTCGTTTTGTGGCAGACACTTCAGAAGACGGCACTGAATTGAGAGTGCTCCTCTTGGACATGGATTTAATGCATCCTTTGGGTGGAGACCACACTTGCATAGTTGCTTACTTGCATGAAGCTGATATCACACATTTTCTGAGGGGCGAGGACTGGATTTCCCAACAATGTTAACACACGGCGACATTCTAGCAACCTGACAAAATCTGTCAGCTGCAATCTTCAGGGCTGGGTCAATGCTGGGGTTGCTGAGGCACTGTGGACAACAGATATTGAATCCCCCACCCACTGTACATTTTCTCCTCTTGCTAGTCTTTGTGCTTGAATACTTGAGCACAGGAGTAAACATAGAACAGTACAGTACAGGAAGAGACCCTTCGGCCCACAATGTCTGTGCCAAACATGACACTATGGCCATCTCTTATCTACCTGAACATAATCCATATCCCTCCATTCCCTACATATCCATATGCCTATCCAAAAATCTCTTAAGTGGCACTATGGTATCTGCCTCAACCACCAGCCCTGGCAGCATATTCCAGGCTCTCGTCCCCCTTTGTGTAAAAAATGTTACCCTGCACATCTTCAGCCCCTCCCCCCTGAAAGCTGCGCCTGCTAGTATTTGATTTCTCCATCGTGGGGAAAAAGGTTCCGACTGTCGGCCCTACCTATGCCTCTCATAATTTTAACACCTATATCAGATCACCCTTCAACCTCCGGCATTCCAGAGAAAACAACCCAAGTCTGCCCGACTTCTCCCTGTAGCTAATACTCCTTAATCCAGGCATCATTCTAGTAAACCTGATCTGCACCCTTTCCAACGCCTCCACATCATTCTTGTAGTTTAGTTTAGAGATACAGCGCAGAAATAGGCCCGAGTTCACATCGACCAGCGATCCCCGCACACTAGCACTACCTTACACACACTAGGGACAATCTACATTTATACCAAGCCAATTATCCTACAAACCTGGACGCCTTTGGAGTGTGGGAAGAAACCGAAGATCTCGGAGGAAACCCACACAGGTCAAGTGGGAGAATGTACAAACTCCGTACAGACAGCACCCGTAGTCAGGATCGAACCCAGGACCCAGATCCCTGGCACTGTAAGGCAGCAACTCTACTACTGAGCCACCTCAAGGAGGGGCCAGAACTGCACACTACTGCACTCCAATGCAGCCTAACCAAAGTCTTATACAGCTACATCATGAATAAAAACAGGCACCTTCAGCTGGAGTTTTGGAACAATTTCCACAGTGGCCACACCTCCCAAGTTATGTAACTAAATGATGCAAGATCTTCTCCAATAGGCTCCTTAAAACCTACACATCATTATAATACCCTTCGTCAGTGAGGACATGGCCCATCCCTACATTTCAGACCCAATTTTCCCAACTACTTAAATGATGGGCTCTTTGATAAGACAGGGGTTAAATGTGTTGCATCAGGGTTGCTGTCACCTCTACAAAGCAGTATTGTTTATTCTGCATTTACATGCTGCACTATAAACTACCAAATGCAGATCAGTTCATCCACTTGAGCCCCAAACACAAAACTTCCATTCTACATCTGAATTTCTGAGGTAACGTGCGGCTCCCAAAGCAAAGAAGGAAGTCATGGGCTACGTTGCTTGGAGTTCACATCCTTACCACTTCACCCAACTTCCTTGTCATTTTAATACAATCTACTCCTTCCTTTCAACAAGATCTCTTCTGGTTTTGTGGCTACTTCGTGAATCATTTGTTCAGCTGCCTGCAAGCATGAACCCCGACTTCCCCTGCCTGCTACCTAGTTCTCCTTCCCCCTCGATTCCAATCTGAGTTTGCAGAACACTGTGACACAACACTGTGGAAACTTGTTCTGAACAAACGATGCAAGCTCAAAGAAACAGCATCTTGTTTTTCAGCTGGGCACTTTACATGAAGTTGTTCACACTAGAGGTGTCTGTCACAATTCTCTATTTATATACATCTCATCCAAATCTTTCTTTTAAATCTGTGTCTCATTGCCCCTTTTACCTTCGCTTTCATCGTTTAATATCTCACAAGTTCCACCCAGTCACTGAACGTTGTCACTTCCCCATGCTCAGGTACTTGCAGCAACGTTTTCTAGGTTCGACGAAAGGTTGTTCACCCGACACCAGGATGCTACTGGATACGCTAAACGCCACAAATACCCATCATTTTCCAACCACACAATCAGGAAGTTCTCCCAGGAAATTGAGAATCACTCAAAAGGTGCTGGATATTTAATTTAACATTAGCCTCATAGCACGTTACCAACGCCCAAAAGGGTCAGAAGAAGGGTCCCGACCCGAAACGTCACCTATCCTTTTTCTCCAGAGATGCTGCCTGACACACTGAATTACTCCAGCAATTTGTGTCTATCTTTGGTATAAACCAGTATCTACAGTTCTATAAACCAGTATCTACAGTTTCTACCCATTCTTTCACGTTGATTAAAAGAAATAATAACTGTAAATGTTGGAAATTGAAAATAAAAACAGAAAATGGTAGAAAATTCAGCCAATCAAAGTTGTCTCATGTTCTGACACTTTGCTGATCCAAATCATTGTCTGGTTTTCCTTTTACAGATGCCGAGCTTTTCCAGCGTTTCCAATGTTTTAACCTCATTTTACATTTCTTAATGACATGGGAGGAGATTCAATCCATTCAATCTACACTGGGTCTCAGAAACATCCCATCCATCAATGCCCCCACTTATTTCCCTGCCACGTGACCATTAACCCCAACTCTCCAACCAAAAGGGGCGATTTACAGCGACAGATTAATCGACCATCCAATGCATCTTATGACGTGTGGGAGAAAACGGAGCATCCATGTGGCCACAAGAACTTGCAAACGGAAAACAGACAGCGCCAGAGCTCAGTAATGAACTAGGGTCTCAAGAGCCATGAGACAGGAGCTCTACCAGCTGTTCTACTGTGCCACCCACACTTTCACAACATTCCTGTATTCGCATTTTAATAGTAAAAAATCACTGCAGAGCTTTAAGCCACTAAACAGCTTAAGTGCATTTGAAATGAGATGCAGAGCTACTGAATTTTAATTGTTCCCTTCAAGCTGAAAAATTCCCATCCCTGCAGCTGGTAAATTGACTAAATTTAGAAAAGTCTCCTTCACTGTCTGCCTCATTTAATTATAAATCCATTATGTCTTGCCCCACCCCCTCTGTCTCATTAACCAAATTAGATGATAGCTCCTTGTTTCTTTCATTACATCCTGTTTGTTGAGGAAAGAGAATTGTGTTGTCACTGTAATTACTGCATGGGAAGGGATCAGTCCATTGAATCAGAGCGATCCCATCAATTTCATTTCGACCACTCTATTCCCCCGGCCCCACAAGTTCACCATCCTCGAGTATCATTTCAATTTCCTTTTGAAATAATCGATGGCCCCCTCTTTTCCGAGTCACAGACAGCGTTCCGGGATATTACCACTTCTGAAAAAGGTTCTTTCTTCCAATCCCCATGTATCTCTCACCCTAAACATCAAATTCTTCTCCCTGAACTAAACAATCAACATACACTTCTGCCAAATCTGCCCTAAACATTTTTTCCTCCTTCCATCCCACCTCATCCCAAGCTTATCTAATGTAAACTTGGAGCAGAAATGCAACATTCCTGGAATTCTTCTGCTAAACCTCTACATCTATGACGGTCACATCCTTCCCGAGATAAGTTTGCCATAACATCTGCTTCTGTGCTCAATACCACATGCTTTGCTAACTCCTCACTCAATGTATCCTCCAACTTCAGATCAATACACACAAACCCTTGTCGCTTTATTACAGCACAGCAAATTGGTGTGGTATTCCATTTCACTTGCTCACAACCCCAGCCCCCGCAGCAAGATGAACTTCTCCACCATCTATATCCTGCGATTGTTGATAGTATTGTCCTCTGTTTGTCTCAGTATCATTCCCATTCTCCCATTCTCCCACTGTCCCTCTCCAGAGCTAGTCTTGCTGGCAGCACTCAGGCTCACCCATGAAGACTACATAACTAACATCATCGAACTCAATGGTCAACCAACGAGTATCATCCTCCCTGCTTGACTATGGGGCCTTTGGCAAAACAAAATGTGGTTGCATTCGTTTTTATTCATCGATAAGCTCCTTCAGACTGGAAATACATGGAGTTCTGTCCTGTATCATATCCTCAGCTGTGGCAGAGTCCCACAGACGTTGCTCCAGAGGGTGGGTGCAGTACTGACTGTGTTGCTCGCCCCTTGGTTCTCTCCTCCCTGCATGTCGTGTTTGCTTCTCTTTACTCCAGCCCTTGTGTGGCTGGCAGTCCACTAACTGTGATCCTGAGCAGACGCTTCAGTTTGTCCACATGGAGTTCCAACACCATTTAGAGATATCTCTGTGTCTCATCACTTGGCCCTTTCTCCAAGGTTTGTTCTCCAGAGAGAACAACCGTACGAATTATTTAATGAATGGGCCAAAGATCTACATGCCATTGCCCAGGGAGGTTAAATAAAGCTGGGGGGAGTTGGGGGGGGGGGGGGGGGGGGGGGGTGGGGGGGGGGGGGGACGAAAGATCCAGGGCATTGGAATTTGTGACCGGCCTTCTCTGGTCAAAAAGTGTTGGAGGCAGCACATATGGAAGCTAAGATTATTGATCCTATTGATCTGTGTACAAGTCTTGATACCATGCAACAGAGCACTGATGGTAGGCTAAGTAAGCACCGGTGTGACTGCTTAGGCAAACTGTTTTGTTTTTTTAAGCAAAAATAAACTTTATTCAAAATGTTTTAATTTATACAAATCTAAAACTGAGCGAAAACTGTTCATACATTTTCATTGCTGATGCATTCAATAATGTATGTTCTCACTAGTGTGCGAACTCAGTAATGTTCGCACCCTACATGCCACTCACGTGGGGTGATAACCCTTCCCTTGTTTGAGGGGTACTCCCACTGAACTCTGCCCCTCAATGCCCAGCAGCGCAAGGACACCCAGACTATGGTTCTCCCCCACATACCCTTGGCGTTGGCTGCATCGAGCTTCAATGAGCCCTGGCCACTCTGGAAAGGGCCAGTCAGCAACATTACCCGACGGACATCTCGATGCGCTGCGAGACCGACACGTTTCCGGCAGACCAAAGAGCGCCTTTCACCGAGTTGATGATCTTCCAGCAACATTTGATGTACCTCTTGCTTGTTATTCAGCCACAACCCTTGCTGTAATCCTGCAGAGTTGTGGCAGTTTCCTGCTGAACCGGTCGATGCCAGCATCCAGCAAGAACTTGTCAGCAATGGAGGATCCTAAGTAAACTTGGATCCATTCCAGTTTACATCATTTATATATAAATCAAGCAGCAGCAGCCCAGAACACACTGTGGAACATTGACTACATCGACCAGCCTGAAAAACAACTACTTAACAAAGCACACTGCTTTGTCCTCAAGCTATTTTTTTTTCATTTATGCTGACACCACCTCTGCTCTCCCGATTTTGTTAACCAGCCTTGCATGGTAGTTTGTTAAACACTTTTTAAAAATCCATTTAGACTGCACCCACTGCAATCCCTTCAATCTTCTGTGATTTCAAAACATTATGTCAAACAAAACCTGATTTAAAAAAAATCTCAGCTGACCTGAATTCTCTCTTGATCGAGAACACAAGCCACAATCTAAATGATAGGAGGTCCCATGTCCATAGTTACAGGAATGTCGTGCTGTTGATGTTAGACTCGTGTGTAAAAGGGCATCACATTTGCCACTTTCCAACCCTCGGGCACCTCCACTGTAGTGGGGGAGATAGGCAGATGTTGAAAGCTCTTCTCCCAACTCCACTTCCGCTGATTCAACAACCCAAGATGCAAGCCATGTAAACCATGCAACAAACACATTCCAAGGTCTGAAGAAGGGTTTTGGCCCGAAACGTTGCCTATCTCCTTCGCTCCATAGATGCTGCTGCACCCGCTGAGTTTCTCCAGCATTTTTGTGTACCTTCGATTTTCCAGCATCTGCAGTTCCTTCTTAAACACATTCCAAGCACTTCCTGCCTCCCAGTTTTCACTTTGCCTCTTACATCTATCATAATACTTACATCTCTTCTATCACTGTCCCTTCCCGGGTAACCACACTCATTATCCAAGTAAGGGGCAGCACAGCGGTACAGTTGCTGCCCTGCAGTGCCAGAGACCCGGGTTCGATCCCAGCTATAGGTGCTGTCTGTACGGAGTTTGTACATTCTCCGTAACCACGTGGGTTTCCTCCGGGTGCTCCGGTTTCCTCCCACACTCCAAAGATGTACGTGTTTGTAGGTCAATTGTTTCGGTAAGAAATTGTAAATTGTCCCCAGTGTGTTAACGTACGGGGTGATCGCTGGTCAGTGCAGACTCAGTGGGCCGTAGGGCCTGTTTCCATGCTGTATTTCTAAAGTCCAAAGCCTTAAGAGTCAGCCATTATTCTCTTCCCTTTTACTTTCAGTTGTTGGTTTCATTTGGCAATGAAATCTGTGGAATTCTCTGAAACAGAAGGCAGTGGAGGCCAATTCACTGGATGTTTCCAAGAGAGTTAGATTTAGCTCTTAAGGCTAACACAGTCAAGGGATATGAGGGAAAAAAGCAGGAACAAGGTACTGATTTTGGATGATCATATTGAATGGCGGCGCTGGCTCGAAAGGCCAATTGGTTGCTCCTGCACCTATTTTCTGTTTCAGTTTCCCCTGCCTACATCCTCTCATTCAAGTCCTGCCCTGGTTTGTTCCACCAAAATGTAATACCCTGCATTTATCCAAATGAATGCTCCATTTACCATTCCTCAGCCCATTAAACTACATACTCAAGATCCTGCTGTAACCTTACATAACCATCTTGCTGTCCACTATACCGTCACATTTAGTGTCATCCACATACTTACTAACCATGCTTCCTACATTCCCATAAAAATTGTTAACATTGATAACAAACGGTGGACCCAACACAGTCCTGGTGGCATACTTGCCACAGGCTGCATGACTGAAAAGCAGCCCTTCTCGACCACTCTGTTTCTGATCTTCAAGCCAATTCTGCATTTATTTTTTGCTAGCTTGCCCCAGATCCATAAGATCTAACTTTCCAGACCAACCTACTGTCTTGCCAAAGTCTTTGCTAACATCCACGTAGACCATACACAGTCCTCAATGTTTTTGGTCACCTCTTCAAAAGTCTCGATTAAATTGTGAGTCTCATTCCACACACACAAAGCAATGCTGATTATCCCTAATCCGTTTTCCCCTTTACAAATGCATGTCAACTCTCTCTCTCAGAGTGCCCTCCGTTAACTTACTCACCGCTGATACAATGCTCGCCAGTATGTCATTCCAAGCTTCTCTCTCACAACTTTTCTTAAACAGAGGCACAACATTAGTCACCCTCCAGTCTTCCAGTGTCTCACCTGTGGCTATCAATGATGACAATCTCTGCTTGTGGCCCGTTAATTTCTTCCCGAGCTTCACACAATGTCCTAGGATATACTTGACTAGGTCCCAACAATTTATCTACCTTATGCATTTTATGACTTCCAGCACTTTTCTTTATAATGTGGATTATCTTCAAGACAGTCTATTACATTCTAAATTCCCCCACCATTCTTGTCCTTCTCCACATACAATTAAGAAACATTTAATTAACACCTCCGCCATGTCCTATGCTTCCACATATAGACAACCGTGTTGATTTTAAATGGCTCCATTCTCTCCTTAGTCTTCTATGTTTGTAGAATCTCTTTAGATTCTCCTTTCTCTTCTCTGCTAAGCTATTGAATGTCCCCTTATTTGCACTCCTGATTTCACGCTGAATTGTGCTCTTACACCCACTGTACTCGAGGGATTCACATGGTCCCAGCAGCCTATCCCTGACACATTCCTCTTGTTCTTGTTCAAAACCTCAAGAGCACCATCACCCAAGGTTTCCTACTCCTACCAGCCTGCTCTTCACTCTAACAGGAACACGTTGCCATTAACTCTACTACACATTATAAGCCTCGCGTTTACGAGACGTCCATTTGCCTGCATGCAGCCTCTCATAATTAACTTCTGAAAGTTCCTGTCTATCCCATCAGGATATAACGAATTTCAGCCAGGGTTTTAGTGGTGAGACTTCACCATTGCCACAGGTGCTCTGGGTCAAATCTACCAGGCAAGGACCCAGATGAATGAGTCAAAACATTTCAATTCAAATATTTGGAGTGGCTGAAATTCTGAGGGTGAGGGGTTTGCAGCCACTGAGCTTGTTGGAATGTACCAGGTTAAAAGTAGTTCAGGTCACAAGGGGATCATGACAGAGTCTTTTTTATTCCCTTTGATCGCCATATCTGTGATGAAAGCTCCACAGCCTCTGCTTAGCTTCACCACACTTATGTCTTGGATACACCAGGTCAGAGAGGGGCCAGCGTCATTTTCTTTGGCAAAAAGCTGCCATATTTTCACCAGATAGTGTGAATCTGTGAAATTCTCTGCCACAGAAGGCAGTGGAGGCCAATTCTCGGATGTTTTCAAGAGAGAGTTAGATATACCTCTTAGGGCTAATGGAATCAAGGGATATGGGGAGAAAGCAGGAATGGGGTACTGATTTTGGATGGTCAGCCATGATTATATTAAATGGTGGTGCTGGCTCGAAGGGCTGAATGGCCTAATACTGAGGCAAGGAGGCATCTTTGAAATGGCCTGTTACATTTCATCTCAATACTTATTTACCTAACTTTCATCACATTAACTGCCCGCTGATTGCTTGCCAGTTGGGCTTGGCATGGTTCAGTACTGGAGCTTCCGGTCAACTTGCAGGCTGATGCTGCATGTCCAACTTGTGCTCTGCAGAACACTCCAGCATCGTGTTGTATTAAACCCGAGAGCTCACTTGCCCCGATAAAGAGGATGTCGAGGACCCCACGGGATCCTTCTGAAGGTGTTTGTCAGTGTGTCCTAGCCTTTCAACTAACACCATGATAAAACAGACTATCCACTTTTCACTTTACTGCCCATGGGTTAACAGGCTGTCATACTTCCAACAATGCAAGAATGACTACAGTTCAGCTGGTAAACTGTTTTGGGGCATGCCAATGTCATGAGAGACAATGTCAATACAAACCCTGCTGTTTCATAAAACTCTGCTCATAAAGTACAAAAACAGCGCGGACAGGTGGCGAGTGTCATGAAAGCTGGACACCGGGAATGGGCAGGTCAGAGTCAATGTTGAACAGCACAGAAACAGGCCCTTCAGCCCATCACAGGCATGTTCTGCGCTGTACCAATGTGTACCATTCATTTACTCATTAAGTCCCAGACATGTCTCCAGCTTCAATAGTGGTGCACACTCCATGATATTGGACAGAATGAGCTGCAGAGGATAACATGTCGATGCATTAATGGAGCGATAGTGCTACCGATAGTAAATGACCTCTTCATTTTAAGCACCTCGAGCTGAACGTCACGCATTCCTTGTCTCCAGGGATGCTGCCTGACCTGCTGAGTTATTCCAGCTTTTTGTGTGTACCTCTTCGTCCAGCTGTACTTGTCTACATATTCAGCAGCCGGATGTTAAGCAGGCGAGGAATACAAAACTGAATGATCCAGCATGAATCTCCAAAAGTATACTCAGGAGTAATGATGTTATCAGTGGGTTTACAATTGCGGTACAGGGAGGTCGAGGAATTCGTTCCTCTTCATCCCCTCCGGCCACAGTCTGCTCTAACTGAGAAAGACAATTGCAACCTCAACATTTCCAAAATGTTTGTTAAATGCTCAGACGCAGCAGACCTTGAACTATAACTCAGACAGCCCTGCATCTGCACGCAGGGCACATTCACAGCTTAGTGACTCAAAGCAAAACAAAACTATATATAGGATGCATCCTCCTGCTGTACAATCTGAATTTGAATGTTTGTTGGGTTGGTCAGGTGGCAGAGAAATGAAACGTACCTTAGTTTCGGCAGTGAGGCCAGCAAACCCAAGATCATACCAGCAAAACAGCCAACACATGGCAGCACGGTGGCGCAACTTTGGAGTTGCTGCCTCACAGTGCCAAAGGCCCGGGTTTGAACCTGACTAGGGGTGCTGTCTGTACAGAGTTTGTACGTTCTCCCTGTGACCCGCGTGGGTTTTCCCCGGGAGCTCTGGTTTTCTCCCACACTCCAAAGACGTACAGGTTTGTAGGTAAATAGGCTTGGTAAAATTGTAGGATAGTGTTAATGTGTGGGAATCACTGGTCGGTGCAGATTGGCGGGCCGGAGGTTCTGATTCTGCGCCGGATCTCCAAACTAAACTAAACCTCACCAATCAGGATTAGATGCTCACTTCTGCAATGTTGGGACATGATCACGTGAGATGAAAAACTTCTCAGCTCCCACTGTGGAACTTTGGATCTGTGATGACAGGCACACACAATGCCTCTACCTACTCTTCAGCCTTTTATAATCTTGAATATCTATCACACGTTCCCTTGTCTGCTGAGAACAACTCCAACATCATCGTTGTTTCCATGTTACAGAACGTCAGGGACTATCCTGATGAATCCCCATGATGGTGGGCCAGTTGGGGATGTTTCTCCAGCAGATGCCACCTTTGTAGAAATCCCGGGGCTGGCCCATTGCAAACAGCATTACACCACAAGATCAAATCCGGCCAGTGACCCCCGCCCCCCCCCCCCGTGATGGCCCGAGTCAAGTGGGCCCACCATACCCAGGAACCCTCGTTCCCCAGGGTCGCTGACAGGCAAGCTGGTGGCACTTCCAACCTAACAGGGTGTGCACAAGGCACTGGGAAGGCACAGCTCAGCCTCCGACTGAGGATTGAGGGAGTGCAGCGTAGGTTCACCAGGTTAATTACCGGGATGGCGGGACTGTCATATGATGAAAGAATGGAGCGACTGGGCTTGTATTCACTGGAATTTAGAAGGATGAGAGGGGACCTTGTAGAAACCTATAATATTATTAAGGGATTGGACAAGCTAGATGCAGGAAACATGTTCCCGATGTTGGGGGAGTTCAGAACCAGGGGCCACAGTTTAAGAATATGGGATAGGCCATTTAGAACTGAGATGAGGAAGTATTTTTTCACCCACAGAGTTGTGAATTTGTTGAATTCTCTGCCTGGGAAGGCAGTGGAGGCCAATTCACTGGATGCATGCAAAAGAGAGCTAGATAGAGCTCTTAGGGCTAGCAGAAGCAAGGGATATGGGGAGAAGGCTGTGAGACGGACCCTGCAGCACATTAACCCCAACAAGGCCACCGGACCTGACGGAGTACCAGGGCGGGTTCTGAAGCACTGCGCAGGGGAGCTGACCGCTGTGCTCACGGACCTGTTTAACACCTCCCTGCTGCAGGCCTCCGTCCCAACATGCCTCAAGACAGCCACAATCATCCCTGTGCCAAAACAATCAGCCATCAGGTCCCTCAACGACTATAGGCCAGTGGCGCTGACACCGGTGGTGATGAAGTGCTTCGAACGTCTGGTGCTGGGACACTTGAAGAACAGCATCCCCCCCCCTCCTTAGACCACCACCAATTTGCCTATAGGGCAAACAGGTCGACGGAGGACGCAATGTCACTGGCCCTCCACTTCACCCTGACACACCTTGACCAGCAGGACAGTTATGTGCGGATGCTATTCATAGATTATAGCTCTGCCTTTAACACCATCCCCCCCCCCCCCCATAAACTAGTCACCAAGCTGGACCACCTGGGCCTCAACACACACCTGAGCAGCTGGGTCCTGGACTTTCTCACCGGCCGACCACAGACTGTGCGCATGGGGAGGCAGGTCTCCTCCACCATCACCCTGAACATCGGTGCACCACAGGGCTGTGTGTTGAGCCCCTTCCTCTTCTCCCTCTACACTCTCGACTGCAAACCCACCCACGAGGCTAACACCATATTACAGTTTGCAGATGACACCATCGTGGTAGGCAGGATCACGAGTAACAACGAGGCCGCCTACAGGACAGAGGTAGAGAACCTGGTGAGATGGAGCCGTGAGAACAACACGACCCTCAACGCAGCAAAAAACAAAGGAGATGATCCTGGACTTCAGGAGGAGACCGAAGACCTTCGTCCATCAGCCCATCACCATTAACGGCGAGACAGTGGAGGCTGTGCAGAACATCAGGTGCCTCGGGGTCAACATCAGCCACGACCTGACCTGGACCGTCAACATCACGGAGACGGCCAAGAAAGGACTTCAAAGGCTTCACTTCCTTAGGTGCTTGAAGAGGGCACGTCTCCCACAACAGCTGCTGGTGAGCTTCTACAGGTCAGCCATCGGGTCAGTTCTCACATACGGCATCACAGTGTGGTACTCTGGCTGCACCGCAGACAACAGGAAAGCTCTCCAACGCGTTATTAAGACGGCCGAGAGGATCACTGGCACCCAGCTCCCCAGACTGGAGGACATCTACCGGACCCGCTGCATCCGGAGGGTGAAGGGCATCATTAGAGACAGCACACACCCTGGACACTGCCCCTTCACCCGACTGCCCACAGGAAGACGATACAGGACACTGAGAGCCCACACGACAAGACTAAAAAACAGCTTCTATCATAGAGCTGTGATACTACTGAACTCTATCCCCCTCCTACACTAATTCCCCCCCTCTCTCTCATACACCCGCCTATACTCCCATATGTTTATAGTGTAATTTTTTAATTTTTTAATTTTTATTTTTTTATTATTTTTTTTATAGTTCTTTTTTTTTTAAATGTATTTTTATAATCATATTCCTGTGCAACTGGAGGATAGAACCAACAAAATTTCGTTGTCTTGTACAATGACAATAAAGATTATTATTATATTATTATTATTTATAAGGCAGGAACGGGATACTGATTGTGGATGATCAGCCATGATCACATTGAATGGCTCGGAGGGCCGAATGGCCCACTCCTGCACCTATTTTCTATGTTTACTGAAAGTGCCAAGAAACAAGTACCAAGCCAAAAGCAGCAGCTGACATTGAAGCCCTTGGGAAACAGCACTGTTGCCAGCAGAGTTCTGGCATCAACACGTGTCAATCATTCTCCTGTTAAAATGTCACCAAACCATACACCCTCGGCACCAGCAACCCACCGCTCCAATTTACTAATAGAGTTTCTTTATTTCTCAATACCAGTTTGTATAACTCATTTAGTGAGGACAAACAGAGGCAGCGCAGGAAAACCATCCAACAACTTGACAGGATCGCACTAAAAGTGTAGCCAAGGAATAAAGTTTAAAGAGCAGAGTTAAGGAGGTGCAAGGGCAGTGCATGGCAGCTGGGGACTGGATTTCAGAGCGCAGTCACTGACTACAAAGCCATTTCATTCGGGCTTGAGCACGATTGCCAAATTTGAGCATAGCATTCTCAGGGAGATACGAGGTTGGAGAGATTGCAGAGATAGCGCAGCTGAACTAAACCACAGAGCGATTTGAAAAACAAGGATGAAAATCTCAAAGGAAACAAGGCGATGCGTTACCAGGAGGCAAGGCTGAGAAACAGGCAAAGGAGTGATCGATGAATAAGACTCGGGCAAGGTCACAGGCAATAAAGCTTTGGACGGTCTTTAGTGGAGATTAGAAAGAGGGATAGCAGCCAGAAGTTAGTTACACAGTACACGGCTCAGGGTAACCTGAGAGCTTCACAGTAGTGAGCTGGGTCAGGGGCTGAGTCAGTCCAGTTACGAGGTGAATGCAGGCTGTCGGAGTAACGTCATTGACACGTCTGAAGCTCAACTGGGATATGATGCCAAAAGTGTGATGAGGTTTCAGAGCAGTCCTGGAGCCAGGTGGAGTTGGTGATAGAGATCAGAGACAAACTCGTCTACAGGCCAGCGCTGCTCCTTTAACTATCCAATTGCCACAGCTGGTCAGACATCGTCTAGTACCTCACCTCCATGGTCCTGTTTCTCCCAACCTCTCATCCCCTCCACCATGTAACATCTCAAGATCAAACGTAGTACTACAAAAAGTTGTAAACACTGCCCAGTCCATCATCGGCTCTGACCTCCCTTCCATCGAGGGGATCTACCGCAGTCGCTGCCTCAAAAAGGCTGACGGTATCATCAAGGACCCACACCATCCTGGCCACACACTCATCTCCCTACTACCTTCAGGTAGAAGGTACAGGAGCCTGAAGACTGCAACAACCAGGTTCAGGAATAGCTACTTCCCCACAGCCATCAGGCTATTAAACCTGGCTCGGACAAAACTCTGAACTTTAATAGCCCATTAACTGTTATTCGCACTTTATCAGTTTATTTATTCATGTGTGTATATATTTATAGAAGGGTATATTGACACACTGATCTGTTTTGTAGTCCATGCCTATTATGTTCTGTTGTGCTGAAGCAAAGCAAGAATGTCATTGTCCTATCAGGGACACATGACAATAAACTCACTTGAACTTGAACTTGAAGATCTTGAAGAATCTGAAGAAGAGTCCCGACTCGAAAGGACGCCCACCTATCCATTCCCTCCCCAGATGCTGTCTGATCCATTGAGTCCCTCCGGCACTTCGTGCTTGGCTCAAGATTCCAGCATCTACATTCGCCTGTCTCTCAAGATCTTACTTTCCCAAAAATACTGTTCTCTTGGGGCATCCAGCTGTCTTCAGATGCACAGCTCCAGTGCACTGGAATTTCTTCCCATTATGCCTCTATAATTCTTCCTTTGCCTCGACCTGAAATTTTAACTTGAACCTTTTGCTTCCCCCCCCCTCGCACCCCACACCCCCCACCCCCCCACTCCCCAGCTGTTGTTTGAACTGCTGAATTCTTCCAGTGTTCTGTTTTTGTCCATAAAATCCACTCATTTGACCAAGCTTTTGGATTTGTTAGCTAGCGTCTACGTGGCTTTGTGCCAAATTATACGTACAGAGTTTATTACAGTGACAGGTCTATAAATCTTTTGGTTGGCTCAAGTGAGCAAAATTAGTGCGTGTCTGTGAATGATTCAAATTCAGTAGGAGCCACAGCCCAGCCCAACCTGCGCTTGTGAAGCCACAGTAGGATGCTCTGGGCTGGCATTCCCTGAAGTTGCACCCGTCTCCATGGCAGGGGGGGGGGGGGGGTCACTGGATCACAATCATGAGCTGGAAGTGGGACTGATCCTCTCCTCAGCCCTGGCCAATGGCTCAGAAACTCCACCCCGGCCCCCCCCCCCCCCGTCTAACTCCACGCTGACCCCACTTCATCGCAGTTTGTCTCCCATCCCACAATCCAATCACCTGAGCCACTGGGATAGGAGCAGGTAAGAATTGCAGTATCTGCCCACTTTTAAAAGTGGAAATTAGAGTTTCAGCCTGTTTTTGGAAGTGAGTTTTGCCTCTTCCGCTGACAATTCCAGAGCAGTCAGGCTGCTATCCCTAGGTGACCCTCCCAGCACAGATCACAGCAAAATGCTCTGCAGGTGCTCACTGGGCCACGCCTCCAAGCCCCGAGAATGTCACCAGGGCAAGGGGTGCAACACCACATGCAGGCGCCACATGCAGGCGCCACCTCAACGTGCACGCCATCCCGACTTGGAATCCCCAGCACCCCTGCACTGTTGCTGGGTCTAAGGTGGTACTTTATCCCGGGCAACCCAGTGGGAAGGTGGTGGCTCACCCACAGATTCTCAAGGACAATGGCTGACGACCTGGTCAGCAATGCCTACTTCTTATGAATGAACAACAAACACTGCATTCAAATGTCAACTGAGGGGCAGGCGGCCGCACTCCAGTCAGCAGATCACAAATTCACAACTGGAGCCACTGCCACCATAGGGCACCTCCCCCCTCTCCCCCCGATAGTTGGGCATTTCTCAGCCCTCTCCCCCAACAACAGGGATTACTGCACACCATGTCCAATTCCCACTTCACAATGATTGTGCTCGTGATGTACTTAGCTGGCTCAAACATGCTCGTGTTATCAGAAGATTGCAAAAAGAAATGCGACAGAAATGCGATATTTATATCCCCAGAGACTAATTTGGTGCTGGGAACATGTCTCAGCAAGGATGAGGATTAGCAGCCGAGTGGCTCACAAGCCACGCCGTCCAAACCCCCATTGACCAGCGAGGAGGGCCAGAGCCTTTCCAGGTTACACATCTGAACTTTCTTAATTTGGTGAGCGGAGCAAAACGCAAGCACCTTGGTAAACACATTGAAAAACTGGGAGTTTCTGATGTCACCAAACATGGATATGCTTTTTGTCACTGGTTTTCACCCAAGTCTCTTCTTGAACCAGTGCGTTTTACCAGTGCTGGGTCAACAGCTCACATCACTACTTCACGTGGGAGTAAATCAGCTTGGTACGCCCCAGATGAGGTGCAGAGTGGAGAAAACCATTGAGGAATTTGACCATGTGTGTTCTATCAAGAAACTCTAGTAACTGAAGCTGTAGGGATAAGTTCTTCACATACAGGAGTCTTGCCAGAAGATAGGCAGACAAATGTGAATAGGCAGTCTGTAGCCAAGAGATAATGAAACTGTTGTTGAAGTGGCGCTCTAATTTCAACCATCATCTCCTACAAAGGGATTCACTCTAACCAAGAGTGGTGGGGTGATATCAGTTTATATTGGGTGTAGACACAAAATGCTGGAGTAACTCAGCAAGACAGGCAGCATCTCCGGAGAGACGGCATGGGTGACATTTCGGGTCGAGACCCTTCATCAGGCTTAAACCAGCATCTGCAGTTCTTTCCCACTCAGTTTATATTGGACAGTGCTCAGTTTCATTTGGAACTCATCAAGGCAAAGTTACATGCAGCAAAATCTAAACATCGTTCCCGCATGGGCTGGTAAACAGCAAGGAACGTCTGCAAAATGGCAGTCTGATGACGCTGCAAAGAGTCATCAGAGCATTATGCATCAGAAAATTAACTGGACCATCACTAAATACCATGGCCTCAAGAGCTGGTCAGAAGCTGGGTATCCTTCAGCAAGTGACTCGCCTCCCAACATCGTAAGGTCTTCCCACCATCTACAAAGTCAAATGTCTACTGGGATAATCTCAGAATGAATGAAGCTCGAACAACATTGGAAAATCTTAACACCATCCAAGACAACGTAGTTCACCTGATCAGCAGCCCACCCAGCACCACCCCTCCATTCACCATTCACTTTCCTCCACTAGCAGTAACTGGGGCTGCAGTATTTACCATCAGCAGTACCTGCTAAGCGAGCTAACTGTACCAGCATCACTTGCATCTTCCCACAAGTTACAGGTACAAACCAGTTTCACTTGAGAAAAGACATTTTTGTTCCCCTAGCTTACGTCGGTCAAAATACAAGAATGTCTGCACCTGGGAAAGGTTTACAGAGAAAGGTTGAACAAGTTAGGTCTTTATTCTTAGGAGCGCAGAAGGTTAAGGGGGGACTTGATAGAGGTCTTTAGAATTATGAGAGGGATAGACAGAGTTGACGTGGATAAGCTTTTTCCATTGAGAGTAGGGAAGATTCAAACAAGAGGACATGATTTGAGAATTAAGGGACAAAAGTTTAGGGGTAACATGAGGGGGAACTTCTTTACTCAGAGAGTGGTAGCTGTGTGGGATGAGCTTCCAGTGGAAGTGGTGGAGGCAGGTTCGATTTTATCATTTAAAAATAAATTGGATAGGTATATGGACGGGAAAGGAATGGAGGGTTATGGTCTGAGTGCAGGTAGATGGGACTAGGTGAGAGTAAGTGTTCGGCACGGACTAAAAGGGCTGAGATGGCCTGTTTCCGTGCTGTAATTGTTATATGGTTATATGGGTTCAGAACAAACCCCAACTTGCATTGCAGCAGTTCAAGGTGGTGCCGGTCAGTGTCCGTGAGCTGGCAGAAATGGGCATTAAAGCATGGATTCGCTAATGATTCCACATCCCACAGATGACAATTTCACCATTGGATTTAGTCTGACTGTGCATTGGGCTTCATCATGGATTCCATCCTGTAGGTGTACAACATTGATGGATGCTGAATTGCCAGTGCAGTAATAGATAGACAGCTGCTTGAGTATAACAGGTGTACAGGCCTCGTGTTACAGAATCCATTAAAAATAAGGGGTTGTAATTATATGATTAGGCAGAGTCAAAGGCAAGTTCTGTTTCACATGGCTGACAAGACGCACAATACTTTGCTCAGTTCGCTAGCAAGGACATGCTTTGGCTTAGATACAGTGCAGCACAAATAGACTGATTCACGCATGGCAATATTGACCAGAGGAGAAATTGAGACGGTCTGGTCTGTGTCCAGAGCTTAGCATCAAAGGAAAATATTGGTGGGTACAGGTGTATCACTAGGTACTGCAATGCAGAATTGGCTGCAGGACCACACTGGGGATCAGGTACTGGGTGCAAGTCTGTCACTGCAAAAACATTGACATAGTGCACAGACTGCAGACACCACGGTGAATGAGGCAGTTGTAGGAAAATTACTATCACATTGTTAACCCTAACATTGTTTGCTGTACAAATATCTCATTGCAGAAATATTTGCACAGCACCGTTGGGTTCCAATTGACTGCTGTTTAATATTGGATTTAAAAAAAACTAGAGTGTATGCTTGGAGTGAATGGTACTGTGTAAATATATCTGTAATAGTGAGAATATAATAATGAAAATCATTTCTCATTCTCCCAGTGCTGCAGACCTGGTGAATGTGCCCAGCATTTCCAGTGTTTATTCCACCGGGTGTGGGTCTAAAAGTCCACAATGGGGTTGCAGCTGCAACATTCTAACCTCTCAAACAAGAGACATGAATGTTCAAATCTAATGTTACCTCGGGCATTTACAGGATGTGTAAAGAAAAATTGTTAATGGGAAATAACGAAATACACAGATTTAATTATAATTTAATCTCAAAGGCACCATTAATGAACTACAAATACAGGAGTAACAATAGTCTAATGGGGGTAAGGAATGTCAAATAAGTATTAGTAAGTGGGGAAATTAATGGGACTGAAAGCCCTCCTGATAGCTTGTATGCTTGGGTTCCAAAACTATGGAAGTAGCACTGATTCCTGGGAACCAGACTGATTCCTGGGATGTCAGGACTGTCTTATGAAGAAAGACTGGATAGACTTGGTTTATACTCTCTAGAATTTAGGAGATTGAGAGGGGATCTTATAGAAACGTACAAAATTCTTAAGGGGTTGGACAGGCTAGATGCAGGAAGATTGCTCCCGATGTTGGGGAAGTCCAGGACAAGGGGTCACAGCTTAAGGATAAGGGGGAAATCCTTTAAAACCGAGATGAGAAGAACTTTTTTCACACAGAGAGTGGTGAATCTCTGGAACTCTCTGCCACAGAGGGTAGTCGAGGCCAGTTCATTGGCTATATTTAAGAGGGAGTTAGATGTGGCCCTTGTGGCTAAAGGGATCAGAGGGTATGGAGAGAAGGCAGGTACGGGATACTGAGTTGGATGATCAGTCATGATCATATTGAATGGCGGTGCAGGCTCGAAGGGCCGAATGGCCTACTCCTGCACCTAATTTCTATGTTTCTATGTTTCTATGGTCTTGCAAAATTCCTTTATTTCTCCAATGGGGGCAATAGCAGTATTTAATAAAGGAGTGAACAAACCTCTGACCAGGCAGCTAGACTGTAGTGGCAGCATTTAAAACTATATTGGACAGACATATGAAAGGGAAATTCTAAAAAATTCACACTCTTTTAATGATGACACTAGGAAGTTAGATGCAGGGAGGCAATGGATGTGAATCAGGATTTTCAAATGGCATCTAAAGGAAGTACACAAAGGTATGGGTGGAAGGTGATACAAGAGCAGAAGGGGGAATTGGGTAAATTAGGGTATTCTTGGACAATATATATATAGACGTGGAAGGAACGCCATGCTGAACTTTATTGCAGAGAACAATGGTACGGGGAATTTGGTCACCACCACTAAGAAGGCTCATCCACAGTGCAAAATCACTACATTGATTCCAATGAAGAAAGATCATTCTGATCAGATATTCTGATCAAGGAGAATGGTCCTGTATTTGCTGGAGCTTAGAAGAATGTGGAGTCATCTGATTAAAAGATTCAGATAGGATGAAGACAGGATAGTTAGAAGACAGCTTTCACTTTATTCTGACGAGTCTACAATGGTGGGCAGAGTCGAAGGGTCCTTGGCTCTCTCCATGCCATGGCCTGTGCGTGATCAGCTGTTGATCTAAGAGCTTCTTATGAGCAAAAATGTTTCTCACTCCATCCCTTAAGATACAAGAGTAACTCCCAGGAGCTCCACTGACAGGTATAGGCACAATGCTGTACAAAATCTCATCCCAGGGTACAGGCCTCTGATGGTATACATCTGAATATACAGGTCTGCTATGCTGTAGCAGTAGAATTCCTCACAGAAGGGTACAGTCCAGCTATTGCACAGTTCAGGGGTACCATTTTGTTAGCTGCAGCTCAGATAGGATACACACTAATACCCTGTAGGTACAGGTCTATCATTGAATAACACCCTGATCAAAAACTGGATGGTTGCCTCGAATCGTGGAAGCAACGCAATTTTAGTTCCCGACACATTTTAATTCATGAAAACAACACTATTTCAAATACCAATATTCTAAAAGCTCTTATTGTAAACCACTGTGACACACTTGGAACTGCTGCGATGCCACGCAGGGCTGGGAAGTCCCAGATTTCACGCACACAGCATCCAGCCAGTTTATAACGGAGGCTTAGACCCACTGAGCTCATGCTAGTAGAGGCAAGGCAGTAAAGTGTCAGCTACGCTCTCAGTCACGATCACCATTCAGTGTCTGTCGCTGATATGTAACATGATCGGCCTCCAGTAACCTGAAAGCTGGCTTCCACTGTCTCATGTCAAACCATGTTTGGCTGGTGTCCCAGAGGGAGCTCCTGTATCCTAGGATCCATCAATACCTTTGGGACTAATCAGTGATGCTGCAGCTGGCAGCCGTGGTAAAACACTTCAGCACTGTGCTGCTCTCTTTATCCTACCGGAGATATGGGAATACCCACAGCTTCCCATTCCAGCACCCAGAGCCTCACTGATACCTTCTGCAGTTTGATGGGAGGCTCTCCTCATTTCGGACACTTTATACAGAAGGTGTTTGCCAAAACTCAATGGCAACCCAGTCCAACATCCAACGGGTGTGCGTATAATTTGAACTTCAGACACCAGACTGTTTTTTAATCTCATTCTCAGGATGTGGATGTCATTGGAAATAAGATAATACATTGGCACGCAGAAGAAATGGGACATTTTCAGATTTGAAATCTATAACAAATGAGGTGTCAAAAGATTGGTGCCGTGGCCTCAACAATATACAATTAATATTGTAGAAATAAAGAACCACAAAAGCTGGTTCGTGCACAAAAGGACACAAAGTGCTGGAGTAACTCAGCAGGTCATACAGCATCTCTGGAGAACATGGATAGGTGACGGTTTGAGTCGAGACCCTTGTTCAGTCTTCAGATTGAGGCTTCCATCAATATTGATGGCTCAAAGGGATAGTGTTGAGGGGAAGAATGAGTTAATCAGGATCATACACGATTGTGGAACAGGCTCAAGCACTAAATGCTCTCGTTTTAATGCCAGACTGGGAGGGGGCAGTCGATTTCCTCCACCACACTCCATATTTCAATTCAAGTTATTTCCTTTAACTTGAAGTCTATCTATTCATGTGTTAGCTGTGCTTCACAGCACCAGAGACCTAGGACCCATCCCAAACTGTGGCGTGGAGTGTGACAGTTCACCCTGCGTCAAGTTCCAGATCTTGTGCTGCTTGGAAGATTAATGAATTGCCCTTGGTCTAGATGGATGATTGGAGAACTGGGGAGCTGGAACATTTTATGATGGAGAATAAGTTGCAGGAAAATAAGTGGGGGAATGGGATTACGTAGACGTGGCATAGGGTTGATGGGCTGAATTGCCTTTTATACTGTAAAGAAGTATGAGATACAGAAAGCTTGAATCATATAATAATTCAAACAAATTAATCTCTTCACATAAGACATGCACCCAATCAGTATTTGGTTCTTATACAGACAAACGGCACAGAAACAGGCCCTTCAGTCCATTAAGTACACACCAACCATCAAGCACCTATTTACACTAATCCAATTTTATTTTTCCCCACATTTCCATCAACTGCACCCAAATTCTATACACTATGGACTAGGGAGAATTTACAGCAGCCAATTAGCATTCCAACACGTAAGTCTTTGGGATGTGGTTGGAAACTGGAGCAAATATACAAAGTGTACAAAAACTACACATCAAAGGACGAATGTGAAAACTCCATACAGACAGCACCCGAGCTAAGGATCAATGGCCAGAAATTGTGAAGCAGACTTGACACTGCCACCCAATTTCATCTTCACAGTTCCTAACAGGTATCAGTGATGCCCCAGCAGAAACCAGCTGGGTTTTAAAAAAAAAGTTCCAGGTCTTGTCACTTGAATGTAAATTCCCGCCTATTCTTGTACTCAACTCTGGACAACTGGTCCAGAACTCAGGCTGATCAGTGCTGGAGTTCTGTTTGTGGTGTTGCAAACCGAGGCATTAAACCAGAGATCCCATCAAAGCATAGGGTGCTCACCCACACCTTCCAGCCAAGTAGGACTCGCTCATTAAACAATATCATTCTGAAGACGGCCCACGACCCCACAAAGTCCACCTGTCCATATTCTACAGGGATGTTGCCTGTTGCCAGTACTTTATCTCATGTTTGTAAACCCGCACCTGCAGTTCCTCGTTTCTACTAAAACCAATTATCTGTTCATTAACACAATGGTTGTGAAATGTTACCGTGCTGGTTGGGTAGACTTCTTACATTAATAACTGAGCCGGTTCAATGGGAATGGAGCATTACCTGATACTTTGTCGGGATAAGAGCGATACCGACAGAGACCCGTTTGTAACATCCAGACAGATGCCCGCCAGCACTCTGTATATTGCATGTAACTCCCGCAGACGCGGGCTGCTCGCCTTCACTAGCTACGGGACAGGATTCAGTGAAAGGCGACACGCACCGAGTGTCGGAGGCCCTGTGTGTGTGTGTGTGTGTGTGTGTGTGTGTGTGGGGGTGCGGATTCAATGCCCGCCTTCTCACCCAACCAAGTGCATCTTTCCTACGATGCGAAGGGGAGTTGGATTCCCCGCCGCCGCCGCCACCACACTGTGAGGGGAACAATGGGGAAGGAGGGTGGGTGGGGTAGCGGCGGCCCCTGGAGCTGCGCTGCCCGGTACGGGGTGGGTGGGAGGGGTGGGAAGGGGGGGAGAGAGAGAACAGAGTCCGCGGGGAGACCCCCCGCACAAAGACCCCCCAACCACAGCACACAGATCCCCGCACCCCACCACACACCCCCCCACCACCTCTCCCCCCACGACCAGCCTCCCTCGCCACCTTCCCCACACAGACCTCTCCTCTACCCTCATCAGGAGCACTAGCGCCAGGGGCTTTAATGCATCGTCTCCCCCGGCGGGGGGGTGACCTCTTTCTATCCCGGGCGGAAAGAACCCACTCCCCGCGACTGCCCCCCCCCTCTCCCCTACACTCTTCCCCATCCACCCTCTACTCTCCCTCCCCTCTCTCCTCTCTCCCCGTCTCCTCTCTCTCCCCCGTCTCCTCTTCTCTCTCTCCCCCGTCTCCTCTCCTCTCTCTCCCCCCTCTCCTCTCTCCCCCTGTCTCCTCTCCTCTCCCCCTGTCTCCTCCCCTCTCTCTCCGTCTCCTCTCCTCTCTCTCCCCCGTCCTCTCCTCTCTCTCCCCCGTCCTCTCTCCCCCCGTCTCCTCTCCTCTCTCCCCCTGTCTCCCCTCTCTCCTCTCTCCCCCTCTCTCCTCTCTCCCCCCGTCTCCTCTCTCCCCCCGTCTCCTCTCTCCCCCCGTCTCCTCTGTCTCCACTCACTCTGAACTTCGAACTTGCGGATGATGGTGTCCAGGTAGGTGTTCTGAGGCGCGACGTGGCCCCGGCGAACCGGCATGGTGTCGGCACTTCAGCCCAGGAAGCCGGCCTGATCCCACAGCTCCATCGCCGCCGCCCACTGCACGGCCCGCCCGCTCCGCTCCGTCAACACGGCACCGGGCTCCGGGGAAACACCAGCCCCATCACTGGGCGGCTGGTGGCTGGGGTTAAGGACCAGGGGCAGCGGGAGACACAAAGGCAGTGGATGGAGAGTCTGGTTGAGCAGCAGCAGCAGCAGCAGCAGCGGCGGCACAAGACTGCACTCCAACATCAGCCGCCTGCCCGCCTGCCTCCCCCTTCTCCCTGCCGTCGCGGGTGCGATTGATCGGCCCTGGGGAGGAAGTTCCGTGACGAATACGAATAGATTATTACTTGTGAAACTCGTGCTGAATTCCGAGTACATGATCTCCACAGAATGCTGGATGTGGGTCAAGCGGAGGTCATGCCAACTCCAGCAACAAGCTTAAAGGGGAACAGCCCACATGGGAATAATGTGTGACCCTCTTTATGCAAGTGTGCAAACATACAACGCAACACAGGTTATTTTTTCCAAGAGGACAGCATCCCCAAGCGTGTAAATCATGCACGTATCCAGAGGAAAGATTCTTCACTTACATCTGTCCATGAAGACAACTCCACTTGATTTCTCTATTTCCAAACGACCATGGTTTTTAAGGGGGGGGAGGGTTGGAATGTGTCTAAATTTACACTTTTAAAAATAAATCGCTCCACTGAGCTCTTGAGACAGGGATGCTGAGAAATGAAGCCATTCCCAACTCATCCGCATTGACAGCACCAACCGCGAGATGCAGCACAGGCCAGTTAGAGTGAAATGTCCTTTAATGTCGAGGCAAACAGCGAGGACAGGTACAGATAGCTAGGCTCGAGTCCTACTCGGGTCCCTTCACGCTGCCAGATCAAATACTCAGAATATCTACAACAATAATTGAAAACTGCGTGCCCCTTGCCAAACAAACGCCCCCCACACCGATGAGATATCACAAGGTGACCGCGGAATCAATTGTCATTGTGCCATCAAACACTAACATTAACAGCACAGATTAGGTCCAGATGCAGCATGAAACGAGTTATTTCAACATTCACAAGCAATCTCATGCATTAGAAAATTATACAGTCATAAATAAATATGAACTATGAATCAGATAAATAAAAATCAACACTATTCCTATTCTATTAAAATATACATGGTAGGAAAGCTCTCTTTCAGCTTTCTCTTCCCCCACCACACACAATCGGTCTGAAGAAGGGAGAAGGGTCCCGACCTGAACTATGTCCTCCAGAGATGCTGCCTGACCCGCTGAGTTACTCCAGTACTTTGTGTCCTTCCCGCCCCCTCCCCTGATAAGTATACCACAGGTCAGGCAAGTGTGGGAGCATCTTCTACCCAACCCAACAATGTTCTGGTCATCGCTTTAAATCAGTGTCTACTCGTCGCGGTCGGATACTGCAGGTCAGCCCACATCTGTTGAAAGAGAAACGGTTGATGTTTCAGGTCAAAGACTTATCATCAGAACAAATTAGTTTCACGTTGCAGAGAAAGTGTGAAAGGGAAAGTAGGACTAAGGGAATATCTAATAGGGTGACCTTAGAGTTACCATGAGGATTAGTATCTGGTTATGGGTTTGTGAGAGCAGTCGGGGAGACAAAGCACCACTAATGATAGGTATAAACCTTGCACTTTAAGGATAAAGTCCCACAGAAGTTAATATGTGAAGATATTTTGCTGCTGATTGTTCACTTTGGCTCAACCGATGACACTCAGTCAGAAGATTTCACATTCATGCATCCCTTCAAAGACTTCATCTTAAAAATCATATATTTAAAATCAAGATGATGATTCAAAGTTTCCTGAGCTCACAATGGTCAATGCGTGCATGATGGTTGGCTCAGATTCGTTGAACCAGAGACCTAGCCTCCATGATGTGCAACTATGAAAGGAATGCAAGCTGTGAAGTGCAGAACGATGGGAAATTCCCAGGTCAGGCCATGCTTCTGGAGAGAGAAAACGTGGCCAATATCACAGATGAATGACCACTGGCCCAACACAGAGAAAGTGAGTTACCTGACCTTCTGAAATTCAATGCATCCAAAAGGCTGAAATATGTACATGGACTCTTATCAAATTTCACAACTTTGGGTAAGATCCTGTTCCTCGATATAGTCAGGCACAGCTAGAAACAGCAGGCAGAGTGTGAATTGGAAACTGGAAACTCAAAGTTGTCGTTTTGGAGATACAGCATTGAAACAGGCCCTTCAACCCACTAAGTCCGTGCCAAACATCGATCAGTGTAGGAAGGAACTGCAGATGCTGGTTCAAACCAAAGCTAGACACAAAAAGCTGGAGTAACTAAGAGGGACAGGCAGCATCTCTGGAGAGAAGGAATGGGTGAATCGGCGACCCGAAACGTCACCCATTCCTTCTCACCAGAGGTGCTGCCCGTCTCTCTGAGTTACTCCAGCTTTTTGTGTCTATCCAAACATCGATCATCCGTGCACTAGTTCTTTCCTACATGCTAGGGACAATGTATAGATGCCAATTAACCTACACATCTATGGGGTGCCCCTGTGGAGAGAATAGTGGTGCTCCACAAAGTGGTCACTCAGCATTTGTTGCTCCAATGTGAAGGATGCAACATTGTGAATGCTGAATGGAGCACACCCAGATTGGAAGAAATCAAAGTGAGCAATGGTTGTTTTTTTATTCAATGTGCCGGAGGAACTTTGCAGGTTAGGGAGCATCTGTGCCATGAAATGCATGGACAACATTTCAAATCAGGACCCTTATTCAGACTAATGGAGTAAGGAGGGGAAAAAACTGAAAAAGAGGAGCAGCAATGGGACAATGCCTGGCAAGTGATAGGTGGAGATCGTGACAAAGGCATGAGGTGAAATGGAGTCAAAAGGATTGAAGGAAAGGGGAGTGAAATGAAAAGCTGGAGGAAGGGATATGGGTGGAAGGGAAGACTCAGAGTAATAATAATAATAATAATAGATTTTATTTATATAGCGCTTTTCAGGACTCAAAGTCGCTTTACAATTGAGAGTCAGGAATAAACAAAACAAAATAGAGCAGTAAGACAGAGGGGAGGGGAACATGGGACTAAGGGTATGCAGAGGTGAAGAGATGGGTCTTGAGGCGGGACTGGAAGATGGTGAGGGACTCAGAATTTCGGACCAGTTGTGGGAGGGAATTCCAGAGTCTGGGAGCTGCCCTGGAGAAGGCTCTGCCTCCAAAAGTGCAGAGGTTTGATTTCGGAGTGGAGAGGAGACCAGCTGATGTGGATCTGAGGGACCGTGAGGGTTAGTAGGGGGAGAGGAGGTCAATGAGATAAGGGGGGGGCCAGGTTGTTGAGGGCTTTGTAGGTGAGGACCAGGATTTTGTAGGTGATCCGGTGGGAAATGGGAAGCCAGTGAAGTTCTTTGAGAACTGGGATGATGTGGTGCCAGGATTTGGTGTGGGTAATGAGTCGAGCGGCTGCATTTTGGACCAGTTGGAGTCGTTTGATGCTGCTGGAATTGATTCCGAAAAGAAGAGAGTTACAGTAGTCCAGTCGGGAGGAGATGAAGGGATGGATGAGTCTTTCAGCAGCGGGGGGTGTGAGAGACGATCTGATTTTTGCAATGTTGCGGAGGTGAAAAAATGATGTTTTGACAACATGGCGGATGTGAGGCTCAAGGGAGAGGGTTGAGTCAAGGATCACGCCAAGGTTGCGTGCCTGAGGAGATGGGGAGACAGTGGTGCCGTCGATAGTGAGAGTGGGGTTGTTAATTTTAGTGAGTGTTGATTTGGAGCCAATGAGGAGAAATTCTGTTTCTACGTCCTACGCCTATCTATGCCTCTCAATTTTATATACTTCTATTAGGTCTCCCCTCAGCCTCTGACACTCCAGTGAAAACAATCCAAGTTTGTCTAACCTCTCCTTATAGCTAATATCCTCTAATCCGAGCAGCATCCTGGTAAACCTCTTCTGCCCCCTCGCCAATGCCGCCACACCCTTACAGTATTGGGATGACCAGAACTACACACAAAACTCCAAATGTGGCCTAACCAAAGTCCTATAAAGCTGCAACATGACTTCCTGACTCTTATACTCAATGTCCAGACCTATGTTACGTGAATAAGCGAACCAGTTATCTTTTACCTCCTGCTCACCGATTGCAATGAATAATGCTTTCTAGTCAGTTGCATTATGCTGAAGGTAAGAGCAACAACATCCAAAAAGCTGGCCAGTGCGTTCAGGAATAAGTGGAAAATAAAATTATTTCGCCTTTGAATCATAAAAAAAAATTCTGAAATCAATGAAACAATATATCACTGCAAGTTTAGACATGTCCTTACTTTCCAAAAAAAACTTCCTCATGTTGACTTCAAGGCAGCCATTTTTTAACAACATCTTGCAAAATACAAAATCTTTAAACTGCTCACAATTTGAAATCCCTTTGTCTTCTCCACAATGGAGTACGATGCCAGCATCCAAAATATCACCAGCCAGGTAGCCTTTCCTGTAACAGAGTGTAACATGTCAAAAGTTTCTCATTAACTCATATCAAGAGTTCCATCACACACTGACTGGAACATTCTGATCTAAAGGTTAAACTTCAAAACACATCTGAAGGTAACACAGTTTTAAAAAAAAGGTGGCTTGCATTACTTAACACATTTCCTAACCTTCAACAGTGAATTAAATACTTTTGAAGCATTTTTCACTCGACAGAGTGAAGGTCATTTAACACAAATCTGGTACCACAGACAGAGCAGCATTCCCTCAGCACTGCACTAGACAGTATATCCTGCTTGCACTGCTATTGTAGTCCTTGAACCCAAAACATTCTGACCCGGAGACAGAATTCTTTGTTGAGCCAGAGCCTATACCTTAGTTCTCGCTTTGCTCCCAACAATCTCAATGTACCCAGGAAACAATGTGGCTTCAAATCAGTGTGAGGTGTTGCATTTTGAGAAGGAAATACCATGGTGTAAAAGTGGCATCACAGGTATATAGGGTGGTGAAAGCTTTTGGCAGCTTGACCCTCGTCTGTCAAGGAACTGAAGAAGGGTTTCAGCCCGAAACGTTGCCTATTTCCTTCGCTCCATAGATGCTGCTGCACCCGCTGAGTTTCTCCAGCATTTTTGTGTACTGAATATAGAAGTTGGGACATTATGTTATAGTTGTAGACATTGGCGAGTCTGCACGTAGTATTGTGTTCAGTTTTGGCCGCTCTGCCATTGGAAAGATGCCATGAAGCTGGAAAGAGTGTAGAGAAGATTTACCATGATGTTGCCCGGACTCAAGGGCCTGAGCTACTGAGAGGAATTGGGTAGGCTAGCACTTTATTTCATGGATCACAGGAGACTGAGGGGTGACCTTCCAGAGGTGTATGGAATAATGAGGGGCAGAGATAGGGTAAATGTATATAATCGTTTTCCCTGGGTAGGGGAATCTACAACCAGAGCCATAGGTTTAGGATGAGAGAAGAATAATGTAAATGTATTTGTCCAACACAATGGATAGTGGTTATATACAACAAGCTGCCAGAGAAAGTGGTTGAGGCAGATACAGCAACATTTAAGAAATGTTTGGACATGTACATGGAGAGAAAAGGTTTTAAGGGGTATGGACAAAACAAAGGCAAATGGGACTAGCTTAGACGGGCATCTTGATCAGCATGGACGAGTTGGGCTGAAGGGTATGTTTTTGTGCTGTATGACTATTCTAGCCAGTAAATCAGATAACAGATGCAGCAGTTTCTGCAACTCAGGATTATGAATATTGTAGCTGTCATTATCGACTGGTGATACAGACAAAGTCAAAATGCCATGGTTGGAGCATGATAGTGGGATAGTTGGCAGGAAACCAATCACTGACACCAACCAGTGCACCTCTACACAAAGCACGATCGCTTCTCTGCACTCATCACTGACTGTCCATCTTCATTCTGTCCCTTAATTGTAAGCCCTACATAGTACTAATAAACATAGTACATAGAAGCAGAAACATTAAATATATTTAAGTCTAAAATAGATGGTTTTTTAGCTGCCAAGGGGATAAGGGGCTACGGGGAGAGGGCAGGGATATGGACCTAGGTAGGGTTAGTATAGTAAGACCTGAGTGATCTCCTGGACAAGTGTCGATCGCCTGGATTGGGGTCGGAGAGGAATTTCCCGGATTTTTTTCCCGAATTGGACCTGGGTTTTTATCCGGTTTTTTGCCTCCCCCAGGAGATCACGCGGTTCTTGGGGTGGAGAGGGGTGATAGCGGTATAAAGGGGAGGGTAGTGTCTTGTGTTCTGTGTCTTGTGTCTACTGTTTGTGGGTAGGGGTGTTTGTTTGGTGTTCAGCCATGAGCGAATGGCGGTGCGGGCTCGATGGACCTGGTGGTCTGCTCTCGCACCTACTTTCTATGTTTCTAAACCGTTATGCCAAGGGACTCAATGGACTGCTGGTGTGTAAAACCAAAACAGAAGTGTCAATTTTGTAGAGCTGTGATGTTTTACTTTGTATGAATAAAACAGTAAAAGTCCTTGTTGACAAAACCCAAGGTGCGTTGAACAGAGAAACATTCAATTTATGTGCACTCAATGCAAAGGGGCTCCCAGAGTGACAGCAGCTGTCATCAACAGTGCTATCAAGCAGAGCTTACTCACCAAGGACCTACTTGTCATTGCTCCGTTTGGCCTTCGCCAGGCCCAATTGACCACAGACCTTTGCGACCTGCATACCCATACTTCACTCGAGTTATACAAGTGAAAACCATAACTACATCTCCCTGACTGATACCAAAGGCTCATTGTTCCACCACAGCCAGTGTTGAGAAGGTGCCACAGAGCCTCCTCACCAGAGCCCCATCATACACCAAAGCACCTTCTATGTAGACCCTATGTAGAAATAAAGAACTGCAGATGCTGCTTAATACAGAATAGGTCACAAAGTGCTGGAGTGACAGAGAGTCAGGCAGCATCCCTGGAGAACATGGATAGATGACGTTTCATGTTAAGACCCTTCAATTTCCCCCCATTTTTATCCACTTAGACTCTCTAGTCCAGTCAGCTGGTTAGTTGAGCTCAATAGAAAAGATTAGTTATAAAGAGGGGATAGTCCCCTCTGATGTACATCCTCCCCTCAAACAGCAGGCCTCAGCTATAAAGCAGCCTGCAATTAATAACTGTAACGGTTACGAGTTATGATTGTTATCTTAGGATAAACTTATTGAAATAAAATACGCTTGCCCCTCACCTACATAAACCTGCACCAAGACTGTTGCACTCAGACCTGTTGTGATAAACCAGCAAACTGGATGACCACACCTGCAGGTGGTGCCTCAGGTATGACCAGCCTTTGGAGCTAGAAGTTACATGCTGAAAATTACATCGATCGCACAGTTTTACAGGTGGTCACCATATGGAAAGTTGTTCAGATTGACAAATGAATGACAACCAGCAGAAGCGAGATGAGCAGATAATGAAGGAAAATTATTTCCCCGTTGAAAACAAAAGTATTGGTGAATATACAAGTCTAGCGAGTGAAGATCACAGCACCAGGGGTGGTTCAAGTGAACAAGGGGGAGAGGGGGGAGGGTAATAGCAACAGTCCAAGAGTGAGAGACTCAGTAACCAAGGGAATATACAGACAATTCTGCAGTCACAGAAGAAGGGTCTGTCTGAAGAAGGGTTTCGGCCCGAAACGTTGTCTTTTTCCTTCGCTCCATAGATGCTGCCGCACCCGCTGAGTTTCTCCGGCACTTTTGTCTATCTGCAGTCATAGATGCGAGTCCAGGATATCTTGTAACTTCCCTGATCCCAGAATCAAGAATGTCAAGAACAGTTGCAGCACTTTCTGAAGGGAGAGGAGAAACCACCAGTGGTTGTCATTAGCACCAATTTGAACCACAATTTGAGCAAAAGAGATGAGGTCCTGCAACATAAATTTGGAGAGCTACAGGTAGGCAGCAGGTTAAAGAACAGGATCTTAAAGGTAAGCTCAGGATTATTTCAGTGCTGTATGCGAGTGAGTATGGGACTGGGAGGATTCGTCAGTTGAATGGATGGCTAATGGAATGGTGTAGGAGGGAGTTCTTTAGATCTCTGGATCACGAGGACATTTTCTGGGGATGAGGAACCAGCACATGCTGGATGATTTGCAACTGAACTGGAGCAAGTCCAAAATCCTTGCAGGGGGTAGATTTGTCCATGCTGTTTGGGGAGAGTCTAAACTAATTTGGAAGGGAAATGCACAAAGTAGATGTACAGTTGGGGGAAGATGCAATCTAAGCAGTGAAAAGTGGCTGCTTACTTGGAGGGACGCAGCCCTGGGTCTGCACTGTAGTTCCTGCAGAAAGTGGTCAAAAACTGCACTCTCTTTTCTGATCGATTTTAACCCTGCAACAAAATCTGCAGCCTTGAAAGTGACAAATAAGTTATTTTCTGTTGTACGGTATCATACATATCCAGTCTGAGGAAGGGTCTCGGCCGGAAACGTCACCCATTTCTTCTCTCCAGAGATGCTGCCTGTCCCGCTGAGTTACTCCAGCATTTTGTGTCTATCTTCGGTTTAATCCAGCATCTGCAGTTCCTTCCTATACATCAGACATCTACAAACAGCTAACCTTACGTATACTTTGTCATTTTAATTGTCGTTACATCCAAATGTTAAAAAAACACATATGTGCAGCAAATCTCAAATCTGAGCCAACCATAATGTTAGAAAGATGCTAAAAGAGAGGGAACCAAGTTTATTGTGTGGGTTACAGCTGTCTATCGACAGACCCTCTGAGATCATTGTCAGTTGACATGTCGTTTTTAATAGCCCGTTGATTGTGAGCTGCAGACGGTACAAACTGAGCCTTAACCTGGGAATGTGTTTAATTTGTTTTCACACTGCCCAATGGGTTAACACCTTTTTGTGTTAGTCTGAGATTTCATTACTTCTTCTCTCACATCCGTGACAAAAGGTTGCAAGTTCAAGATCCGCCTCAGAACCGAGCAATCTGTGCTGCTACTTCAGGCTGCAATGCTGCGTAAGAATTTAAGATGAGGCCCAGCTGCCTTTTTATTTATACATGAACTGGTTTTACAGCCATTTACAAGTGGAATATTTTCTTGTGACCTGGCACATCAGACCAATAACTAGCAACACATCTCGTTTTCGGAGAAATGCTCCCCTTACGCACATGACACAATGGACTGCATTTCAGAGGCATCGTTGTTCCCTACCCTTCACATTCTCTCATTAGGAGTAATGATGCTGTGGGATGATTATCAGACCACCACCATAATGGGAGATTGGCAATTGCAATGGAGTTCCACTTTGCTAAACTTCTCCAGTACATTTAATCACTTCTTAATTTAATCACCTCTTGTGATGGCCTTGCCGTTAGCTTCTTGCTCCAAATTCTGGAGTGCACCCTCTCCCTCTAGGATGTTGCTCAACACTCATCCTCTTGCAGACGACCCAAGACTTACCTTGTAGCACCGTGCATACTCTGCTCTATTAATATTGTGACTTTATGCATGTTGCTGTTGAATTTCCTCCATGGATGTAGAGGTTCTTTAATGTTTCCTGAATGACTGTCTAATGGCTGTTCAAATTGAGGATTGCTGCTTAGAACTTTGGACCCTCAAATCCAAGGGCAGAGCTTGTTGTTTGCATGCTGCATTGGTGTAGAACAGCTGAAGGAAACCAGTTAAGGTTAGGGTCGTGGTTGTCGCAAGACCCTGGACTTCAAGATTATAGAACGTGGAAAGAAGAGTGTTGGTGGGGGGTGGGGGTGGGGGGAGGGGGGTAGAAATTAGGAGACAGAGGAGGCATAAAATATGACTGGCAGACAAGATTGCAGAGAATCCCAAAGCATTCTCCATGTACTTTAGGGGTGAGAGAGTAACCAAGGAAAGGGTAGGGTTCATGAGGGACTGAAGGAGCAATCTGCATGCGAGCCACAGGAAAGAGGATTTAAATACATACTTCTCATCTGTATTCATTGAGGATATTGTAGATGGAGAATTTGGGGGGGGGGGCATGAAATTCTAGACTGTTAGCCAATACCTCCTCCTCTTTAACAATGTCAAAAATAGGTAAATCCCCAGGACCTGATGACATGCATCCATGCCAGTGAGGGAGGAGACAGCTGGGGCCCAGATGGATATTTAAATGTTTGCTTGCCATTAGCGAGATGCCAGTTAATTAGAAGACAACCTAAAGTGGTACCTTTACTTTATTCAAGTGATAAACCAGGGAATTACAGGCTGGTTGAGTCCAGTGTCAGTGGTAGGGAAATTATTGGAAAAACATCTGAAAAATTGGATTAATGTACTCTTGGAAAGACAAGGTCTGATGAAGCATTATCAGTAGGGCTTTATGCATGGGAAGTTATGTCTTGAGTTTGATAATGTTTTTTTTGGACAAAGTAACTGAGAAGATTAATGAGGGTAGAACAGTGGACATTATCTACATGGACTTTAGCAAGGCCATTGACAAAGTAGGACATAGTAAGCTGGTTTGGTAGGTTAGATCACATTGGAACTGGGGCAAGCTAAAATTTTGGATACAAGGTAGAAGACAGGACTGAAAACCTGTAACAAATGTGTGGATTAGTACTGGATCCACTCTTGATTATTATTATTATTTATATTAATGATTTAGATGCGAACGTAGGTGGCAAGATTAGCAAGTCTGAAAATGACACCAATATTAGTGATCTAGTGGACGATGAAGGAGGTTGTCCAAGATTATACTGTGATTTGATCAACTGGGCCAATAGGCTAAGAAATGGCAGATGCAATTTAATTCAGGTAAATGTGAGGTGTTGCATTTTGGAAAGTCAAACCAGGATAGGACTTACACAATAAATGAGAGGACCCTGGGAGTGTTGTAGAACAGAAACCTAGGGATGCAGGTTCATACTGTAGCTCCGTGAATGTTAACCCAGGTTTACAGGGTAGTAAATAAGTCATTTGGCATGCTTACCTTCATCAGTCAGTCAAGAACAGGAGTTGGTATATCAAATTATAGCAGCGCAAGTCATCGTTAAGGCCATTTGAAGAACATGTATAATTTGGTCACCCTGCTAAAGGAGGGGTGTTATTAAACTGGAAAGGGTGCAACAACAACAAAATTGGGAATAGATTACTGCATCTGGATGGTTTAATTTACAAGGACAAGCTGGATCTTTTCCCCCTGGAGTTTATGAGGTTGAGGGGTAACTGTTCAGGTTTATAAAAATGAGCATAGATACATAATTTCCCCATTCTGCTCCCAGGGCATAGGCTTAATGTAGAGGGAAGATTTAAAGAGGGACCCACATCTATTCTTGCTAACTTTCCCTTTTTTCCACACAGCTAAAGAAATCCTTACAAGGCTTTGGTTTTTTTCTAGCTTGCACTCATTTTTCTTCCTGTTCTTTTATCAATACCTTGGCCCCATGTTGCCATATTCTGAAATGTTCTCAATTTGCAGGCTTAGTTTTTTTTGGGCGACTTTTCCTTTGATTGTTTATCTTCTCTTAATAGCCACGGGAGATTAATTTATTTCTTTTCCTTAAATGGGATATATTACTTGGAAACTATGTATTGACGCTTTGAATGTTGGCCATTGCTTGTTTGCTGTCATGCCTATCAAAACAGTTCCCCAATCTACTAACGGCTGCTTGAGTCAGATTTAAGTCACTGGCTTCAGAGGGAATAATGTTAAATAGTGTCAGTCATACAGAATGGAAACAGGCACAACTTGCCCACACTGACCAAGATGCCCCATTTACACTAGTCCCACCTGCCTGCATTTGGCTCATATCCTTCTATACCTTTCCTGTCCAAATGTCTTAAATGTTGTGATGGTACCTATCTGAACCACCTCCTGTGGCAGCTCTGTATAAAAATCCTATAATCTTCTGAGCACCAGTTGCTAATGATCATTAACAGCCATCACCATTCAGCCCATCAAGTCTACTCCACCATGGCTCATCTATCTTTCCCTCTCAACTCTGTAATGGTAATTTGACAATGGTATTACCATTTGTGGAATTCCCTGCCACAGGGGGCAGTGGAGGCCAAGTCACTGGATGGATTTAAGAGAGAGTTAGATAGAGGTCTAGGGGCTAGTGGAATCAAGGGATATGGGGAGAAGGCGGGCACGGGTTATTGATTGGGGACGATCAGCCATGATCACAATGAATGGCTCGAAGGGCCGAATGGCCTCCTCCTGCACCTATTTTCTATGTTTCTAGTACCGTACAACTATATATTGGAGGTTATGATTAGTCAAAAGCTCAACTAACCACACATTTTGTCAGAGGCTGGTGTAGAGAGTGACTCTTCACCCGACACCCCAAACCTTTTCCACCATCTGCAAAATGGTGGCAGGTCCTATCATACCGTTTAAGAGATATTGGGACAGGTTGGGGGGGGGGGAGATGGGGGGATATATCCCCCACTTTTTGAGTTGGGGGATGGCCTGTATTATCCCCCAGTTTTTGGAGGTTGAGCAAAAACAAAAAATAATAACTGTGCCACCCTCCCCCCGCCCGGTCGCTCCGCTCCCTCACCGTGTACCCCAGAGGCCGGTGATCAGTGATCGCTCAGCCCCCCCCCCCACTTTCAAAAACGTTCCGCGGCCCCTGTAATGGGGCATGTTGGTTGGGGTGGTCAGGTTGGGCCGAAGGGCCTGTTTCCACGCTATATGATTCTATGGTGGCTGCAGGATGCAGTCTGCAAAATACACTGCAGTTATTCACCCCACGCGTTTGCAAAGCCACCCACCAAACCTGTGACCTCTGTCGCCAAGAAGGACAGGGCAGGAGGTGCACGGGAACAACACTGCCTAGTCACACGCTGCCTTGTATATCAGTGCACCGTATATCAGTGCAGAGTTTAAATATTGCGAGTACAGGAACCCTCTGTTGAACAGCATTGTGGAGATACTTCCACCAGCAAGACTGCTGCTGCAGCAGGTCAGGTAGCATTGTGTACAGTACATGACAAATAAGGGTGGGCAACCACTCATGCTCGGGTCCTACAAGTGAATAAGAGTGAGTGGGACAATAAAGGTCAGTGTGACCCCGCCGGCCTCTCGGTCGCTCCAGTGAGACCACAGGCACCAATGTCCTGCAGTCTGTCGGTCGGTGCGTTAGATGGGAGTGGTCTCACCTTTCCACCGTAGCCATAGACTAGAGAGACCCTGCTCCTCCTCCCCTCCCGATGGGCCCGGTCCCGGTCCCCAACCGACCCGTCCAGACCCTGGAAGCTGTTGCTGTGAGCGGTTACCCACTCTCGCCAGGAGTCCCGGACTTGGAAGCAGTCCGGAGCCAACTCGATGGTTCCAATTTATCGAGGCCACGTTATGTTGAAAATAAAACGGCTTCTGGTGGAGAATACGTCCGAAGACTGTCCCTATATATAACCCGGTAGAAACAAAGGGCCGCAGATGTCTGAGAAGAAGGGTCTCGTCCCGAAGCGTCACATATTCCTTCTCTCCAGAGATGCTGCCTGTCCCTGCCCGAGTTACTCCAGCATTTTGTGTCTATCTTTGGTCAAAACCGGCACCTACAGTTCCTTCTTACACTCCAGAGATGCTGCCAGACCCGCTGAGCGACTCCAGCACTGTGTCCATCAATCCGGGATGGAGCCGAGCGAACTCGCTCCCACACCGAGAGTACCTCTGGGCAGCTCCCAATAGCTATCCAGTTCATCAAACAGCCTATCACCCCACTATTTGGTCCACACTCAGCCCAACTCAACGAACGCTGCATTAGTTAAATCCTTAATTCAATCAATCCTCACGCTGGCCACTAATAATCAATCACTGGTTGAATGGAACTTTACAGAACAGGAACAGGCCCTTTCGCCCACCATGTCCGCACTGTGCAACAAAGCTAATCTTATCCTCTATTCCCCCCCTAGGCGCAGATTAGCAGCCACGCTTCCGTCAGTCTGCCCCAGGGCAGCTGTGGCTACAGAAGTAGCTCACCACCACCGAGTGTGACTGAGGAGTGAATGAATAATGCGATGTAAAGCGCCTTGAGTATTAGAAAGGCGCTATATAAATCCCATCCATTATTATTATTATTATTATTATTATTCATGTGTCTGTCCAAATGCCTCTTAAATGTAGATAATTAACTAATCATTCCGATAGTGCATCCCCCATTCTAGTAATTCAACCATCTAATGCTAATCCAGCCTATCAATAAATGCAGGAGTAACTGACATTGGTCCCATGGTGTATTTTCCAAAGAAGAATTTGCTGAATAGCAATCATGTCACTGTTCGTCTAATGTTGTACAGGATACTTTTGCATAAATTGGAGCAAAATTAGTCGACTTTTGCTTTATGTTTTTCTTTGCTGTTAGTGGCTGCCATAGTTACTCTGCTCTGACCTTGCTATATGTTCCAGTGCAGCCCTTATTATCACGAAGAGATACCCTTGGCTATACCTTCCTTCCTTTACCCAGTTTAGTGAAAGATAAACAACATTGGAAGTGGAAGATTCTGCCTCAGCATTAGAGTAGAGGTGGGGGTCAAGGTCAGGAGCAGAGATTGCTTACAGCATCATCAGTCGTAAACGGCATTGAGGAATGATCAGAGGGAAGGAGATTGCACATGAATCCTGTAGAGGGTAAATGATGCAGCAAGCTGATTGGAATGAAATGTGGAGCGGTTGTTACAAGTGAACACAAGAAAGGAATTGCGTTGGGGGCAAGAATGAGAATGAGCAGAATTCCGATGGCGCAGTTGCAAGGTGGTGAAGCATTGCGCTGGAAGCTGCTGAATGTGGTCCGAAGCTCTGGCCACATTCTTTCAATTTTAAAGAGGGACATTGTGTTAACGGATTGAATGCCACACTCTGCCAAGGGGCTTGCAAGTTATCTTTAGACAGGTCAGGGCTAAAGTCTGTACTTGTGGCCTATAACTGAGGTGATTCATGAGCAGTTTGAAATGTATGGGTGACCTTGGAACAGCAGGTGTGAATGGGTAAAAGCAAGTCGACTGTTACAGCGCATTGGGATATTTAGAAAAAGCTCAATACTCTTTCACAAGGTGCTTGCTGGAAGAAAATAGGGGGTAGATGATGCGAAAAGAATGTATAGGAAGGAACTGCAGATGCTGGTTTAAACAAGAAGAATGTGGCTAGATATTCAGAATGTTGATGGATGGGCAGGAAATGGGGGGGGGGGGGGGTGGGGGTGGAGATAGAATATTGATTGTGTGAGTTTGATAATACTCTGGATCTATTTTAAATTTGTCTTTATTCTCTGCGTACAGAGATCATTTTGGAGTTTGGTATTGGAAACATTCTCTCAATATTCTCCGTCAACAGAAATGTAGGAAGCGTTGAAAAATAGCAAGCGTTAGAAAAGGCCAGAAAACAGCAAGTTATTGGAATGAGCTGTTAAGTGGCGGGTAATATTCAGTGTTTAATAAGTGTGGAAAACTTTGACAACGTTTTTGACAAAACTTCAAAGTTATCCACAAATTAAACACTGAATGTTACCTGCTACTTAACAGCTCAATCCAGCTCATTGCAGCTAAAGAAATGGCTGTGCAGATCTGGTGGTCCTCGCCCAGAAGTTAAGTGAAGTTCGCACAAGTAATTAGAAAGACAAATTGAGCATTTCACTTTGTTGTAATGGGATACAGTACAAACACAGGGAAGTTTTATTTCAGTGTTGATGAAACAGATCTAGAATATGGTGTAGAATTTTAGTTTTAAGTAAATGACATAAGTGCAAGGAAATTATTCCGTTTGGAGGAAAGAGTGATAAACTGGAGTTTTTTCAACGGCGAGATGAATTGTAAGTGCTAAATAAATGTATGAAGTGGGATTTGAGTGTTGGAGAGAAACTGCAGAAAGTAAGCAATCAGGCTGAAAAAGGACATGGGAAGGAGAGGGCAGAAATGGTGCAGAGAAGATTTACGAGAATGTTGCCAGGACCCCGAGGGCTTGAGCTGTAAGGAGGTTGGGCAGGCTAGGACTTTATTCCATGGAGCGCAGGAGAATGAGAGGTGCACAAGATCATGAGAGGAATAGATATGGTAAATACACATAGTCTTTTACCCAGAGTAGGGATCAAGAACCAGAGGTCATAGGTTTAAGATGAGGGGTGAAAGATTTAATAGGAACTCGAGGGGCAACTATTTTGTGCACTAAGGGTGGTGGGTGTATGGAACGAGCTACCAGAGGCAGTAGTTGAGGCAGGTACGATCACAATTTTTAAATAAACATTTGGACAGGTACATGGATAGGATAGGGGCTAGGGCTAGTGGAATCAAGGGATATGGGGAGAAGGCAGGCACGGGTTATTGATTGGGGACGATCAGCTATGATCACAATGAATGGCGGTGCTGGCTCAAAGGGCCAAATGGCCTCCTCCTGCACCTATTTTCTATGTTTCTATGATAGGTTTAGAGGGATTTGAGCCAAATAATGTTTATTTAGAAGCTCTGTTCTTGTACGTGAAAAGAATGTGCCAGTTGCTACATTGGTGACGAGTGTGGGGCGTTAGTGGTGAGGAAGTAAGAAAGGGGTAACTGAAAGCAAGAGAATAGAGAACAGGTTTTCCCAGACAGAGATGGTGGCCGTTGGTGGATATGTTGGTAAGCTGGGAAGCTATGCGAGCTCACAGCTGCCGGCTCTAAGGAAGGAACAGATGGAGAGATTCCTGAGAAATGAATATTGTTGAGGACAGAACAGAGTATCATGGGCAGATATGAAGAGGGTAAGGTGATACATTTACTAGCAGCATAGTAGCCATGACTGACCATGGGTGCTGCATCCTAGTTTGCAGGTGATGTGTGGTCGGATGCAAGCCTGGGCGATGTCATATGGAGGACAGGCTGTAGCCCATGCAGCACGTCCCCCCCTCTCCACGTCGCTGATCGATCCAAAGGAACAGCAGGGCCGTTAGAGTTTGGCACCAGCGCCATCGCAGGAGCTGCCAGAACGAGGTTGTAGACAACGGCGAACTGCCTTAGGGGCTCCGACTCTGGATTTTCTTGACGTTTACTCCAAGAGCCTTTTCCATGACTGGATATGGCCACAAGGCAGTGGAGGTTTTAAATCAGAGTTTTCCCTCTCCTTGATGGACCACCTTCCCAGGCTGACGAGCCCCATCTACCCGAGACTCATGGGGGCGGGAGCGTCTACCTTCCCGTGCAGGTCTATAGCACCTGCCCACTGCCCACTGCCCTAGTCCACTGCCCTGCCCACTGCCCAAGCAGCATGGCTGATGATATTCAGGTCGAAACCCTGCATCAGAACTGTGGATGTAAAGTGGAGAGGGCGGGGGAGATGGGAGTGGGGGAGATCGAGGCAGGAGCTGGCAAGCAATAGGTGGATCAAGGTGAGAAGAGACTAATTGGCGGATGGAGTTAGCTGAGGGAGGGAGTAGTGGAGATGGCACCAGACACATTGGGAGGTGATTTATTGGAGACAGTCACAATTAATGGTCATTAAGAGGGAAACAATAGTCAAGTAAGACAAGCCAGTAAGGACAAAGGCAACTCACGTTTGGGCCATTTGATAGAATTTTTTGATAAGGTAACAGAATTGATAGGGTCGATGTGGAATGTGTAGACTTAAAGTACTTTTGATAAGATACCACGTGGTCCCAAACCCAAGCTGCAATGTTGTTCCTGTGGTTTGCATGTTGTACCTGAGATGATGTGGGTTTCTTCCAGGTGCTCAGGAAGAATGGGGGGGCAAGCCAGGAAGTGCCATAGACAACCTTTCCAGCACACCCTGTCCCAAGTGCTGCATGTTCAGTCTTCAATAGACAAGCTCCATTTTAACAGGGATTTGTAAATTGACCAGATCATGGCAACAGGGCATCCAGCCAGGGGATAAATGACTGGATGTAATCCAGAGATGTGGGCTAATCCAGCAGACACATTCAAACCCCACCACGTTATTCTGGGAACCTTCGATGAGAAGGCTGGGTGTCAGTGATGGTGCTCTGGAGTTGTACAGAAGCCCATTTGTCCTCACGTAATCAGGTTTAAGTCTAATGGCTCCTACTTACTGCCTGCCCTCTGACGTAGTTTAACAAACCACTTGAAATTGCTGTTAATAGCCCAAGGCCCACATCTCCTTCCTGGGGCACAGTGAGTCTCGAATGACACTGGGAACCCAAGAGAATGAGAATCATTCTACAAACGCAGCCTTAGACCTGCACACACATTCCACTGATTTTCACGCCATTTTATTGTTACATTTGCATTAGAAAAGCAATCAGACTTTTAGGCAGAGGTGATGTATGTAAAGAACAGTAACAAGGAGTTAATACGGAAAGTTGTTAGAATAAATGGAGATTAAAAAAAATAATTACGATTTCTTCCGTTGTTACAGTTAAAACAGGTGCTGCCACATTCAGATCTCAGTCCATCTGAACAGCATTTGTCGTGGTTTGTATATGGTCTATTCTATTCCTTCTGCTGTCGCTGGAGGTGATGATGTGCAGGTGCTGTGGCATAGTGGCTTCTTTAATCTCTCCAGTAAAAGGTAGAAATCTGGCATCCGGGAGTTTGGTGACAGCCTGCAGTTTGTGCAGCAGCAGAGTGTCTCACTGTGTACATGGATACTGCACACTGCCTTATTCCCCATGTACAGGGTGTTTGTTGCCTCAGGCTCTATCTGAAGTTTGCAGCAATGACATTGCTGTTGTGGAGAGTATGGGAAGGACATTAAAAAAGAAAAAACATTTGCAGATTTCATTAATCCAAAATGAATGCAAGAAGTGCTGTAGATGCACAGCAGTTGATGTTGCATCATGTTCTGCACAGACATCGTGGGCCGAAGGGCCTGTCCTTGTGCTGTACTGTTCTAGGTTGGAGAAAGTTGGGATTTCAGCACATGTAATTCTTCACGTTCATCAGAACCATGAATGTCAACTACCTGAACTCTCCACAAACACTAACTAACCTGCTGAGGATTCCCAGTGAGAATCAATGAGATGGAGCCCTTGCCCGCTTCTACCGGTGACAGAGAGACACCATCACCTGCCCACTTACTTGAGGAACAGAGGGATGAAGCCCCTGCTCGCCTGAATAGGTGCAGAGAGTCACCATCCCATGCCCGTGTGCCCAGGGACCAGAGGGATGACCAAGTCCCTGGTTGCGTATAGGGGTGCCAGAGACACACCACCCTGACCCATATACACAGGGACCAGAGGGATGAAGGCCCTTCCCACGTACAGGTAATTGTACATGCTGACATGTCACACAATCCCAAGATTCCGCTTCCTTTCTCTCCCATCCTACTACGATTGTGGCTGCAAAGATCTAGTCTAGGTGTGCGAGCAAACTACAGTGGGGTTTCCACACTAATCTGTTGTTGCACTGGGCTGGAATGTTCAATTATGCCGCTTCCTTGCGTTCAGCACTGGACTCATTAATTATCTGTGGGCAGAGAAAGGAAAACAAAACGTCAGCACTAACCGTGCAGGATTAGCTTGCTAAAAGCTGCTGGGGTGGTGGGTTGGGGTTGAGGGTTTCAATACGGCCTCCTGAAAACTTTTAAACCCTACAGATCGAATTGATTGAAAGATGCAGTCGGAAACCGACCCTTCGGCCCATCGAGCCCATGCCGAACATCGATCACCTGTTCATGCTAATTCTATGTTTAAGAAGGAACTGCAGATGCTGGAAAATCGAAGGTAGACAAAAGTGCTGGAGAAACGCAGCGGGTGCAGCAGCATCTGTGGAGCGAAGGAAATAGCCAACGTTTCGGGCCAAAACGTTGGCTATTTCCTTCGCTCCATAGATGCTGCTGCACCCGCTGAGTTCCTCCAGCACTTTTGTCTACCATGCTAATTCTCGGTTATCCCAGCTGCACATCCATTCTCTACACAGTAGGGGGCAATTTGCAGAGGTCAATTAACTTACAAACCCCACATGTCGTTGGAGTGCGAGAGGAAACTAGACGAGCTGGAGGATACCCACGTGGTCATAGGTACGACACGCAAACTGCACACAAACAGCATCTGAGGTCAGGATCCAACCCAGGTCTCTGGTGCTGTGAAGCAGCAACTCTACCAGTTGCACCACTGTGCCACCCAGGATGTAATTTAACTTTCATATAACCTCATTGTGATGCCATATTAGACAAGACACTGGTGATCACCTTCCCACACGATGCCTTCTCCGTGCCACTGAGAGCCACTGCCATCTGGTTCCAGATTACTCTGGGGGGGAAGACAGGCACAAAAAGCTGGAGTAACTCAGCCGGACAGGCAGCATCTCTGGAGAGAAGGAATGGGTGACGTTTCGTGTCGAGTCAGAAGAAGGGTCTCGACCCGTAACGTCACCCATTCCTTCTCTCCAGAGATGCTGCCTGTCCCGCTGAGTTACTCCAGCTTTTTTGTGCCTAGTTTCGGTTTAAACCAGCTTCTGCAGTTCCTTCCTACACATTACTCTGGGGGAAGGCAGCAACATCTAACTAGGTACGAAAGTCTCAGGAGCTCTCTTGGTGGTGTGCCACAGGTACTCTGGTCAGGATTAGGGTAGACGCTGGTAGGATGCTAATATTTAACCCACAATCATCAGCAATCTAAAAGATATTATCTACAAATTCATCATCTGGTGATATTGGTACAGATCAACATTTTCGCAAGTACTTCATATTTTGTGCAGAATTTTGGAATATTTGAATTGATGTAAGGCCTCGGTTAAATATGTCATCCAGGGCAGAATTATGCCGAGCCAAAATGAGGATGGTTTGCTGCCATTGCTCTCCTTGATTTTACGTGCTGGCTGGAAGGGTCGAATGGCCTACTCCTGCACCTATTGTCTATTGTTGAATTCCTGCAGTGCCCTGCACATCAGTGAACACCAGCGAGATTGTGAGTAAAGGGCCTGTCCCACCTACGCGACCTTGGCTCGCAAATTTACGCGACCTCGTGGTCGCTTGAGGCGTACGGGCACCGTATGGCCACGCGGGGCCGGTCCCACTTAGAAGCGCGGAGGGGTATGGAGTTGTGCGGGGCTGGTCCCGACATCGCGCGGGGCTCCAAAATTCCTGCAGTGACCGAAATCTTTGCACGCCAATGACCTGTCGGCCCACGTACGCGTGGCGTTGCGTGACGACATCACCGCCCTGTGTGGCGTTGCGTGATGACGTCACCGCCCGATGCCGTGCGACACCCAAATTCAGTCGGCCCGCCTCCTGCCCAGCTGATTTGTAAGCATGACGTAAATGACATCACGCGCGAACTTCGCGCAAACTCTGCTTCCGGTTGGTCGCGCCAAACGCACGCAATCGCATGCAAATGGGACAGGCCCTTAAGTAACATCAGGAGTGAGGCCAACGCTGGGCAGAGGTGGAGAGATGGGGGCAGCACTGGGGAGGTAGAGATTGGATCACTGCCTCATTTAAAGCTGGTGATATTCAATATGTCTACAAACCTGACCATCTCGGGTCTCCACCGTCTTTATCAGAATATTCCTTCTTGCTTGAACGTCAGTGGTGCCTTTGGATTCCAGGCTCGTCTCTACAGTAGCAATTGAGACATCATTAAATCTCAGTGGGCAAGCCCGGGGAGCAGTAACAAACGTGCACCAAGGGTCTACCCAAGGGCAAGAGAAGGAGACAATATGAACTTCAAAAGGATCTGTCAGAAGAGCTTTACTTCAAATCTAATCAGTGCTGTTCCTGCCTTGGGAATGTGCGATGATCCAATGTAGAGAGTGTCATGCAGGAAAGGAGTGAGCTCTGTGGCCCACTAGGTCCATGCTGACCTTATTGCCTTATCTACCTCAACCCAACTTGCCCACATTAGGACCACGTCCTATGCCTTGACTATTTCAGTGTCTGTCTAAATACCTCTTAAACATTGTGACTATATCCGATTCCAGCTCGGTTATATACTCGGTTATAGATCCCATTTAAAATCCTCTCTCTCACCCTACACCAATGACCTCTTGTTTTTTGATAACCCCACCATGGGAAAAGATTTTGACTTCTAAACCCTATCCACACCTCCCATAATCTCAAAATCATCCACAAAGGTCACCCGTCTGTCTCCTTTGCCCCAGGGAAAACAAGCCCAGCTAACCAATGTCTAGAACTAAAGCCCTCCTACCCAGGCAGCATCTTGATTGAGTCTCCTCTTCCCTCTCTCCAGTCAATCACCACCATCCAATAATGTACTTACCAGAATAACACACAGTACTACAGGTGTGGCCTTACCTGTGTTTCATAAAGTTGCAACAAGATGTCCCTACTCTTATATTCTCTGGTGTGACCCATGAAGCAAACATGCCTTCTGACTTATTCACCACTATCTACATGTGTGTTTACTTTCAGGTAAGTATGAACCTGGACCCCAAAGTCTCTGTGTTCATTTACATTCCTCAGTGCCCCACCAGTTATCGTATATATCCTACGCTGATATGACTTTCCAAAATGCATTTGTTGGGGTTAAGTTAGAACTACCAATGCTCTGCATAGCATTTTATCAGATTTATATCCTGATGTACCTTTAGACTATCTTGGTCACTATCAGCAAGACTATTAACTTTCATGTAATCTGCGTGCGAACTGACTAATCACACCTCCTGCATTCACATTCGAGGCATTACTAGAAATCACAAACAAAAGCTCCCCATCATTGAATGGATCTGGAAGAAGCCTTCGCTCAAGAAGGTAGCTAGTACCATCAAAGCCCCACACAACCCTGGTAATGCTTTCATCTCGCTGCTACCATTGGGATAAAGGTGCAGGAGCTGGAGAAATTTTACCTCAAGGTTTAAGAGCAGTGTCTTCCTATAAATTATCAGGCTCTTGAATTAACCCAAACCGCAGCCCTCCCTCAGCACCAAACAACAGTGGACTTACACTATGTACTTCAGCTTGCACTATTACCCAGTATAACTGATAGTTTCCTGTGTTATTGTTTATTGTGTATGTATATATATATATTTATTGTGTTGTTGTGTTAATGTGTCTGTAAAGGTGCAGCAAGAATGTCATTGTCCCAGTCCCCAGTATTCCACATGACAATTATACACACTTGAGCCATGCTGTACCTGCCCTGGGAATGTGTCATGGTTCAGTGTAGATGCAGATATACTGTGTCTGACCCATGTGTTACCTGCCCTGGGATGGAAAGCTATTCAGAAAATTAGAATGTCTCCGATATCCAATTACCGGATCCCGCAGAAGCGTACGAAGACCAGCTGTTGTTTTGCACGCTTACCTCGTATGTGGAGAGTGGAGAAACTCTGGACAGGCATTGAAATTCTGTAAACAAAAGGAACATTGAGCTGTCAGACTGAATGACTGTCACATCCGAGCTCCCTCACACTCAGGGACACATCTTGGGGTTTGTAGGGCTGTGGTAGACGGTAGAAACATAGAAACTAGGTGCAGGAGGAGGCCCTTCGGCCCTTCGAGCCAGCACCGCCATTCATTGTGATCACGGTAGAGGCAATTATGTGACTAACAACCCAGGAACAGGTGCAAATCCCCTCAAAATCATCTGGGAATCACACGAGGGCAGCGCAGCGGTAGAGTTGCTGCCTCACAGCGCCAGAGACCCGGGTTCGATCCTAACTACCCGCCACACCACCTCCAGGTCCCCCAGACCGGCCGACTTGGGGTTACTGAACATCCCGCGGTCTAGGCATAAGCTCAGGGGCGACCGCGCCTTTGCGGTTGCAGCTCCTAGACTGTGGAACAGCATCCCTCTTCCCATCAGAACTGCCCCCTCCATCGACTCCTTGAAGTCGAGACTTAAAACTCATCTCTACTCTCAAGCCTTTCTTGACGTCCTCTGAGTGAGAGCTATATGTATGTATTTATGTATGTACTTAATCTATGAACCACTGTTGTTTAACGTTAGTACCTCCACCAATGTATAGCACTTTGGTCAACGAGAGTTGTTTTTTAAATGTGCTATAGAAATAAAAGTGACTTGACTTGACTTGACTAACTACAGGTGCTGTCTGCACACTTTGTACGTTCTCCCTGTGATTGCGTGGGTTTTCTCCGGGCGCTCTGGTTCCATCCCACACGCCAAAGATGTACAGGTGTGTAGGTTAATTGTCTTCGGTAAAATTGTAAATTGTCCCTAGTGTGTAGGGTAGTGTTAGTGTAAGGGGTGATCGCTGGTCGGTGCCGAAGGGCCTGTTTCCGCTGTATGTCTAAAGTCTATAGTCTAAAGTCCCTGGGCTGGATGAAGCTCGCAGTTCTTCAGAGAACCGTCAGCCTGCTCCTCTAGGTGGACCACTGGGTGGGAGGTGCACGTGCGCACACTGGGGCAGGGACTGCACTGGAGGTTAGATTGCCATCCATCTCTCCCTCTGCCCCGGACACTGCAGCAGAGCTAATGGTGATCCCATGTGGTACTGAACCAAGGAGGTGGATACACTCTGGTTCAATCTTCACACCAGCAGTGGCGCACATTTAACTGGGGCAGCCCCCCCCTTTGGAGCAGGCAGTGGTGAGCTTTACATTCATTAGTGTTTGGATTCATTAATTACATTTAATGCAATTTTCAATTATTTATTTTTAATTAATGATTTCACAATTATAGACGATTTCCAGCATTTTCATCTCTCTGATCGAGAGCGGTTGAACACAGGGCTGGCTGGTCAGTGTACAGGTCTCTGTGTCTATCACCATCACATCCAGGTGCAGAGGCTCAGCTGGCCAAGGGGACTGGTCACATCCACCCAGCCGCTGATTAGCAACAGGAAGCCTCTCCCAGCCCTGCTGTCTCTGGGATGGTACAGAAACAGTCCCACAATATGGAGACACAAGAGACTGGAGGTGATGGAATCGGGAGCAAGAAACACTCTGCTGCTAGAACATAGCGAGTCAAGCAGCATCAGTGGCTGGAAAGGAATGGTCAACATTTCAGGTTGAAACCTGGCATCAGAACTGGATAATTTAAAAAAAAAAAAGAATACATTTTATTAGCCAAGTCTGTACACATACAAGGAATCTGCCTTGATGCTTTGCTCGCTAGTAACAACACAATATACAGTAAACAATTAAGAATAAAACATTATAATTGTGGACAGCTCCACAATGTCTCAGCTTTGCTTTTCCACCTGGGATGAACAGCCAGTCTTGCTGGAGCAGGGAGGGCAAGGGGCAGGTGATGGTGATGATGAGAGTCACACAAACAAAACCAGGACCCATACTAGCATGTTTACAGTATATGGTTCTCATTTTATTTAACCTTCGAGAGGCTCTAAGTGAGAGACAGTGAGTGAGGGAGAGACACACAGATAGAGAGAGACAGAGAGATAGACAGAGAGAGAGAGAGGGTCAGAGACACACACACACAGACAGTGAAACACAGCACAAGAGATAGAGACACATAGATAGTAGGAGAGAGAAGAAAACAGAAGCAGGAGAAGGTACACAAAAAAGCTGGAAAAACTCAGCGGGTGCAGCAGCATCTATGGAGCAAAGGAAATAGGCAACGTTTCGGGCCGAAACCCTTCTTCAGACTGATGGGGGGTGAGGAGAAGAAAGGAAAAAGGCGGAGGAGGAGACTGAGGGCTGAGGGATGGGAGGAGACAGCCCGAGGGCGGAGGAAGGGGAGGAGACAGCAAGGGCTAACAAAATAGGGAGAATTGGGAGAATTCAATGTTCATGCCCCCAGGATGCAGACTCCCCAAGCGGAATATGAGGTGCTGTTCCTCCAATTTCCGGTGTTGCTCACTCTGGCCATGGAGGGCCATGGAGAAGCAGGAGAAGGCTACTCAAGCTCTGAAATCTGTCCTGCCTTTCAACATGATCATTGCTAATCTATGCTGGTCTCACCTCCACTTCTATGCCAGTTTTCCAGGTAATGACAGGCAGAAGGTTTAGAGGGAAGAGATATGCATCACTGGCGGAATGGGAAGTGTACAAATCCGCAGCCTTACCTGCTCTCCTCCCCTTCCAGCAGCTTCCTATAAGTGGCGATCTCGATGTCCAGGGCCAGCTTGACATTGAGCAGGTCCTGGTATGCCTGCAGATGACGAGCCATCTCCTCCTTCAGGTTCTGGATGTCAGTCTCCATGTGGCTGATGTTGTCCTGGTAATTGTTGGTCTCAAAATTGAAGCGCTCCTCCAACTCACGCAACTGGCGTTCCAATGACTCGTTCTGTCACAAACCAAAAAAGGACCAAGTATCACATCCAGATTCCAGCAACGTACTCCAGATCCCAGCTCCCTGCACTGGAGTTACTCACGTGTTACTACTTTATCCACCACATCCCACCGTTTCCCTTCCTCTCCACAAAATCCGAGACTATGCTACAGCCAAGATGGTCAATGAGGAGACTATTCTGAAGCAGTTATCTTGAGATGTTATTATTGGTATTTAGCAATGAAAGGCATTGGACAGGAGCTTGATCCCATGAATGTCCATGTCCACGCTTGTAATTCCCAGGAGGAGGAATGCTGCCTGATCCAGAGGTCGAATGTTATATAGCCCAGGTCAGAGAAGTTACCCAGTTAAGTCTGGTTCATGGAGTTTATGATAGACAAAGCTTGGTGAACTCGGCCAAGAGGACAGGGATGAAGAGATGATTGAATTGCCCTTTGCTCATAGCAGACACCAGACCAGATCAACCAGAGACAGCCACAATGCTTGAACTTAACACATGTTCGACAGTTGATCCGGGAATTCTGGAAGCAATGTGGAAAGTGTGAATGAAAGAGGTGGTGTTTTGTATTCCTCACTAAGTAAAGCTCATGGTACCCTGGGACTCATACTTGGAGACACGGAGGTAATGCAAAATGCTACAGATGCTGCTTCATACCAAAGATAGACACAAAGTGTTGGAGTACATCAACGGGTCAGGCAGCATCTCTCGAGAAATAGGATCGATGACATTTTGGGTTGGGGCCCTTCTTCGGAAGAAAGGTCCCAACCGAAAACTTAACCCATCCCTTTTCTCTAGAGATGCTGCCTGACCCGTTGAGTTACTCCAGTACTTTGTCTATCTTTGGAATGGAGGTCAAGTTAGACCCGTGCCAAATACTGGTTCAGCTACTTCTGGAGTAATGCATCTAATTCTGGCCAGCACATTAGCAAGGCAGTGCAGTTTGTAGCCAGGGTGCAGAGGAGAGGAATTTGGCCACAGTTAGACTGCCGAAGCTGGAGAAATGAACGTTGGGAGATTAGATGGGGTGGATAGGGTAAATAGTGAGAACCTATTCCCATTGGAAATGGGTCAAAGGCCGGGAGGCATAAAGTGAATGGCAAAATATACAGGTGGGTTGTCAGGAAAACAGTTGATTAAAGAAAACGGAATAAGCTCTGAAACTCGCTGGCTTCAGGAGTGGTGGAAAAATAGACACAACAAATTGCAAGGTCATATTATGAAGGAAGCAATTTGCAAGTCCCTGAGGAAATAGCTGGCAAGGAGGCCAAATAGATTGCTCTTCAAAGAGCTGATGGCCCCCTGTGACTTTAATGATTCAATTTCTTACACATTCAAACTGACAGTTTTTGAAATGTGATTTCTGGATTAAGTCCTATCACTGTTCTTTTCCTTGCCAATGTTTTTTTTTTTTGCAGCACGACATCAAACAAGATGTCAGCTACAGAGGAAAGCTCCGTCTTCACCAGTCACATTCAACTTTCCCTGCACAGTTTAGCGACAGAGCGGTACTCCCTCAGGTCTTGCACCAAAATCCCCATCATTTATAATCCTTTTCCACCTCGCCTGGTCGGTGTAAGGCTTTAATTAGGAATGTTCACAACTGACGATGGATACACAAGGGGAAAAAAAATTGGTCTCTTCGGCTGAACTAATTGCAGGACAGAATAATTGGCTGTAAGTTGTCCTTGCCTCTGCACATTCTCCTGAGGAACTAGATGCGTAGAGGTGAATGCCATGGCAATCAATACTGGCGCCAATTTAATTGCCCAGTGGTGTCATTCTTTCCAATGAGAAGAGGAACTCATAGAGGATAAATAGACATTAAATGCTGAGTAACTCAGTGGGTCAGGCAGCATCTCTGGAGAAGAAGAATAGGTGACGTTTTGGGTCGGAACCCTTCGTCAATTTTTGTGTAACATTTTCCGCAGAGGCGACACTTCGTTACCCGGAGAGGTCCCCCTGCCCCCCCCCCCGTTCCCAGGGAGAACTCACCGTGCCCTTCAGACCTTCCAGGTCACACGTCAGGGACTGAATCTGCCTGCGATAGTCGTTCACCTCCTGTTTGGCCTGACGCAGAGCTTCAGCCTGGCGAGTAGCAGCGTCATTCAGGTCGGAGAACTGCACACAGAACGGCAAGGTTAGGCGTTACGGCACAGCGGGCACCAGAGAACAAGGACAGGGGGCAGGGTGGTTTCCATCGGCCTGAGCTGCACAGTGGCCCACCTCCCAGCAGTCTCACACATTATACAAAGGATGTCACAGGTTGGAGAGTAGTGAAGGTGCAGGCATTGAATACATTCAACACTGAGATAGACTTCTGGACTATAGGGGACTCGTGTGTTATGGGAAGTGGCAGGAAAGTTGAGCAGAAGACAAATCAGACCTTATGTAATAGTAGAACAGGAGGGAGGGGTAGAATGGCCAGCTGCTGACTCCTAGTGATATCCTTCCTTTTCAGTACTCACCTTTTTGCAAAAAGGTCTGTAAATTATTCCCAATTTAACATCATTTGATTTTGGAACAATGATTCCCAGAGTGAACCTTGCACAAGGGAATTCTAGCCAGGTTTTCATTTGACTTCCTGATAGGTAAGTGCAAGTGGTAACCACCTGGGAAGAGACTAAAGGTCACATTCCCCGAATGTACTGGATGCTGACGCTCAAGCTTCCATTTGTCTGCCACTCCGAATAAAACCTTGACGTTAAAAATAAAAGGATCTTTCGCAAAAAAATTTGGTGGTAATTATTTGTGCATTCACTCATTGTTGTGTGATTCTGGCTCACGTTTGTTGGCTGTAGTTGTGTACTAAAACACTGACTACTCTTACACATAAAACACATTGGGAAGGCCCGTGGTTGTGAAGGACTTTATAAATATAGTCCTTTTCTTGGCAGCAGGGAGGCTCGTGTGTTACCCCCAGGTATGGAGTGTACTCACCTTGGCTTTGTACCACTCCTCTGCCTCCTGCATGTTCTTGCAGGCAACAGATTCATACTGGGTACGAATGTCCTTGAGGGCAGCAGTGAGGTCCGGCTTGGAGACGTCCACCTCAACATGGACCTGCTGCAACTGGTGCTGCTCCTGCAGCTCCCGAATTTCCTGAAGGATGAAGAAGTGGGAACAGGTCAGACATGCTCTAGAATCCTCAACCACGCGCTGGAAAACCCGATCAGACCTGTGGCCGTGCTTCTGCACACTCCCGGCCCACCTCTGGCCTCAGTGACTGGAGTCTCCTTACCTCATCATGGACTTTCTTCAAGAAGTCAATCTCATCCTGCAAGGAATCGATTTTCCGTTCCAAATCAATCCGAACCAAGGCAGCATCATCAACATCCTGAGGAAAAATGAGGATGGTGAGCACAGAGTTAGGTACACCACAGCGTCGGGAATGTTGGGATTTTGAGTAAAAAGAAAGCGCTGGAGGAACTTTGCATGGTGGTGCGGTTGCTGCCTTACAGTGCTAGAGATCCGGGTTCGATCCTGACTACAGGTGCTCTCTGTACAGTTTGTGTTCATTTTCCCCCTGGGTTTCTCCTGGATGTTCCAGTTTCCTCCCACGTTCCAAAGTTGTACAGGTTTGTAGGTTAATTGGCTTCGGTAAAGATTGTAAATTGTCCCTAGTGTGTAGGATTGGGCTGGTGTATGGGGATTGCTGGTCGGCGCTGACTTGGTGGGCCGAAGGGCCTGTTTCCGTGCTGTATCTCTAACTAAATTATACTCAGTGGGCCAGGCAGCATCTGCGAGGGGAAATGGGCAGTCGAGGTTTCGGGTTGGACCCCTCTTCAGGCTCCATTAATTACTGTTGCAAAATCATTCATTCAACCTCTACCAATGAGCTGAAAAGTAATTCACAGCTCTGTGCTGCAATGGTGGACTTTAGGGAGTTGAAACATAACTGAAAGGTTGTGGGTTTAAATCCCACTAATAGCCCTGTCCCACTGTATGAGTTCATTCAAGAGCTCTCCCGAGTTTAAAAAAAAATCAAACTAGTGGTAAGCACGTAGAATGAATGTAGCGGGTACATCGGAGCTCGGGGACGTCTCTTAGCGGCTCGTAACGCTAACGGCAGGTACTCGGGACACGGGGTAAGCTCGGGAAGACTCGTGAAGATTTTTCAACATACCTACGAACAGCCATTACCGTAAATCTCCGAGTTCGAATCAGGGCCAAACTCGGGAGAACTCTTGAATGAACTCGTACAGTGGGACAGGGCTTTAAGAGTTTGACTTTGACAATGTTTTAAAGTGCTGTACCACCCTAGTGTTGTGCCAAGAACTCCCAGGTTTTGTGTTCTAAGCCCGAGCTAATCAAAGCAAAGAAGCTGATGAAGGGTCTCGACCCGAAAAGTCACCCATTCCTTCTCTCCAGAGATGCTGCCTGTCCCGCTGAGTTACTCCAGCTTTTTGTGTCTGTCTTTGCTTTAAACCAGCATCTGCAGTTCCTTCTGACACACTTCTTTCATTACTCAATGTTCTCGAGTTACCAATATTTCATTGTACATGCCCTGCACTCATTGGAACACCTTAAATTGCACCACCTCTCACTTATCAGGATTAAATTCCATCTGTAATTGCTCTATCCAATTTACCAGTTAATCATTCTCATTCTGTAACCCGACTACCAACTGTTCCTCACAAGATGAATTGAGCACCGACTCATACAGCATGGGAATAGAATACTCAACTCCACACAGACCAGTGGACACCCATTCGTATTAATCCCACCTTCCGACACCTGGTCCCCTGGCCTTCTAGGCCGAGGTGAGTTGAGTCTCGACCCTTTGTTGTGTTAAAGCAACAAATCTTTGAGCATTTAAACACTGCTTTTGACAAATAGGATGTAGTGGATCATGTCTCTGGGCATCAGTAGGGAGTGCTTTCTGCAAAGAGCAGGTTCCAGCCAATCCAAGTGCCCAATTAATGACCCTGGGCATTATCCCCATCACTGCCCCACACATTGGATTAACACGCACGGATTCCGACTCTACTCCAGCCACTCGCCCAACTCATTCCCAGTCCTTCCTCAGCGGCACGCGGTTTTATCCCAGGAGACTCCCGTCCACCATTTCGCACCTGTTTATATGCGGCCAGGTTGTTCTCAGCTTCGGTACGGAGAATCATCTCATCTTGTAACCTGTAGGACAGAATTTAAAGGGGAATGACTTGGTTCAGTCCGTTAAAGAGTGAGAAGTTTGCCGACAATTCCAACAGTTCAGGCTTTAAAAGAAGAGCGCGCCAACTGTCAAAGCCTCCAGGCTTCTGACCAGATGCACGTCTCTTATATATAATCTCCCTTCTAAGAGTTACTAGCCCGGAGTCCCTTGGTAAGCACCTAAATGCTATCAGCTCTCATACTTCTCTTCTACCCACCTCCTTCCCATGCAATGATAATGAGGGGACAAATCACATTACGTCTCCTCAGTCAGATTACATCTTCACAAGTGCAGGCATTTTATTGCTCGTTCTGATCACTGCCCAGCTCACTGGCACATCACTGCTGCGTCCCTCTTGGGGGAAGGGGCAAATGTACGGGGTCAAAAGGGAGTCGGGGCTGACCTGCAACCTCCCAGCTTCACATTGGGAGTGATGCTGCTGGGAGCACCATGTGAGAACAGACAAGCAGTCTGGTCACTGGGTCCGGCCCCTGTCACTACTGTAGCGGCTCAGCCCAGACCAATGTAGGGGATCATTCTGCCGGGCTTGTTCCTTGAACTCCCACATGGCAGGAAGGCAGTGTAAAGTGGGAATAATGCCCGGGAGGAATAGGAGAGGTATTCAACTCTATGTCTTTCTAATCAGACCATCATTCCTTATCCCTTCACAGGTGAGGGATGAAATAGCCATAGACAAGTGGAATGTCAACTCCAGTGTGGAGCCGATGGCCCAGTCCTGCACTGTGTACTCCAGCCGGGTCAATGCAATGTTCCGTCCTCCACAAGCAGCAGCTCAGTGGTGAAAGATCTCCCAGTGATGGCTGACGCAGCCCTCTAGGATAGGACATCCCGATCTCCACCCTGTGTGAAATCCCGATCTTACGCCAGAGTCAGGTGTAATCTCATTGTAAGATTTCTCCCAGTTTTAAGTTTATATTACACTGTCTTTGCTTCACTGCAAACACTTTGGTGTGTGAAACCCAAGGGAATACAAGCCGAGCTTAAGCAAACTGCCTCCATTTAACTGGTAAAGCTCTCTGTGCCCTGCCTAGTGCTGGGAGTCGGAGGCAACCCTGCCTCTCTCTGATAGCTGGGGCACACTGCAGGAAGCAAGAGGCAATGAAATGGCCAGGCTAGAGATGGATGTGGGGTTTTGGGGTGGGAGTAATAGGATAGTTCTTTCAAAGAGGTGGGCCAAATGGCCTCTTGGTGTGTGTGTGTGTGTGTGTGTGTGTGTGTGTGTGTGTGTGTGTGTGTGTGTGTGTGTGTGTGTGTGTGTGTGTGTGTGTGTGTGTGTGTGTGTGTGTGTGTGTGTGTGTGTGTGTGTGTGTGTGTGTGTGTGTGTGTGTGTGTGTGTGTGTGTGTGTGTGTGTGTGTGTGTGTGTGTGTGTGTGTGTGTGTGTGTGTGTGTGTGTGTGTGTGTGTGTGTGTGTGTGTGTGTGTGTGTGTGTGTGTGTGTGTGTGTAATTCTAAAAATGGGGGTGTGGCAGAGTGCAGTGAGATTCCGTCAGCCCCATGGTGTTATTCGGGTGGGTCAGATGCCTAGCCGAGCAGAGCAGGCCGATTCTCAGCCCCTCCTGTGGTAATGTGACCCTCCCTCCACCCCCCCCCCCCATTGGGTAGCCAAAGGTGGGTGGCTCCCACCTGGGGCAGGTGGGCTACATACCTCTGTTTCAGGTTGTTGTGGTCATCCAGCAGGCTGTCCCTCTCGATCTCCAGGCGAGCCTTGGCGCTGTTCAGCTGGTCCATCTGCTGCCGCAGTTCCCTGATCTCGTCCAGGTACATCTCCCCCAGCCGGCTGGGCTCCTTCCCCTTGATCTGGTTGAGCTCGGTGACCAGGACCTGGTTCTGGTTCTCCAGGAAGCGCACCTTCTCGATGTAACTGGCAAAGCGGTCGTTCAGCTCCATCATCTCAAACTTCTCGTTGGTTCGAGTCTCCTTGAACTCTGCATTGAGGGCGTCCGACAGGGAGAAGTTGAGCTTCTCCTGGTACATCCCTGCAACTTTAGTTGGGTAATTAACGTGTTGTTTCATTCGGACCACAGAGCTTCTGGAGGAGACTGGTAGAGTAGACCTGTGCAAGAAAGTAAATTCACCAATCAACAAAAACGTTTGTTTAATTTTAACTCTTCCCTCACCTCTGGTTTAATTGTATTGGCATCCCAAATGTGCACAGCAGAGATCGTCCAGGCTGCGAATAACTTGACCAAGCTTCTCCAAATCATCCACATTACTGGAGTCCCGTCACATCCATCCTAATGTGTAGTGCCCAGATTGGACAATATATTCACAGGTTCGGCCACAGCTAAAATGTCATCATGCTCGTGAATTATTTGTCATTGTTAAAAGCCCAGTGTGCTTTATTAAAAATGCTTCTTAACCTGCTACTTTCAATGAATCATATGAATGTTCATTCTTTTAGCCCCTTTAGAATCGTGCTCTCTGCTTTATATTGAGTCCACAATCACATTTCCCAGCAATCTGCCTTCCAAATGCCCATTTCACTTGGCTGTCCACAGCTTCCCACAGTCCTGTTATCCTTCCTTCTTCAATGAATAACTTTACATTTCTCCCATCGTGCACCATCCTGGCTGTCTTGGAAATGTACTCATGGAGCCAAGTGTCCCACTGTGGCCTCATCATCTGCTGGGCAGATCTGCATGTGGGTTGGTGCTGCCTCTGATGCGCCTCTTACTGCAGTGAACCAGGGAACCAAGCATTCACTGCACATCAATGCACAGAGACTGCGTAGGGAGGAACTGCAGATGCCGGTTTACACCGAAGGTAGACGGAAAATGCAGGAGTAACTCAGCGGATCAGGAAGCATCTCTGGAGAAAAGGAATAGGTGGCGTTTTGGGTTGAGACTCCACGTTCTCACAGATCTACATCCAAGCATTAACCATGCGATTACATTGTCCTCAAACACAGAAAGCCTCAGGTAACAATGTTTGACATGACCTTTTTATCAAAAGCCTTTTGAAAATCCAGGTAACTACATTCACCAATTCCTCTTCATCAACACGGAGCGTTATATCTGCAAATTACTCAATTAACAAAACACCAATTGACCTTCATGAAATCATGGGGCCTCTGGACAAGCAGATGGTGATTTTCTGAACATTCTTCGACCATGTACTTATTGATCTTCTCGACCACTAGTGTTAAGCTAATTGGTCTGTGGATTCTCATTTCCTCTCTCCATCCTTTCAAGACTGCAGTATTGCATTTACTGTGGTAGAGGAGGTGTCCCAATGGAATACACTCGCATCATCCTACAAAACATGCCCCAATGGGATTACTCATATTAATGCAGTACAGGATAGATAATGATGCACTACAAGATGTCTCCCTTTCGATACGTAGTGCCTGCATTGTTACAGAACCTCATCCCAAACACTGCATGGCTTGTAGTCATCTGCAATTATTTTAAACATTTTCATTTGCAGCCAGCCATAGATTATACACTCAATGCATTGCACAAAATGTCCCCTTTGAAGTAAAAGTAATCAGTTGCCTACAGATCCAATTATACAGTACTCACTAGTGACGGACAAATTGACTTCTTCCATAGTGCAACACCCGAACCAATAATCTGGGGCCATTTTGTTACACTCTGCAATAGTCAACGAGAAACTTTATTTGGAAGACAGGTTTGGGGCTGATGTATGTGGTGGTAATTCATTCCCCAGACCACTCTTCATATACCAGGCTGCTCAAGGTGCTCAGCTTTGTACATTTCCAGGCAATTAGGTCCTTCATAAGCTACACTTGTCTGGGACCCCCGACAGGTAAGTCCTTTACATTCCATATCCTCACCAAAGGATTAATCCAACCAACACCTGATGACTCCCCAGATACTTTGAACTCACAGTAGTCTATCCTGAAGCCTCTTCACCACATCCCAAGGCCCAGTCCTCAACTCTCAGATCAGATGCTTCAACCTCCAAATATCACCTAATCGCTGGCCCTGGTACGGCAAAATACCTCTTCTCACACATCCCTCACCACCATCCCCACTCCTCATCTTGAGTACCTGCATCTGATTCCGCTCCTTCTGCCCAAAGGCTAACCCAAGGTACTGCCCAAACACCAATGGCCACCAGCCATGTCAGCCCCTTCACCATATCCGGGTGACAGAATCTCCATTCCATTGTACCCCAGGCCTTCTGAAGGGGGGGGGGGGGCACGTTCTGAACAGAGGGGCAACAACTGTCACCTACTTTTGTGTATCTTTTAGAGTGAGACAGACCTGCTGGACCAACATGTTCTGTGTCAACATCTGGTCCAAAATCAACCTGCCATCGTCTGCTGTACTCCTCCAAGATAAATATATCCGTCTTTACATCAGCAGAAGAGATCAGTACACAATATTCCAACCCAGTGGTTTGTTTTTGCTCTAGATTCCAATTCCACAGCCTCGACTCTCCATGACATTCCAGCTACACACTCAGCAGGGTTTTATATCATTGGAGTAAATTGATGTTCCACGCCAACAGAATGTCTTTTACCCAAGGGTTCAAAATGCTCGAATCTCAATCCTTCCGTTTGTTCTGTTTACTGGCAGAGAGGTGACTCATCAGAGGTTTGCGAATCCTCAACATGATCTCAAGACCACGGGTTAATAGAGCCATGATGGCATCAAATCAAACAAGGAAACTTTCTGGTGATCACTTTGGAGATCTTTAAACTATCTTTAATCAGGCTTTTTCTTGCACTAAATGATATACCCTTTAGCTTATATGTGTACACTGTGGACGATTGTAATCATGTGTTGTCTTTTCGTTGACTGGATAGCAAGCAACAAAAAAGCTTATCACTGTACACGTGACAATAAGGAACTAATCTAAAACTAATCGATATCCCACCTGGCCTGGTCCTCACCAATCTACCTGTTGCATTCAAGTATTTGCTTGTTGCATTCAGAGCACTTGATTGGTCTCGACTTCATATTGAAAACACCCTTCATGTTATTGTGCAGCGTTATTACACATTGAATGGCAGCTACGGGACTCTTAAACCAGCCATCCATTCCGCATGCGGCCAATCAGCCACATCACAAATGTATGCTGCCACAACTCAAAACTGCACAACATAGCATTGCATGCCACAGCATTGAAACAGGCCCTTCAGCCCACTGAGTCCCACCTGACCATCAACAGCCTATCTACACTATCCCCCCCCCCCCCCCCCCAAAACTGCTGGAGTAACTCAGCAGGTCAGGCCACATGTTTGGACAATAAGGATAGGTGCCATTTCGGGTCAGTACCCTTCTTCAGACTGATTGTGGGAGCGGGGGGGGGGGGGGGGCGAGGAAATTTAGAAGAAAGGAGGGACAGGACAAAGCCTGGCAAATAATATGTGGACACAGGTGAGGGGGAGTCATCCTCTATTGTGAAGCTAGAGGAAGGAATATAGGTGGAAGGAGAGTTGGACAAGAGAAATAGTTGCGAGTCCAGGTGGGGCACAGGGAAGGGGAGAGGGGGGGGGGGGTAATAAGGAGCGGAAAGAAAGGCGGGGGGGAGGGGGCATACATCTGAAATTGGAAAATTCAATGTTCATATCATTGGGCTGTAAGGTACCTAAGCGGAATATGAGGTGTTGTTCCTCCAATTTGCGTAAGGCCTCACTTTAGCAATGGAGGAGGTCCAGAACATAAAGGTCAGTATGGGAACAGGAAGAGGTGTTAAAATGGTTGGCAATCAGCAGATCCAGTGCACCTCGGCGGACCAAGTGCAACTATTCGGTAGAATGGTCACCGAGTCTCTGCTTCGCCTCATCAATGTACAGGAATCCACAACAGATGCCGTAGATGAGGTTAGAGGAGGTGCACGTAAACCTCTCTTTTTTAACACCATTCCCAGTTTATTTTCCCCACATTCCCATCAACTCTCCCCAGGATCCACCAGCTAACCGCACACGGGATAATTTACAAGTGGCCAATTATCCTACCAACTACCACATCCTTGGGATACGGGAGGAAACCGGAGCACCCGAGGAAAACCCCTGAAGGGAGTGACGGGAAGAATGTGCAAACTCCACACAGACAGCACTGGAGGTTGGGATTGAAGCAGGTTTCAGTTTAGTTTACTGTCACGTGTACCGAAGTACAGTGAAAAGCTTTTTGTTGCATGCTAACCAGTCAGCAGAAAGACAATACATGATTACAATCAATCCAAAACAGTGTACCGATATATGATAAGGGAATAACTCGAGCTCTAGGCAGTAGCTCTATTAGCTGCACCATACCTGTTCCTCTACCATTGTCAATGCTCAGGGGACTTACTGTGACGTTAAAAATACATCACCCAACAGAGCCTAATATTTTTTGCAGTCTTTATAGCAAGAACGATTGACAAAAGTTAAAGTTCACAGCCCATGGTAGTTCATGAATTGTCGCAGAGAAGACTGTGAAAGCAGGTGGGACAGGATACTGGAGACAGCAGCACATTGATTCTTACATTAACTCTCTGTCCACAGACACCAGAAGAAGCTGGTGCCAGCTTTAGCGTAATTAGTGTTCTGAATGTCACATCCTAAATCTCAACACAATAAATTAGATAGACCTGCACATGTTGAACTCAGCAAGAGAGCGCTAGAAAGAACTCAGCCCAGCAGAGCCAACGTATTACAGAGACTGGCTCAGAAAAGGGAGCACTTTCTAATGGGATATACATTTTCTGTCCTGTGTACGCACTGTACTGCAGTTACTGCCCCCAAGTGGAGTGTAGACAGTGTTACAGTCACAAACCCCAGTGTAGTGTCCACACACACTATGGTACAGTCACAGCTTCCAGTGCAAGGTACACCCGCTGTGGTCCAGTCACTCCTCCAGTGTAGTGTCCACACACTGCAGTACAGCAATTGCAGCCTGATTTCCAATCCATACTCAAATGTTCGGAGTCACAGGCAGCTATTTGAGTGTTTACAGTGTGCACCTGTAAATGCCCTGCTGTCTGTCTGTACGTCTGATTGTAATGCAAAAACAAAGTACCCCAGCGGGCCGTACTCTCACAACACGCCCCCCCCCCCTCTCCCCCGCCCTCCCTGGGAAACGACTGGACATTTAGCCCTCACCCCCACTCTGCCATGCGATAAGATCATGACTGATCTCCTCCCTCAGTATTCCTTTCCTGGCACTGGACCCATACCTTTGCTCCCCTGTCTATGGCTCTGCAGTGAATCTGCTTAAGGACTGAGCCCTCACTGTCCCGGGTGAAGTTACTTCTCTGTACATCCTGAAAGGGCCACCCTTCATTTTGACTCTGTGGCCCCTGGCTCTAAACAGGCCAGGCAAGGGAAATATGAACTCTCCATCTCTCCTCTCAAGCCCCAGAGAAGGTATTGTGCATTTCATTAAAGACCACCCCTCCACTCTTCTGCAGGTCCACGCTGCATAATCTCTCATGGTAGGAAAGAACCCTCCATCCTAGAAACCTACCTGTCAAATGTCTGACGTACTCGCCTGTCATAACTATTTCCCTCTGTACATCAGTTGATATTCCAACCCACTGAGTTCCTCCTGTAGTTTGCTTTTGCTCCAGATTCCAACATCTGCAGCCTCACATCACCGCCACATTCCAGCTGCAGTCACACCAGGATTCCATCTAATTGTAGCAAAATGTCTCTACTCGTGTTCTCAAATCCTCTCACAATATACTGTTTATCTTCCCAATTGCTTGCTGAAGTTAAACACTGACTTTCAGTGACTTGTGTAGAATGACACCCAGATATTTCTGAAAACCAAAGCCTTTCAGACTCTCACCATTGCTATTTTTGTACCAATGTGCAGGACCTCACGTTTTTATCCACATTAGAATCAACTTGCCATGTATCCACTCAATGACTCAGCCAGTCTGCATCCCGCTTCTCCATGCCCCCCCGCCCCCACCACTCCCCCCCAAAAACTCTCTGCATCCCACACAGTCACCAGGCTTTGTTTCATCCACAAATTTGAATACATTATCTTTGGTTCCCACATCCAAATCATTGATGGAGATTGCGAACGCTAGTGACCTCACTCTGATCCCTGTAGCACCTCACTTGTCAAAGCCTCCCGACCAGACAATGCCCCCCTTTCCTCCGTTTTGTTTTCCACCCGTAAACAGACTCACAAATCCGCACCATTCGTACTGTGCCAACTAATTTCACTAATAATCTTTTTGTGTGGCACATTGTTAAAGATTTTCTGAACGTTCAAGTGGACATCAACTGTTTTACCCATATCTATTCTGCCACTTCAAAAAGATCCAAACAGGATTGCCCTTTCAAAAAGCCATGTTGATTTTGCTCAATCCTACTATTTTTTTCCTAAATGCCTCTGTTAATAAAATCCAGTATTTTACCTGCACCTGATATCAGCCTAATTAATTGTTTTAATAATTAATCAGTCATTTATTTATCTATTTATTTATTTATCTATCTATTTGTCTATTTATCTATTTATTTATTTATTTAATTGTTCCCTGTTTTCTCTCCTTCCTTTCCTTAATAGTGGGGTTACATTTGTTCCATTCCAATCTGTGAGACAATCCCAGTACCCATGTAATATTGGAAGATGGCAAGCAACACATCTACGATCGCCACAGCCATATTAAAAAAAAAATCAAAACTCGTTAATTTCCCCAGTATTAATGTTTTTTAATGCCTATTTCATTGAGCTGCACATTCATTCCCTTTGTTAATCACTAGCCCCAGAAGAATTTATTTTAACTCTATGTAAACAGACAAAATATTTTTTTAATTACCTTCCTATTTCTTTATTCTCCAAGATGATTCTTCCTGCCACAATCTGCAAGGACCCAGAAACATTTACCAAATCTTTTCCCTTTTATTTATCTCCATACCACAAATCAAGTGGGTTGTAATTCCATTTCAATGAGCTTTGATGCCCCTGTGGGTTGGATCTTTGTGGTACAGCAGTAATGGCACCAGTTTCCTGGAAGCTTACTGTAACTACCCTAAATTATGGCACGGTGCTAGCTGTCGACAATGGCGTGTGGATACTGCAGGCAGCACATGCTCTCATGTTGTACACCGACTCCCCTGCAGTAAATATTGCCTGTGCGGTGTCAATGCACAATATTACAGAAAGGCAGCAGAGGGATTATACTCACTGTAAGGAAATAACGCACTGAGTTGTGTGTCTGCTTACAATATGGCCAGAAATGTCCGCTACCAATGACTCTACAGTAACAGCTGTCAGTAGTATGTCTCCTAAATTCACTGTAGTACAACCTTCAGTGGAGGTGTGTGTGCCGTACAATGGTAAATTCCCCCAGTGGTGTTTGTTTGCTGAGGAGCTGTGGAGTGCATGTTCACCCAACAGGAATTAATTATCTTAGGAATTAATTGAGTTTAGTTTCGTTTATTATTGTGTTACTACTGAGGTAAAGTGAAATGCTTTGTTTGTGTGCTGCCTTGGCTGGGGATAGAACGACTGTGCTACCATACGTTTTAGAAAGGCGCCAGTAAATAAAATGATTATTATTATTATTATTATTATACCAAATACATGCCAGTTCTGATATTTGATGACGAGCAATAGCTGGACATTTCTACCTTTCTTCATAATTTTAATTTTCTGAAGTGAAACTAAAGATGGGACCTCAGATTGCAGAAGATTGTATTTCAAGTGGAATTACAGACCAAAAGGATAATGAGTTACTCATTGTATATAGATTGTTAAGGTAATTAAAGGTTCATCCACATCAGGAGAACTTGGACATACCAAGCTCCTCCTGTAATGTATAGAATCATAGAGGCTTCCAGTTTCCCTGGTGACCACGTGCAGGAGGTTTGTCCAGCTGCAGATCCTTTATTGATTGACAGATACAGTGTTCCCTCTCGGCCCACCGAGTCCATGCCAACCATCGATCACCCATTCACATCAGTTCTGTTATCTCACTTTCTCATTCACTCCCCCCCTACACTCTAGGAGCAACTTACAGAGACCAATTAACCTGCATGTCTTTGGGATATGGGAGGAAACCTGTGCACCTGGAGGAAACCCATGCAGTCACAGGGAGAATGTACAACTCCGCCCAAACAGCACCCGAGGTCAGGATCAAACAGGGTCTCTGGCACTGTGAGGCAGCAGCTCTACCAACGTGCCACCTCCTGACTGATCAACAGGAGTGGAGAAATACTGGGAGCATTATGGTGATAGAGGACTTGATTGAAAGGAGAGCAGCCAAAACCCTGGAATGACAGGATGCTTCCTTTAGTGCCAGGGTGAGATGCAGGGCATTTTAATGGGACAGATGGATCAGCAAGAAGTTGTAGTATATGTGGCTTGTAACAAATCAAGTTATTAATAAAAAAAGGATGAGGTTCCATAATAAAACTGAACACAATCCTCTAAAGGTAGCCAAACCAAAGTTCTATAACACCGCAACAGGACTTCCTGACTTCTATACTCCATGTTCTGACCGTTGAAGGCAAGTTATACATAATGCCTTCTTTATCACTCTATCTACCCATGTAACAACCTTCAGGGAGCTATGGACATGGACCAAGAACTCTCTGTACGTCAATGCTGTTAAGGGTTCTGCCATAAACTATATTCATTTTTGTTTGGGTTTGTATTGGTTTATTATTGTCATGGGTACCAAGACACACATTAAAACTTTGTTTGCATGATATCTAGCCAAAGCATACAGTACATGAGTACAATCAAACCATGCACATGTACAATAGATAGTGCAAAGAGGAAAACACCAGGTGGAAAATATAGTATTACATAGTGTTACAGCTACAGAGAAAGGGCATTAAAAAAAACTAACCCCATTCGCCTGCCTTCTCCTCATAACCTCTGACACATACTAATCAAAAATCTATCTATCTCAGCCTTAAAAATATCCACTGACTTGGCCTCTACAGCCTTCTGTGGCAAAGAATTCCACAGATTCATCACCCTCTGACTAAAGAAATTTCTCATCTCATTCCTAAAAGAGAATTCATTAATTCTAAGGCTATGACCTCTAGACCTAGACTCTCCCACTAGTGGAAACATCCTCTCCACATCCACTCTATCCAAGGTACACAGAAATGCTGGAGAAACTCAGCGGGTGCAGCAGCATCTATGGAGCGAAGGAAATAGGCAACGTTTCGGGCCGAGACCCTTCTTCAGACCATCATCCAAGCCTTTCACTATTCTGTACATTTCAATGAGGTCCCCCCCTCATTCTTCTAAACTCCAGCGTGTACAGGACAAGTGCCGAAAAACGCTCAACATCGGTTAACCTTGCTGGAAGAGATTAAACTAATCTGGATTAGTGAACATGAAGTTGGTGTCCAGTTGGTGTACATGATTAAGGATAATCCCAATGCATTCTATATGTACATTAGGAGCAATCGTGCAGCCAGGGAAAGGGTAGCTCCAATCAAGAACAAAGGAGGGAATTTTTGCATGGAGCCAGAGAACCTGGGAGAGATTCCAAAGGAGCACTTCACATCGAAAGACATGGATGATGGTGAGATACGAGAGATTTGTTGATATTCTAGAGTATGTCAATATTAATTTCTTGAATAACATCAAATATGGATAAGTCCCCAGGGGCTGATGGATGTATCTCAGGATACAGAGGAAAGCAAGGAAGGAGATTGTTGAAGATTTTTATAGCCTCTTTAGCCACAAGCACAGTCTCAGAAAACAGATGGAGTTTAATACAGAGGTATTGCATCCAAGGAGATTAAAGTGTGAGAAGAAAGTACACAGTAAATGGCAGGAGCCTTGGAAGCACTGATGTAGAGATGGATATTGCGGTGCAAGCCCATACTCTGCTGAAAGCGACGACACAAGTGGATAGGGTGGTGAAGAAACATACAGCATGCTTGCCTTCAATGGATGGGGAACTGAGTACAAGAGTCAGGAACTTATGTTGCAGCTGTATAAAACTTTGCTCGGGCAACCTTTGCAGTATGGTGCACAGTTCTGGTCACCACACCATAGGAGGGATGTGGAGGCTTTGGTGATGGTGAAAGAGGTTCACCAGGGTGCAGCCTGGATTGGAGTGTATCGAGGAGCGTCTCCAGGAGAGCTTGTTGTGCCAGTACATCGGTAGTCCATTTAGGAACTGGGCACTGCCAAACCTAATCCTAGGGAACGAAAGCTGGGCAAGCGGATGCAGTGTCAGTGGGCGAACGCAATGGGGATAGTGACCATAACTCTACAAGTTTCAAACAGTTACGGAGAGGGATAAGGGTTGTCTGGAAATTAAGTGTCATAATCGAAGAAAGGCTGATTTTAATATCATTGGACAGGACCTGACAAATGTAGGAACAACTACTTGCAGGTAGATCTGAATTCATTAAGTGTAAGTCTTCTGAAAGTCAAATAGAGAGAATCCTGTTCTGGTGAAGAGTAAAGATCAGATGTTCAGAGAAAGCTGGACGTCAAAGGATATTGAGGGTTTGATTTTTTTTTTAATGGTAGATATAGAGGGCTGAAAATGAGGGAAGAAGCTTTCAGGGGTATAGAGAATGTGTGGTTTGCTTAAAGAAGAGATTACGTGAGGAGGGACACCAAATGCTGGAGTAACTCAGCGGGACAGGCAGCATCTCTGGAGAGAAGGAATGGGTGACGTTTCAGGTCGAGACCCTTCTACATGAGGAGGGGTGGTTTGGGTGGGAATGTACGTAACTGCAGGAGATGTTACACCTGTCCTTACTCCCTCACCTACATCTACATCCAGGGACCACAGCAGTCCTTCCAGGTGGGGCAGAGGTTCACATGCACCTCCTCCAACCTCATCTACTGCTTCTGGTGTTCCTGATGTGGCATCCTGTTCATCGGTGAGACCAAGCGTAGACCTGGCGACTATTTTGCGGGACACTTGTGCTTGGCATGCCAACGCTCACTGGATCTCCCGGTTGCTAACCATTTTAACTACTCTTCCCATTCACATAGTAACCTTTCTGACCTCGGCCTCCTCTATTTCCAGAGCAAGGCCACACACAAACTGGAAGAATAGCACCTCACATTCTGCTTGAGCAGCTAACAACCCAACAACATGTACATTGAATTCTCCAATTTTAGTTAACTACAAAACCTTTTCTTCCCCCTTTCTCCTTTTGCCCCCTTTCTCCCCCTGTGCCCCACCTGGATTTGCACCTAAATCTCCGTCCCCTTCCACTTACATTCCTTCATCTAGCTTCACAATTCGCAACTCTTCAATCCTTCTGTCTCACACCTTCTGTCCGTTATCCAACCATCGGCCAATCAAAAAGAGAACCCTCACCTGCATCCACCTATTACGAATCAGGCTTTGTCCTGCCCCTAATCCCTTCTAGCTTTCTTCACCTCCATTCATCTGAAGAAGGATCCTAACCTGTAATGCCACTTATCTATATTCGCCAGAGATGCTGCCTGGTTCATTGAGTTACTCCAGCACTTTGTGTCTTTTTTTTTTTGTAAACCAGCACCTGCGATTTTTTGTTTCTACTTTTTACAGAATTAGTTAAATTGTAGTGTTAAGCTGAAGTCAAAGTTCAAGCCAGGGAAAACCGAATCGCCGCCGTAACTTAGCGACTGTCCCCTTGTGAACCGCTGGGTCCTATCACCGATCTCTGTGGTATCCCACTCGTCACATTCTGTCAAGGATGAGGAAAAGGAACCTCCTGTTTCCACCCTTTGCTTCGCATCTTTGCTCCCTTTCCAAGTCAGTGCATCAACCCCCAATACATGTGCGTTCACTTCTACGATTAACCTCCTGTGTGGGATGTTATCAAAGAATCTGGAAATCTATAAATACATCTCATCCACTGGCTCCATCTTACTTTACAAGTCACACCCTCAAAGAATTGCAGGGTATTTTAGTCAATCGCAATTTCTTTTTCACTATCCATGCTGAATGCTTGATCCCATTGTTCTGCGCTGGTGGTTTTGTTACTGCATCTTTCAGTTTTCATGTGGGAGTTTTCCCAGAAGAGGGAGCCCCTCCACTCTTCTTTGAGATTGTGCCTTGGGAGATTTTACATGCATGAGTTGGCAGCTGGTCATCTTGGTACACGTAACAATAATACATTAATAAACCATGACCAACTTTGTGCTCTCATCAGGTTAGTTCTAGTGGACTTCACCTTCGCCAATGCACTCTTCATTCAGTATTTTGAGGCAGAGAATTGTCGACTGTCTTCAGCATCAATCACAACCCCAGGAAAAGAAGTCAGTGGTAATGGTGTCAGTGGAAAGGCACCTTATCCCCAGTTCCCTCGCTCTCACCAGCTCTGCTGCTCCCTGTGATGTAGGGCTATCCTGATTCTCTTCTTTCCTTACATCTCCCCATCTAATCCCTCTCCCATCGTCTCCTCACTCTTTCCACAGCCTCTAGATTCCGTTAATTCCTGTCCTCCCCCTTTTCCCCCCCCATCTGACTCCCAATTTAACATGTTCTCCCTTCCCCATTAACGTTGAGTAAACAGCTTGTTCTACTACACCAGGGGTTCCCAACCTTTTCTCGTCCCGTTTACCCCTGGCAACTTTATTAGTGCATAACAATGTTACTTCACTTATTAATGAACAACTAATGATGAACAGATACCAGTATACCAGAACCAAACACAGTCAGGCAATGAGAAAAAATATGTACAAATCCAGATTCAACAGATTTACTCCCTGGGTAGGCGCAATTTACCCCCTGGGTTGGGAACCCTTGTACTACACAATATTTTCACTACAAATTAGTCATTCGACACCCCACTGAAGGACTTTACCACTGTAGAATTCTCATGCCACAGGGAGGTGCCATTTCTTCAAGAATGCCTTTGACGTGAAGCAGGGAGGGACCTTCTGGCAGGGGATGGGCGACGGAGGGGGGGAGGGGGGATGGCAGAGTCTCTGACTGAGTGTGGGAGAATGAAGGGTCTTTAGCTGGGGGGGGGGGAGGGGAAGAAGAGTCTCTGGCTGAGAATCCAACAGGCACTTCTTCAGATTGGCTAAGCGTGAAATAATGTGAGCCTTCTTCCACTCTCACTCTCATTTGCAATATCCCCTCATCTTCCCCTCCTCTGTGAAGTGTTTGAGTTTACTTAACTGTCACATGTACCGTGGTACAGTGAAAAGATTTTTTTGTTTGCTAACCTGGCAGCGGAAAGACAATACACGATTGCAAACAAGTCATCCACAGTGTACAGACACATGAGAAAGGGGATAACGTCAATAATGTTTAGTGTTAGATAAAGCCAGTAAAGTCCGATCAGAGATGGTCCAAGGGTCTCCAAAGACGTAGATGGTAGTTCAGGACTGCCTCCAGTTGTTGGCAGGATGGTGCCTGATAACAGCTGGAGAGAAAGTGTCCCTGAAGGGGGAAGAGAAAGGGGAATGACTCCCCTCCTTGTCTCAGTATCGAGGTCTCACTCGCTTTCTGTCTTATCTATACCAAGACCTTCCCAACACCAACCCCACCTTCTCCCCACAATACCAAGCTCCCACTCTCTACATCAACACCACTCTCCCTAGGGTCCCCGGTATTGTTCCTCAGTGCCGATAACCTCTTCCCCACCCCACACACCTACCCTGTACCCACCTACACCACACCCGGGACAGTCTCCACATTCCCCATCCACCCAATACTGAGACGCATTCTCTGCCAGCACCACAATGCCCCTTCACCCACCAAAACCCCACCTTTCCCACATCATGAAGCTGAAATTGCCAATTAGAATATGATATGATTAGCACTTAAGTCACAAATAAACGTCTGAGGTTTGGACAGTTTAACCCGAGTGCAGAGTCAGCTGAGAAGCGGCACAAGACACTCCTCGACAGTCCTCAAAGCGAGAGCCGATGTGAAAATACAAACAACGCAAACTACAAGTTTGACCAAGCGCTGGGAATGCAGCAAGCGCTGAAAACTCCTCAGCACTTTACTCCGGGGGAGAGTTCCCGGACCAATGCTCACTCCGTCTGGTGGGAGAGCAGGCCGGCTGGAGCAGAGCAGAGCAGTCCCAGCTTGGACAGGACTGCCTGCCTCTGCTCACATCAGGGGCAGAGTTGCTCGGGTTACATACAGGCTGGCTGGCTGGCTGGCTGGTGCTGTGGTGGGTGATAACATGTGTACCTCTTAGTGAAGCTGTATCTGCTCCCGGGGGTGGTGCCGTGACCCCCAAATCTCCTTCTGTAAGACGAGGTCTGCGTGGATTCGAAGCTCATGTTCATCTCTGTCTGTCTGTCTGTCTGTCTGTCTGTCTGTTTGTCGGGACGTGTGGACGCAGGAGAAGCTGAGACCCAGCCTGCGGGCAGCCGCTTATATACAGGCTCCGGCTGGGACTCTGTCTGTCTGTCTGTCTGTGGCAAAGCCCAGGGTCCTAGCGCCAACCTCATTCATGCCTCCATTCACGCCAGAAGCCCCTTCTCATTCACAGTGAACATTAAAGCATCAACACTGCAGTTGAAAATGGACAGCGGTCTAAGAATTACGAAATTCATTCAGATTAAATAGTTTGACATATAGTGCTGGAGGAACTCAACGGGTCAGACGTCATGTGTAGGAAAGAACTGCAGGTGCTGGTTTAAATCGAAGGTAGACACAAAATGCTGGAGTAACTCAGCTGGACAGGCAGCATCTCTGGAGTGAAGGAAATGTCACCCATTCTTTCTCTCCGAAGATGCTGCCTGTTCTGCTGAGTTACTCCAGCATTTTGTGTCTACCTTCGGGTCAGACAACATCTCTGGTGCTGTTTAAATCGTTTGAGCTTGTTTTTTATTTTCTTCATCAACATGGGTGTGTGGTAACAAGAATGATTCCAGGGATGAGTGGGTTAACATATGATGAGCGTTTGACAGCACCGGGCCTCCACTCGATGGAGTTTAGAAGGTTCGGGGTTCATTGAAACTTAAAGAATAATGAAAGGCAGAGTGGATGTTTAAAGGATGTTTCCACTGGCGGGAGAGTCTAGGACCAGAGGTCATTGCCTCAGAATTAAAGGGAGCTCTTTCAGAAAGGAGGTGAGGAGGAACATCTTTAGTCAGAGGGTAGATAATCTGTGGAACTCATTGCCACAAGAGGGCTATCTATGGTGGCCAAGGCAGTGGATATTTTTAAGGCAGCAATAGACACATTCTTGATTAGAACGGTGTCAAGGGTTATGGGGAGAAGGCAGAAAAATGGGATTAGGAGGCAGAGATCAGCCATGATTGAATGGCGGAGTAGACTTGATGGGCTGAATGGCCTAATTCTACTCCTATAACTTGTAAATTTGTGAACAACCAGTTAGTCTTTGAGAAAAAAACATTATACATTATAACCATTACATAAAGACAAACATAACCCCTGATACAGAAGCTCCCGCCACCTAACCCCCTGATATATGGAGTTCTTGGTGTAAATATCCTTGATAATGGAGCCCAAGATGCAGAACAATCGCACTGTTTGTAATTTGTCGTGGCTATCCCTCGAGTTCGTATATTCCAAGTTCCGAGTTTCATAGTTTCGCTTCTTGATGGTTTTTGACCGCTTGATGGTGATCCCCCTGGATGCGGCTTTCCAGACAGGATGAGGCGAAGCAGACTATTTTTAGGGCACCTTTTCTAGCCCCTGCCCAGTTCAGGGTGAGCAGAGTGAATCCTAAATAGGGCTGCTCAGACACGAATACTGCTACCGAACAACCTTCCTGCTTCCGCCCAAAGTTGAGCGATTGAATCAAGTATTCACCGCTTCCGTGTCGGTTGTTAACTAGGAGCTTCCAGCCATCACGCGGCCTGCTCCCGTCGCCCTTCCCCGATCGCCGAAAGTCTTGAGAAGTTTTGTGCTGCTCACGGAACGAAGACACCTGTGTGTGTGTTTGTTTAACGTGTGCTTGATGTTGCACTCCAAGAAGCACACGGTCCTTCACAAATCAATCAACTCATTCCAATGGCAAGGGAACCAAGACGATTGGAGCTGATAGATCTGTTGCAGCCTTCATCCGCCTTCACAGCCGTTGGGTTCAAGATAACTTTGTCCGCCTGGTCCGCCGTTGAGGTCTTGTAGGTTGGATCGTTCTTAGTCTGGACCATCATCCTCGACTTTACCGCCATGGGTGGCCCTACCAGAAGCTGGTGCTTCCGACGGCATCGCTCTCGGAATCATGGGGACACACAAGCCTCCTCACCACGGCAAGGTGAACGATCCGAAGAGGTGTTTGAAATTAGGACCATGTTGATGGGGAAGTCTGAAGAAGGGTCCCAGTCTGAAATGTCACCTATCCATCTTCTCCAGGGACTCTGCCTGACCCGCTGAGTTACTCTAGCACTCTGTATCTCTGTTTTTGATGATGGGGATGTTGGGTTGGGAGAGGCCCTGACATGGTTCATTTATCCTGCCAGAGGCTTTGGAGACTTTGTGGGGACGGTGTTGGTAGCATCTCTCCAGTACTTGAACTACTTGCTGTAGGCAGTCCTCAGACAGCAGGGATTACTGCTGCCTAGTAGAATACGTAGAATACTAGTAGGCCTAGTAGAATATGTTGTTTTGCAAAGCATTTTCTACAGATGCCCACAGGTGGCTCTAGTACTCTGGAGGTGTTGATGAGTTTCATTAAGTGGACATTGACAAAAACATTTAAGGATATTTTCAAGGCTTCCTTGATGAAATGCAACATCGCTACTGACCCCGAGGAATCTCTGGTCCACGACATTCAATGTGGAGAAGGAGCATATGGGATGGATTGAGAATCTTAAGTCTCAGCATTGGGCACACGCACAGAGGTGGCAGGAAGAGTGAACCACCTCACAAACTACCCACCCATCCATCCCACCAAGCACCTCCTGTACTGACCATATCCAACACAGAGACAACGAGCTGAAATCAGTGGGGACTGCCACACTCTGATAAGTTGATATATATTACAAACAACAGAGTTCTCAGCGCAGATCAAATACGGAACATCACTGGTCCCAGACCTCCAGCCACAAGAACACCCTTCCATCATCACTCTCTGTCTTCTATGCATAAGGTTGTTTTGAATCCAAAATTACCTGTATTCAAGAGAGAGTTAGATATAGCTCTTGGGGCTAACGGAGTCAGGGGATATGGGGTTGAAAGCAGGAACAGGGTACTAATTCTGGATGATCAGCCATGATCATATTGAATGGCAGTGCTGGCTCAAAGGGCTGAATGGCCTACTCCTGCACCTATGTTCTATGTTTCTATGCTTCAAAGCACCAAGTCACCGTAGATCCCATGCATCTTAACCTTCTGGGTCTGCCTCCCATGAAGGACTTTATCAAATGCCTTTCTAAATCCCATTCAGACAACACCCACTGCCCACACTCAATTACCTTCATCATCTCATCAAGAAACTCATTCAAGTTAATAAGACATGCCAGCCACGGACAAAGCCATGATGACTGCGCCTAATTTTCTTCCAATTAGAATAAATTCTATCCCGAAGAATCCTCTCCAATACCTTCCCTCCAACTGTTGTGAAGCATATTGGTCTACACTTTCTTGGATTGTCTCAACCTCTCTTCTTAAGTAATGGAGCAACATAGACTACTCTCCAGTCCTCCAGCACCTCACCTGCGTTGAGAGAGATACAAAGATCTTTGGCAAAGCCCCGGCAATCTCCTCTCTTGCTTCTTTCAATAATGTAGATGGGTTGGTTAGTAAACTCACAGACAACACTAAAATGGATGGAGCTGCATATACTGAGGGAGGCTGTCAAAGAATGCAGCAGAATATAGATCAGGTATGGTGAAGAAATGACAGATTGAGTTTAATCCAAACATGTGTGAGGTGTTGAACTTTGGAAAGTCGAATGTAAAGGGAAAGTATACACTTAATGGCTGGAACCTTGACAGCATTGATGCACAGAGGGATCTTGGGGTCCGTCCATTGCTCCCTGAAAGAGGCAACACAAGTAGATAAAATGGTCAGGAAGGTGATGGTATGCTTGCCTTCATCGATCGAGGCATCGAGTATAAGAATCAAAGAGTCACACAGCACAGAATCAAGCCCTTTGTCCCAACTTTCCCATCCCGACCAAAATGCCCCATCTATGCTAGTCCCGCCTGCCCACGTTTGGCCCACATTCCCTCTAAACTGTTCTTATCTGGGGTGGAGGGAGCACCTCTATCATACAGAGCTGTTTCCAGCTGAGGAGCAACATATATAACCAATAGAGGGGTGCTAACCATATCCAACAGTCTGGTATGTACATCTCTAACAGATGTGTCGTGATCATATCTTACAGAGATACACAGGTCATCTCTAATAATAGAGGAGCAACCACACCTAAAGGAGGGCTGTTCACTACATCCACCAGAGGGACAATCATTCTAAACATTGGAGGTGGTGGTGAAGGTATAGGATCGGAAACACAGCTCACTGTAAAACAAGCTGCCTGGATTGTGCTCTCCTTAGAATTAGTCTGTGAAATATTTCCATGACTTTGGATGTGAAGAATGCTGAGCAGTCTCAGGACCAAAGATGCAAATATTGTCTTTTTCTCTCTGAATCCGAGCTGTATATTAAAAAAAGATAATTTTCCCCAAATCTACTGTTGGTGATACTCAATTTGACCCCACTCCCGGGCTGTTATAGGAGGCCCACAGCAGTTAGTTACCCGGCAGCAGTGCTTTGCCTGATCCGGTATGGGCTTCCTGCCTTTAACTGTGTACACTGTATTGCCATTCAATGGCCATTTTATAGGAATGATTTGTGCAAAAGCACACATAAAAGACTGCTGCAATGGGAGCCAATTCCCCCCATAATACCAGCATAATGAGCCTTACACATTGGAGTCACTTTTAATGAGTCTGTTTGAATTCTGGGGACACTTGAAGAAGGTGTAAGTAAACTCTCCCAGAAGCCATGACTCCCATGAGTGTGAAGCAGCTTCTGGTGTTGAGTACTACCCACCTCCTCTACCTGGGCATCTACCTGAGGCCCGCTGAGGATGCTTGGCTGGGAAACTATCAGGAGCTGAAGGTGATGATTTTGCACAGATGTATATTTAAAAATATCCTTTTCGGAGATGTATATTAAAAAATATTTGTTTCCCAAAATCGAGTTTCTTTCCTTTTAATCTAATGGGCTTTCATTTTGCTGCTAGTTTATTGTGCATTGTTTTATCAAACCCCTTCTTGAAACTCCATATACCCAAATAGTCGAGAGGCTTAGGTCGCCCCTGAGCCTCTTGAGCTCCAGGAAAATTAATCCCAGTCACCCAGGCTAGGGTGCTGGACAGGATCGTTCCCAGTGCTTTCCTACAGAGGCCAAGTGCTGGTCATAAACCAGCTAGTGACCTCCATGCTGAGGTATGTTGGTCATTTTCATCTTTCCCCCTGCCTTTGATGACAAGGTCCTGTAGAAGCTGATGGGTTTTGTACGTCTTGTGCATTGGTTCAAAGATATTCGTGAGACCATATGTTAAGTATCATGTGCGGTTCTGGTTGCCCTGCTATAGGAAGGACGTCATCAAACTGGAAAGCGTGCAGAAGAGATTCACCAGGAATCAAGGGCTTGCGTTATAAGGAGAAGCCGGATGGATTGGGATTTTTTCCCCTGGCGCCCAAGAAGCTCAGGGGTGACAGTATAGAGGTGTATAAAATCATTAGAGGCATATATTAAGTGGGTGCCAACAGTCATTTTCCCAGGATAGATGGGTCCAGAACTAGTGCATAGATTTAAAATGAGAGGGGAAACATTTAAGAGAGCTGAAGAGCAATTTCTTCATGCAGAAGATGGTTGCATATATGGAATTAACTGCAGGGAGGTGATATAATGATGACATTTAACATGAATAGGAAAGATTTAGAAGGATATGGGCCAAACGGCAGCAAATGAGACTAGGTAGACCCTGCAGTGCATTTAATACCAGAGGCGCTGCCTTCAGGATGGCTGGCAGCTCTCAGTGGCAACCATCTGATGCACTGCTCAGAGGGGATCCCTTGTCTTTGACTGGGAGCTATTCACAATCCGAGACTTGGCCACCTCCGGTGATACTTGGCCACCTGCGGGTCAGAATGGCCACCTGCAGGTCACAGTAGCCACCTGCAGGTCAGAATGACCACCTGTGGTCAGAGTGACCCCCTATGTTTAGCTTGCACTCCTGCCGGAGGAAGGGGATGCTCTGGCTGCCTGGGTGGCCGGACTCAGGGACAGAACAGACAGGGAGGAGCGAGCCACCATCACTGGGGTTCGTGAATGAAATCTTCAGCTGTCCCATCATCGTGGGCTGGGGAAAAAATCCAGTAGCATTCACCCTAGCAGCGGCCTTCAGGAATTTATGTACCTTGATAAGCTCACCCTCAATCTCCTACACTCCAAGGAATAAAGTCCAACCTCTCCATATTTCTCAGTCCCTCGAGACCTGGCAACAGTTTCATAAATCCTCTCTGCACTCTTTTCAACTTACTGGCATCCTTCTTATAGCAATATGACCAAACATGAATGCAATACTCCAAGTGCAGCCTCACCAACATCTTGTACAACTGCAATTTAACATCGCACTCCTTTACTCAATTCCCTGACTGATTAATGGCCAGCATGCTGGAAGCCTTCTTCACCACCCTGTCCACCTGTGATGCCACTTCAGGGAACTATGTACTTGTACTCCTGTATCCCTCTGCTCTACAACACGAGGGTGGGGAGTTTCAAATTTCTAGATGGAAATATCATCAACAATTTAGCCTTGTCCTACTACATTGACATTACAGACAAGAAAGAACACCATTGCCTCTACTTCCTCAGATGGCTTAAAATATCCAGCTTGACTCCAATGACTCTTACAAATGTCTACAAATGCAGCATAGAAAGCATCTAATCCAGATGCATCACAGCTTGGTACGGCAGGAAACTGCAGAGACTGTGAATGCATCTTAGACCATCATGTGAACCAGCCTACACCCATCCACTCCATCTGCATTTCATGCTGCCTTGGGAAAACAGCCAACATAACCAATAACCCCTCACAAGGCAGACATACCCTCTTTTCCACTCTCCAAATGGACAGAAGATACAAAGGATTGAAAGCATGCACCTTCAGATTTAAGAGCAGCTTCATCCCCACTGTTATCCGACTCTGGAACAGATCTCTCGTATGCTAGGGATGAATCCCCATCTTCCAACTACCTAGTTCTGCCCCTTGCACTTTTTTTAAAATCTGCACTGTTCCTCTTTTGCACTACCTGATGTAGTTGTGAATGGTATGATCTGCCTGCATAGCACACAAAAAGCTTTAACTGTAACTCAGTAGGGTGACAATAATAGACCAATACCTACCAATAGACCAATAGCACAATGTGGCTTCACTGGAGAGGGCACCGAGGGGATTCACCCAGATATCGGCAGGAGGAAAGTTATCGCTGAGCGTAAAGACTGGATAGGCTGGGGTTGGTTTCTTTGGATCAGGGGTGGAGAAGAGAAATCTTCAGCCATTCCATCATCATGGGCTGGGTAAAAAACCCCAGCAGCATTCACCCTAGCTACGCCCTTCATGAATCTATGTACCTTGATAAGATCACCTTCAATCTCCTACACTCCAAGGAATAAAGTCCTAGCCTGCCCAACCTCTCCGTCCCTCGAGACTATGAGGTTGCCTGGATTGTGAAAATAGAACTCCTTCATAGAAGGGTCAAGGATTTTAAGTAATTGATAGAAAAATTAGAGGGAGGATGAAGACCATTTTTTCCTCCTGAAGGTGGTGGGGGTTGCAATGGCCTGAAATCTCCACCACATTTAAACTGTGCTCAAAGAGCCATGATCTACAGGGCAGCAGACCCAGATATGGAAGATGCGGTTGGGTCAGGGATCACTTTCTCAACCAGTGCAGGCAGGATGGGCTGAGTGGCCACTTTCTGCTGTATAAATCTCAAAGGAATCTGTGATTCGATCTCCTTGGACAAATTCTTGCTGAGCTGATCTACCTTTGGTGCCGGGGCAAGGTGCCAGATTTTGATGCGACTCGAGAACTGTGCTTGGATATTACATTCTGTTAAAGTGCCTTATCAATGCAGGTTATTGTTGATCTTGTTGTAAAGAGATGTTAGGTCACCCTTTTCCAGCCTTCCAAGAAATGGAGGCAATGCCAGTACACAAGAGGATTAGAGGTATTGTATTGTGTACGGGATAATCTGGCAGCCTCAGTGTTCAGTCCAAAGCCAGTGGTGGGAAACTTTCACGGACAAAACTTTCTAAGATAAAATGAATTGGCCATTAGAAGGCTTAAGCTAATAAATCTCAGCTCAACTGGATTTGAGAAAAGAGAATTCAAGTTTCACTGACTTGATTGTGCACTTTGATGAAGTTACGAAGGAGGTTGATGAAGGAATTTGGGTATATGGAGTTTTAAGAAGGGGTTTGATAAAATAATGCACAGTAAACTAGCAGCAAAATGGGAAAGTCCATTAGATTAAAAGGGAAGAAACTCGTTAGGCAACAGTTTCATCGAACACTTTTGCGCACCAGGGTTCTCAATTGCTAACCATCCAAAGTCCCCTGCCCATTCCCATACTGACTTTTCTGCCCTGGGCCTCCTCCATTGCTAGCGTAAAGCCACACACAAACTGGAAGAATAGCACCTCATCTTCCATTTGGGTAGCTTACAACCCAATGGTATGAACATTGAATTCTACAATTTCAAGTAATACTCTCATCTCTTTCCCTTCCCTCCCTTCTACCCTCTACCCAGGAGCACACACATTTCTCCCATCACCCTAGTCACCCTGATCTTTTCCCCTCATTCCTACCATCATTTCCCATCCCCAAGTCCCACATTTCCCTTTCATCCCTCTTCTTTCCCCTCACCTGTATGCTTCCATCCATATACTCGAGCTCACATCCACCACTCAAACTTTTGAAACTCTGAGAGAAACTGTTTGAGTGAAAACATTATCCAAATGTATCAGCAATTCCTTCCTACACATCCTGACCTGTTGAGTTACATCTCGACCCGAAACGTCACCCATTCCTTCTCTCCAGAGATGCTGCCTGTCCCCACTGAGTTACTCCAGCATTTTGTGTCTATCTTCGAGTTACTCCAGCTTTTTGTGTTTATCCTCACTCCAACCATCTCCTCTTGGAGATCACTGTTCTGTTGCTGAATATCTGCAGGTTAACTATTGGAGAGGAATACAGTTGGTCGATGCATGAGGCAGAACAAGTGTGGCACAAGACCTCTTGTCTGAAGAATCCTGGTAACCGGAGATGGAAAAACAGAGCCAGCACTTCTGTGTGGTCACTTCTACCTGTGGCCTGGTTTCCCTCAGCTGCTGGCAATCAGGGCAGACATGCTTATAAATATTGAGTCGGGGATAAAATCAAACAGGCGGGTTTAGGGAACTATTAGGTTGGAGGCTGTGGAAGGGAAATCTCCAGATGAGATGACTACACTGGTGAAGACCTACACTCATACAGAATTCACCAATTTAAACAACTTACTAGGTGATGGCTTTGCCAAACACTTGTGCTCTGTACACTGTGGTCACCTGGAGCTCCAGGTCACTAGCCATTTCAATTCCCCTCCCATTCCCTCACTGACCTGTCTGCCCTCATCCTCCTCAGTGTGAGACCAAATGCAAATGAAGCATGGACATTGCACTCTCTAATGTCAGGTAACCTGCTCCGTGTGGTCCCTCTCTCTGCCCCGATCCTCCCACACATATCCTTCTTTCCCACAAACACCCTGCCAACTTCCTTCCCACCCAACTCCATCTGCCCACCACCGACACTCTTCTCCATGTCCCCCTGTCCTCCACTTTCCCATCTGCCCAGCCCACCTTCTTTACTTGGTCCCACACTCCACCTTCCTTTCCCATCCGATTCCATCGCCTCCAGCCCCCCAGTTATTTTCAACCATCGTATCACAGCCTCTGCTGTTTTCTCCACCCCTTTCTCACCACCGGACTCCATCCACCAACCCACCCCTCCTCATCTGGATCCAGGCATTGTTTGCCATCACTTGCCCCCTTTATACTGGGCATCTCCCCTCCACTCTTTCAGTCCAGATGAAGGGTCTCGACCTGATACATTGTCTGTTCATTTCCTTCCGCAGATGCTGCTTGGACCACATAGTTCCTCGAGCAGCTCATTGTGTGCTCCTGAAACTTAAAGTGTTCTTGTGTAACTCCAACCATTCACACTCGCCATCATTCTGGTCGTCTCAGCTGCTTTTCCAGGCTCTGCCCTCCTTCCTATGGTGACGTGCGCCAACTGTTCACTAAACCTCAACTGAGACCTCCTGGTTGCTTTTAACAAAGTCAAAATAATTTTCTTGCCTTCATATTCAATGACGTTACCTATTAGGTAGCACTTTGTTCTTTTGTGCACCATAAGTAAGTGACATAGAAACTACTGCATTCTCTTCTCTGAAAGGAACCCGTGGTTTGTTAAGACATTTGCCTCTCATGAGTCTCTCCTGTACACAGCGATCTGCGGTTGTGGTTTGTGTGGTGGTGCACTTAACTATCAACTAGAAGGTAGACACAAAATGCTGGAGTAACTCAGCGGGACAGGCAGCGTCTCTGGAGAGAAGGAATGGGTGACGTTTCGGGTCGAGACCCTTCTTCAGACAGAGTGGGTTCAAGCTCCAGTCCAGACACATGCATGTAATAACCAGGCTGGCACTGTGCAGTACTGCGGGAGTGCTGCACTGGTGGACACATTGCCTTTTGGAAAAACTATTCATCCTACTCTCACATATGGTGACCACACATTTCCCTGTATCAATTGGTACATGTGACAAATAAATGTATCTTGTATCTTGTATCTTGTACATATCTGTTTCAAAGAAGTTCCTCCTGACGCCCTGGCTAGTAGATATTCTTCCATTGGTACCACTAAAGCCAGTCGTCTGTGGGAGTTAATTGGGCACACATTGTCCATGTTAGTGCACTTCCAAGGTACCACTTTGGTTATAAATCATATGGAGTTCATGAAAGTTCTTGTTCCTTCTTTCACCAGGAGTGGGCTGTGTCTCCTTTTCAAAGCCATGTCTTTGTTGACAAGACAAGTCAGACTTTGTACTCCTGAAACAATGTCTCCTGCTCCCCGCTGATAGGTCCAAGCCACCATTCCCATACTCGCACATCCATGGAATTCTTCCCCTGTGACAAGTTGCTCACGTAGAAACCTTTAAAGTCTTGCCACCACCGATTTTAGCAACATTTGGCAGGCTTCACTTGACTTGCAACTCGACCACTTTGTAACCTGAAAGCTTTTTTTTGTTAGTGTCTAACTATTTGCGACTAGTTCTGTGAGCCAAGCAGACAATAGTCCCAATTAAAGAAAGCTTTATTGGCTGGCAGGGTTCTTGTGCAGGTCACACCGAGCTTTCTCGTGTTTATTTCTATCGTTGTTGGCAGATGATCTGGGGCCTGGTGGGAGACTGGTCAAGTTGGCATTCATCCTCAATTCATCAAAGTGCCAGGCCGTGGGGTGAGGGCACACATTCATCCTTGATTCATCAAAGTGCCAGGCCATGGGGTGAGGGCACACATTCATCCTTGATTCAATAAAGTGTCGGGCCGTGGGGTGAGAGTAAAACAGGAGTTGTGTCCTTAGATAGTCAGAGATAGCTTGGCGGGGTTGGTATTCTATATATGGGGAGAAGGCAGGCACGGATTATTGATTGGGGACGATCAGCCATGATCACAATGAATGGCTCGAAGGGTCGAATGGCCTCCTCCTGCATCTATTTTCTATGTTTCTATGTATTTCATGCCATTCTGGGAGCTGCAGAGGGGAGGATTGAGGAGATTTTGCAGCTATCCGAAAGAAGGTTTCGTCCATGGAGTTGTGTTCCAGGTTATTCCCAGAGGAAATGACATTTAGGCTATTCCGAGCTAAAGGAATTTCCCGCAAGTGTACCAGATCTAGCCTCACTGATAGAATGATTTCTTCCCCTTACTTGTTCAGTGGGATTGTGAAAATCACTGAAGCAAAATGTAGTCAGTGGAGGCTGCAGGGATGAGAAGGCAACCTGTGAAAGGCCATGTCACTCTATTACTATGGAATTCAAAATCATTCACTTAGCATGAGAAAGCTTTGTGCTCAGCTGTATTTCAACTTGTTCCAAGAGGCTTTGACTTCTGTTGCACTCTACGCTCTCCTAATTTAGTACAAAGACTGAGACAAATCATCTTTCAGAACACAACCGGTTCATTGTGATTTTCAAACTGTACGAAACTCCATAAAAAAACGTCTCACTCACATTCACACCGATGCGCATAAACCTCACCCAAGGTATTAAACGTTGTAAAATTGTCCCTTTGCAACTGAAAATTTACAATGTGTGAAGCAGAATTTACTTGTAGGAATTAATGACATGTAGATCTGTAGGATGAGCACAAAGGGTGTTCAGAGTTTGCCATAAAGAATATGTAAAGAGGGCGCTAAGCCTGGGAACAGTTTACGGGCTGGTGTCTAAAGTGAAAATAGCCTTGGAACTTTTCAATATCCTTTGAAGGATGTTAAACCAGGTGGTGGTGAGCTGGGGTATGGTGGTCAGGCTGAATCTGGAACTTCAGCATCAGACCAGGGTATGATGGTGGTGGTAACTGTCTGGTGTCTCCTTTTTGCTTTTAATGTCATCGTTCAATCCACAGTCACTTTTATTCTGGGCGTTCCCATCTCCGATGTGAATTGTTTCTATCCGACACCCTGTTTGTAAATTAAATATTTATGTACATTCTTGAAATACTCTATGTAAACTAGTAGCATAATTACCTTGGAAGGTTGTAATATAGTTAGCATTAAACTGTCAAACTGAAGCAGGAAAGAGGGGTTGACTTCAAAGTCTACAAATTAAGTCCTCAAAAGTAAACTATAAAATATGAAAGGCCATACTGAAAATAGATTTCTAAGGGTTGGAAACTATTTGTGTGAGATAATGGCTTTCACTAACTTTCTTCCACCTGGATGAACTACTTCCCTTTGTACCCTCCAAATAAAGAGTGTTGCTATGGAAACCCGTGTGGCCCATAGCTCTATGTGTCTGCTCGTGAGCACAGCTCAGCCGGTCCCTCCTCCCATCTCTTTCTCTTCTTTATGCTACGTTGCCCATTCACAGCCTGAAGTGGAACGTTCCATAACCTTGCAGTGGTTCTCCCAACATTTCTCCACATAGTCAGCCTCTGGCTCAACCCTTCCTTGAATTCAGTGAAACATAGAACATGTACAACACAGGAGGCAGCCTTCGGCCAGCATGATAGTGCAGGACCCAGCTTCCAGCATTGGGTCCGTACCCCTGCAGGCCACTGCTCTTTGAATACGCATCTCTACAACGCTTACATGTGGAGAGGGTTTCTTCCTCTCCCATCCATTCAGGTTGGAGGTCCCAGACCACATCAGTCCCTGGGTGGAAACAAATATTTCCTCACCATATCTTTAATTTTTTCTATCAATTATTTTTTAATCCCCTCTATTATGGGAAACGGATCATTCTATTTATTTATTAGAAAAAGGAACTGCAGATGTTGGTTTACAAAAAAAGACCAAGTGCTGGAGTAACTGAACAGGTCAGGTAACATCCCTGGAGAACACAGATAGCTGACGATTTGGTTCGGGACTCTTCCCAACCTGACCCCATCCAAAACGTCACCTATCTATGTTCTCCAGCAATGCTGCCTGACCCGCTGAGTCATTCCTGAACTTGGTGTCTTTTAAAAAAAATCTATTTTCAGTATGGCCGTTCATAATTTTGTAGAGTTTACTTTTGAGGACTTAATTTGTAGACTTTGAAGTCTACTCTCAGGAGACTTCTTTGCTCCTAACAATGACCCCCAACCATTATATCTTTCCTCACAGTACATCTCTTCACTCTGGCCAAATCTTTATAACCTCAGAGGATTTACCAGACCAATAGCTAGAGATCGCCTCATGAAGAAAGATTAGACAGTGCTCGGCTGATGTCAGCTGGAGTATAGGAGAGCAGGAGGGGACTAGCCGGAAACATTAACGTTCTGAAGAGTCTTGACAGGGTGGATGTGGAGAGGATGGTTTCTCTTATGGGGGAATCTAGAGCGAGAGGTCACTGTTTAAAATTAAGCAGGAATGAAATGAAATTTCCTCTCTAGTGGGCTAGAAGTATTGGAACTGTCCTCTTTAGAGGGCGGTGATGCAGAATTCTTGAGCACTTTTAAAACAGAAGTTGATAGATAATTAATAAGCAATATCGTGAAAGGTTATTGTGTGTGGACAAGAATATATTCACTGCCCAACTATATGACTAGTTTTCTTCTTCATCATGAGCCTAGGTTTCTCTAAATCACATATATACAGTATTACAGCACAAAGCACAGGCACTGAGCCTTGTAGCAGCCGTAAGAAGCAGGGACAGGAGTGGGCCATTTATCCATACAGGGCTGCTCCACCATTTAATAAGATAATTGTTCTTTTACCTCAGTAACAAATCCCTGTGGAAAACCCCCTATCTCTCGATTCCTTTAATATCCAGCTCCATCAACCTCCGTCTGGGATATGCTCAGCAACTGAGCCTCAATGGTTCCTTCTTGTAGGGCAATCCAAAGTTTAATTACTCTTTGGGTAAAGAAAGTTCTCCTAATTTCTGTGCTAGAGGTCTGACTCTTTATGATGAGACTGCAAACACTGGTCCTGGATGCTCCAACCTCATCCACTGTATTCACTTGCACCTCCCTCCAACCTCATCTACTGTATCCACTGTTCCAGGTGTCAACTCCTGTATATCGGCGAGACCAAGCGCAGGCTTGGCGATCGTTTCGCTGAACACCTCCGCTCAGTCCACCTTAACCTACCTGATCTCCTGGTTGCTCAGCACTTAAACTTCCCCTCCCATTCCCAATCTGACTTTTCTGTCCTGGGCCTCCTCCATTGTCAAAGTGAGGCCCAGCACAAATTGGAGGAACAGCACCTCTTATTTCACTTAGGTAGCTTACACCCCAGCGGTGTGAACATTGACTTCATAAACTTCAAATAGCCCTTGCTTTCCCTCTCTCTCCATCCCCTCCCCCTTCCCAGTTATCACACCAGTCTTACTTTCTCCGATTACATTCTATCTCTGTCCCGCCCACTCCCCTGACATCAGTCTGAAGAAGGGTCTCGACCCGAAACGTCACCCATTCCTTCTCTCCAGAGATGCTGCCTGCCCCGCTGAGTTACTCCAGCATTTTGTGTCTACCTTCGATTGAAACCAGCATCTGCAGTTCTTTCCTACACTGCTGGTCCTGGACACACCAGCCATAGTAAACATCATCCCTGTACCCTCCCAAACCCTCTGTTAAGGTATCGGCCTTTGTAAACAACAGGATTTAAAGAGGCAATACTGTAGGACCCTGCATTGTTTTCCCAATGAATAGAAGGGTTAGGAATGTGAATGAAACTGAGGATTACAAACTCGCTGCCCCTTCTCTTCCTGTCACATCATGGATAGTTGCTGACATTGCGCTTTACATAAAGTGAGCGCTCATGCGATAGAACTGCATTGTCCCTCGACTCCCAGAGACAAATGTTCCATCTGCTGTGAGCTTGTCAGCTCCCCGCCTGCATTGGGTAGAATGTGATACATAAACCCATCGCTACATTCCACACTGTTGTTCCAATTGCACACAAACAAAAAAAACTTTTAAGGAGCTTTGCCACACCGTGGTATGTGGAACCTAACTAAAGTATTGTCAAGGGTTGGCCACTGAAGGACTGGAAGTTGCTGCATCTCACCACTGACACTGACATCTCTGTTCCACACAATGTCCTTTCCCACCACTTTATAAACGACTGCTGAGCAATAATGTGGGAGCAGCTGAAAGCAAGAGGCATGGCCTTCTGAAACTTTGCCAGGTGGGCTGAACCTTCTCAAAACTGGTCCATTTCAGAGTACTGAGTTGGAGAGAACAGCAGGTTAAATGAGGAGGACATGTCACATTCACTAAGTAAGTAAGTAAGTAAGTTTATTGGCCAAGTATTCACATGCAAGGAATTTGCCTTGGTGCTCCGCCCAAGGTTTGTATTACAAAGAGAAAAGTGGTTTATTTGAGGAGATTCAACATTTAATAGGTAAGGGGAGAGAAATCTTTCCCTCCGCCAGCATTATCCAGGAATAAAATTAGGGTGAGCAATACAAGAGAAAATTCAGACAAAGGTTTTGTGGAATTTGGTGTTCCCTGCCTTAGGAGCTCTAAATGCTAAGATGTTAGAGCTATTACATCCAAGACCAAAAGGTTAGTGTTAGGATAAATGCTTCGAATGTAAAGCATGGAAACAGGCCATTGAATCCAAGCCCTCATTGTCAATCTTCTTGGAAACACAGCACTCCAACAACGTAACAGAAAATTCCGAGACTACCCAACAGGATAGGGGACAAACATGGCAGTGAAAGAGAGTCCATTCTTCAGGCTGATGATTTACGAGGAACAGTTCAAGACAAAACAAGATTCAAGTCTCAGAGAAATTACACAGAAGAGAACCAAAGGGAAGACCCATGATAGCAAAGATTGCAGGGCAGATTTAATGACCAAATGGATAATAGTGTAAGGTGAAAGTGGGTGGTAGTGAGGAATTAAGAAACAAGAGAAGAGGCATCGTTAACCTCTTCCCGATTCCTCACTCCCACATATGAAGGATTGCCTTTTCTACTTGACATATCTCTGGTAGCTTCATCACATGTTCTTCTATCTCCCGCACCAACATACCTGGGCTAGCTATTCTCCATCAGTATTTGTATAACAATAAATGAATATATTCAAAGAGAATGAATAAAAGGCACAATGTTGTTCTTCCTTGTAAGCAGGTGATTGGTGAGTAAATGCTGCTCAATAGCACTATTGACGACATCTTCCATCACTTCCCGAGATAGCTTCTACTGTACCTGCACAATTTCCCACTGTTGCATGCATGTTGCTCATGGAGACATGGCCTGTTCTGAAGTGCAGGTCTTCACATCACAGGTGGGATGTTGCCTGGTACTACCACAGTCTGTTGCTGACTCCAGTGCACTCAAACTAAACTTTAAGTGACAATCTAATTCCCTCTTATGACCTTTTATCCTTTGAGTTTACTTGCAGAAGCTCCAAAAATCCTCCAGATTACAAGCCTGGGACATACATGCCTCTTAATTACTAGCTCAGTATCTATTCGTCCTCTAGATTACTAGCCTAGTTTCCAATATGAATAATAATTCAATATGCTTCAAGGTTACTCGATTAGTATCTAAATTTAAGTGGGCTTCAGTGTGAGTATTGGGCTCTGGAAGAATAAGGCTTAATAAGGGAATAATAGGGATTGGATTTGGAGGGGAGAATTAGTGTTAGAGTGCAACAAGCTTTTATAATAGACTTAATGCTGTTTTTTTAATTGTTGTTCAATATGTAATATGCAACCTGAGGGGGAGATCTGATAGAAACATCTATTTTTCTCTTTCAACCACTTTCATGGTGATAGAGAAAGAAGGTGCAGCCAAACTACAACGTGGACATGGAGAATCAAAAGTTTAACCTCCCCTCTAAGTCAGACCTCGCTACTGGTCAGGGCTGCTGAATGTAAGGGCTGCTCAATAGACGTGGTGAAACAGACGGCTTTCACACACAACTATGCACTCATTCAATGTGAGGGACACCAGGCCTTGGCCGCGAGAGGCAAGTGCAGGCGTCTATAGGCACAGCAGCTAAAAGCATCCAGCTGACCACCAAGGCACTCTGAATATAACAAAGGCTGCTTCAGACAAGGTATAACTGATGGTAGACACAAAATGCTGGAGTAACTCAGCGGGTGAGGCAGTATCTCCCTCCATAGATGCTGCCTCACCCGCTGAGTTACTCCAGCATTTTGTATCAACCTTCGATTTTACCAGCGTCTGCAGTTCTTTGCAGCTCACAAGAAACCTCTGCTTTCCTTTGCTGATACAATATGATATGATAGAACTTTATTTATCCCAGGAGGGAAATTGATAACTAAAGTTCTATCATATTGTATTGTATCGTGTCATATAAGCAAAGGAAACCAGAGGTTTCCTGTGAGCTACAAGATTGTGAATTTCTTTTGATTTCACAATAACATTGAAACACGTAAAACGCAGAATCGTGGCTCTGCATAGTTTAATTTGGGGAAGAAACACATTTGGTTTTGAAACTCTGTCGCCAGATTTGAAGTTTTAGCCTTTGAGATTCCACTTTACAAATTCTATATATGGGGAGAAGGCAGGCACGGATTATTGATTGGGGACGATCAGCCATGATCACAATGAATGGCTCGAAGGGTCGAATGCCACACCGTGGTATGTGGAACCTAACTAAAGTATTGTCAAGGGTTGGCCACTGAAGGACTGGAAGTTGCTGCATCTCACCACTGACACTGACATCTCTGTTCCACGCAATGTCCTTTCCCACCACTTTGTAAACGACTGCTGAGCAATAATGTGGGAGCAGCTGAAAGCAAGAGGCATGGCCTTCTGAAACTTTGCCAGCTGGGCTGAACCTTCTCAAAACTGGTCCATTTCAGAGTACTGAGTTGGAGAGAACAGCAGGTTAAATGAGGAGGACATGTCACATTCACTAAGTAAGTAAGTAATTTATTGGCCAAGTATTCACATGCAAGGAATTTGCCTTGGTGCTCCGCCCAAGGTTTGTATTACAAAGAGAAAAGTGGTTTATTTGAGGAGATTCAACATTTAATAGGTAAGGGGAGAGAAATCTTTCCCTCCGCCAGCATTATCCAGGAATAAAATTAGGGTGAGCAATACAGGAGAAAATTCAGACAAAGGTTTTGTGGAATTTGGTGTTCCCTGCCTTAGGAGCTCTAAATGCTAAGATGTTAGAGCTATTACATCCAAGACCAAAAGGTTAGTGTTAGGATAAATGCTTCGAATGTAATGCATGGAAACAGGCCATTGAATCCAAGCCCTCATTGTCAATCTTCTTGGAAACACAGCACTCCAACAACGTAACAGAAAATTCCGAGGCTACCCAACAGGATAGGGGACAAACATGGCAGTGAAAGAGAGTCCATTCTTCAGGCTGATGATTTGCAAGGACGAGGAACAGTTCAAGACAAAACAAGATTCAAGTCTCAGAGAAATTACACAGAAGAGAACCAAAGGGAAGACCCATGATAGCAAAGATTGCAGGGCAGATTTAATGACCAAATGGATAATAGTGTAAGGTGAAAGTGGGTGGTAGTGAGGAAGTAAGAAACAAGAGAAGAGGCATCGTTAACCTCTTCCCGATTCCTCACTCCCACATATGAAGGAATGCCTTTTCTACTTGACATATCTCTGGTAGCTTCATCACATGTTCTTCTATCTCCCGCACCAACATACCTGGGCTAGCTATTCTCCATCAGTATTTGTATAACAATAAATGAATATATTCAAAGAGAATGAATAAAAGGCACAATGTTGTTCTTCCTTGTAAGCAGGTGATTGGTGAGTAAATGCTGCTCAATAGCACTATTGACGACATCTTCCATCACTTCCCGAGATAGCTTCTACTGTACCTGCACAATTTCCCACTGTTGCATGCATGTTGCTCATGGAGACATGGCCTGTTCTGAAGTGCAGGTCTTCACATCACAGGTGGGATGTTGTCTGGTACTACCACAGTCTGTTGCTGACTCCAGTGCACTCAAACTAAACTTTAAGTGACCATCTAATTCCCTCTTATGACCTTTTATCCTTTGAGTTTACTTGCAGAAGCTCCAAAAATCCTCCAGATTACAAGCCTGGGACATACATGCCTCTTAATTACTAGCTCAGTATCTATTCGTCCTCTAGATTACTAGCCTAGTTTCCAATATGAATAATACTTGCCCGGTATTCAATATGCTTCAAGGTTACTCGATTAGTATCTAAATTTAAGTGGGCTTCAGTGTGAGTATTGGTCTCTGGAAGAATAAGGCTTAATAAGGGAATAATAGGGATTGGATTTGGAGGGGAGAATTAGTGTTAGAGTGCAACAAGCTTTTATAATAGACTTAATGCTGTTTTTTTAATTGTTGTTCAATATGTAATATGCAACCTGAGGGGGAGATCTGATAGAAACATCTATTTTTCTCTTTCAATCACTTTCATGGTGATAGAGAAAGAAGGTGCAGCCAAACTACAACGTGGACATGGAGAATCAAAAGTTTAACCTCCCCTCTAAGTCAGACCTCGCTACTGGTCAGGGCTGCTGAATGTAAGGGCTGCTCAATAGACGTGCTGAAACAGACGGCTTTCACACACAACTATGCACTCATTCAATGTGAGGGACACCAGGCCTTGGCCGCGAGAGGCAAGTGCAGGCGTCTATAGGCGCAGCAGCTAAAAGCATCCAGCTGACAACCAAGGCACTCTGAATATAACAAAGGCTGCTTCAGACAAGGTATAACTGATGGTAGACACAAAATGCTGGAGTAACTCAGCGGGTGAGGCAGTATCTCCCTCCATAGATGCTGCCTCACCCGCTGAGTTACTCCAGCATTTTGTATCTACCTTCGATTTTACCAGCGTCTGCAGTTCTTTGCAGCTCACAAGAAACCTCTGCTTTCCTTTGCTGATACAATATGATATGATAGAACTTTATTTATCCCAGGAGGGAAATTGATAACTAAAGTTCTATCATATTGCATTGTATCGTGTCATATAAGCAAAGGAAACCAGAGGTTTCCTGTGAGCTACAAGATTGTGAATTTCTTTTGATTTCACAATAACATTGAAACACGTAAAACGCAGAATCGTGGCTCTGCATAGTTTAATTTGGGGAAGAAACACATTTGGTTTTGAAACTCTGTCGCCAGATTTGAAGTTTTAGCCTTTGAGATTCCACTTCACAAATCCCCCTCCCCTTCACAGCTGGGGCCGATCTTACTGCTGCTCTCCACATCCTCGTATATTCTCGAAATTCCTCGTATGTTGGTGAATAAAGTGTGATTCTGATTCTGATTCTATCAATGCAAAGATGCCATGTGTGGAGCTGTTTTGCAGCTCAATACATTCTAACATTTTGGATCCCTCGCACTCCACATTATGGCTGTGTGTATCAGCAATCTCATAACTCTTTATGAATTATTTACCAGACACTGATAAACTTTCTCTTTCTGTTAAAACTTTCCATTACTTCTCATTTTCCATTCACATAGAGACCCCAGGTTCAGTGTTTATGGATTCTGCTGGTGTTCCAACTGTGGCGGATAACACAAAGGCTGTGGGTAGCTGGCATTGTTTCAAATGCAGCACAGTCCAATCAATGGCACGCCCATTACATCATGCTTTTGGATAAAAGACTCATTGAGCTGCAGCAGAGTACTGATGTTCCATTACTTCCCTATCACAAAGCAGAGACATATTTCAAACCTGATGCACCTCACTAAGCTCATTGTGGAAGAAAGTGCCCCACTCTAATTAAAATAAAGTTTCAAACTAGTCTGATGGCACCGATACTAGTCACATGGATCAAAGCAACCAAGTATAAAAAGAGATTAAACATGCTGACACTTGCGAAAGAGAGAAAGAAAAGGCCTTAGTTGGTAGTCGAGTCACACAGGGAAGGCTTTCAGCAATCCAGTCATGATGGCTGCTTTTTCCTTCAAGAAAGGGATGAGAGAATAGTAAGCAGAAAGGTCAGAGGACACTGAGTGTCTTTGAGAGGAGTTGCGGTGTTGACACCTCAGATGGAACAATTTACAAACAGCAAAAAAGAAAAATCAAGCAAGATTCTGGCATGAGGGGAATTCATGCAGCTTACTTACTGGAAGGAGTGTGTACGAGGGGGGTGATACTCACAACAGTGCAATGGGAAAAGAGACGTGGGGTTTCTTTCAGACTGGCTCTTTTATTCTAACCACGGGCTGAGATCAGCGATGAAATCCCTGCAACACAAACTGCAGCATTGGCAGTTTGTGGAAGAAGGTCAATGCTTGTGGTTCAGGGAACAAAGAGTTCGGAACCACAAGCTCCACTATCAGCCTGGGGAAGGTTAGCTGCCATATGCTCTGACAGGGGAAATAACCACCATCCTATCACTCCAGTGGAACTTATTCTTAACTTATTTTGTTGGCTTGTTGTTTTAGTCGATTTTCTCAGAACATTGCAATGATATAACGGCAGCAATCATTGCCTTTCCCTGGGCAATGTCTTGCTACATCACGTCACAAGCAAGCAGGGGATTTCTGTGGTGGGATGTGAACACAGGTATGGAATGGGCGTTGCGTTAATAGGACAAGGCTGGGGGAACCTCCTGAAGCTGGGAAAAGACATTGGGGTCAACCTGCATCTTTTGGCAGGAGCTGTATACATAGCATAACTTGCTGCATAACTTGCTTGCATAACTTCAGATGATTTCACCTCCCAAGTCTGGCAGAATTAAGACAATGACGGATTAATCCACCAGCATTTCACAAAGAAGAAACTGCCAGGAAGTTCCACTGTGTGGTGATGTCTTTTCAAAGTATCATTGAATCATTGAATTGAATCATTGAATTGAATAATTGAATCATTGAATTAAATCATTGCATCATTGGATCAGGGAGTTCTGCCGTGCTGTCCTTTCCACCAATGCCTGGTTGGACATTGATGCTTTTCAGGGGAAGCGATGTTCAGCATCTGCCCTGGGAACTGACAGGGCACTCCTGTGGCCCCCGTGTTCCTGCACATTTCTCCCATCGGATGTGGATGATGATGTCAATCCCTGGCCAATGCTCACTTGGAACACCACAGGAAGCAATGAAGGTAGACAAAAATGCTGGAGAAACTCAGCGGGTCAGGCAGCAGCTATGGAGCGAAGGAAATAGGTGACGTTTCGGGTCGAGACTCTTCTTCAGACTCAACATCTCGACACCTATCTTTGATTTTTCCAGCATCTGCAGTTCCTTCTTAAACAGGAAGCAATGACATCATTTTGATCAAACACCATTCAATGCCACGTGACAGTGCTCTTGGCCGGAGGTTAACATGGCATTGACGTTACCTCTTCAGCTCGAGTGATCTCAAATGCCAAAACTGCTGATACTGCATTCCAGTGCGCAGACACCCTCAAGGACAACAGACAAGGGTGGCTCTGGTCAGTTGGAGCTTCTACCAAATAGACAAACAATTTATGCATAAATGCTGTTTAATGTTCAATGATTTGACCTGTAAAGTACCATTATGCAAGGCTCCATTAGCATTCAGGACTTTTCTTTAAATTGATGCCAGTTCAAACCATAATGGACATCCGAGTGGCCATTTAGATTTGTTCCTAACCCCATTTATTGCGATTGTACAAATCAGATGGCACAGCAGACCGACAAACTTGATGTAGAAGATGCATTACAAGACACGATATGTTATATGGCGTTTGCATTTACGGCACCACCTCTGAGCCCATTTCTGTCAAAGAATGCCACAACTGATAGTGAAATGTCAATAATACCTTTGTTCATGAAAGACCTTTGAAAGGCGTGACTGTGTCTATGGGTGACCACAGCGCTATAGACTCCTGGTAGTGCAGTCATCACCAAGGAGGAGGTGAGCCTTTACAGTGGACCAAATGACATTGGACATAGGCATCACGGGCACCCACTACAGTTTGTTGCAGAATGGGCAAGATCAGCATGCAACCAGATAACCTGCCCACCAGTACCTTCCCTACTACAGCATAGAGTAATTACAAGACCAGATTTAGTTTAAGCTTGCTTCTGTGGCTGCAGAGTTGACATTGATGTTAGCTTCACCTACAAACATGCACGCAGTGATTAGATGTCTATCACCTTGATTGTCCTGGAACACCTCAGGGCCAGGGTGGGATCCCTCAGCTGCAAAGTTTCGGGGTCAGGGTGAGAATATTCTTTCCGCCAAGAATATTATAGATTTATAATCCTGTATTATCAAACACGGAACCTCCCTGTTCCTGGAGGAGTGCCTTCTCTCCTGGCTAACAGCAACCTGCTCCGGCAACAAAGGAACAGATGAGCAGCTCTTGGGTATTTATCATTCCATAAGATCTTGGCCTCAGCTCCACTTTCCTGCTGCCTCACCATGACCATTGGCTTCCCTACAGACCAAATACCTGTCAGCTTCAGCTTTCAATCTATTCTCTGATTCAGTGGGCTGACCTCTCTGTCAGCAATGTCCCTCCCCGGCTATGTCTATGTTGACAGACAAAAGCAGAGAGCAGTCTGCATGTGGTCAGCCTGAGGCTGCATGGAGGCAGGAGTACTAACGTCACTGGTTCAGGACTGTGTCCTTTCTCCTGTGAGAGGTGGGTAAGAGAGGGACTCCATCACCCGATGCATTCAGTTATACAAGCACACTCTGTGATTGGAGCTGGCATGTGTTCTTCCTTTAGTAATCCTCTTCTGAGCCCTCAAAAGTGGCAAGGAGTGGATTGCCCTCTGATGAGTTCATGTTCATAAGTGATAGAAGCAGAATTAGGCCATTCGACCCATCAAGTCAACACCGTCATTCAATCATGACTGATCTATCTTTCCCTCTTAACCCCATTCTCCTGCCTTCTCCCCATACCCCTGACGCACGTACTAATCAACAATCTATCTATCCTTGCCCTGAAAATATCCATTGAGGTGTCACCTGAGTCCCCCTTCACCACTGTGCCTTGCCGTGCAGTGTGGTGCCAGTGGCTGAGCTGGTATCGGCTCTTCCTCACTCCTTCCTCACTCCTCCTGGCCTCCTCCTCCTTCACCTCTGCCCTTTGATGGAGCAGGGGGCTTGGGTGGGGTTGAGTCTCTGGAGGGCCTGCACGGATAAAGGGCGTGATTGTGCTCTATGCATGTGCCGTTGTGTAACTCAGGGCCAGCACAGGTGGAGCAGTCATTACATGAATGGAGGGGGAGCTGAAAGGAGCCTTAGGATCGAACATATACCGTGTATGGAACAGGCCCTTCAGCCCCCAATGCCTGCACTGAACATGATGCCAATTTAAATTAATTTCCTCTACCTGCATGTGATCCATATTCTTCATTTTCTGCATATCTAACAGCCACTCTCGTATATGTGTCCATTACCACCCAGGATACCGACCACTCTTTGTGTAAAAAACTTGCCCTGCACAACTCCTTTAAACTGCCCAACTCACCTTAAAGCTAGATTCACCACCCTGGGAGAAAGGTCACACCAACCAGTCACTGAGTTATAGCCAGAAACCAAACTCCAAACCATGTCTTCACTGAGTGTATTGGAGGAAAGGCCTCTCACTAAACATTCAGGAATTGTATGTCTCCACTAGATAATCAATGTCAATGACAAAGGTTGGATCACATTAGCCAATCAGCTAAGAGGAGAGGAGCTTCCAGGAATATCGCGATGCTCAATGACGACAGGGCTCTGCATCTGGAGGCAAGACTGAAGCCTTCACAACCATGTTCAGCCAGAGGTACTGCGTGGATGCTCCGTCTTGACGTCCCCCGTGAGATCTCCACCATCAGAGAAGTTTTCAGCCAATTTGATTCACTCCATGTACTATCATGTGAGTGATAGTGCATGAGCGCACTGGAGCAAAGGCCAAAGGACCTGAGAACATCCCAGATGTAGTGCAGGAAACTTGTGGCCTACGCTTCTATCCAAGCTGTTCCAGGTATAACACGACCATGTAGAAAAACAATCTTGAAAAGTGCGCAGGCATGTTCTGTTTACAAAGTGCAGGACTTCTCCCCATATCCCCTGACTCCACTATCTAACTCTCTCTTGAAAGCCTCCAGAGAATTGGCCTCCACTGCCTTCTGAGGCAGAGAATTTCACAGATTCACAACTGTCTGAGTGAAAACATTTTTCCTCATCTCCGTTCTAAATGGCCTACTCCTTATTCTTAAACTGTGGCCCCTGGTTCTGGACTCCGCCAACATCGGAAACATCTTTCCTGCCTCAAGCGTGTCCAATCCCTTAATAATCTTACACTTTTCAATAAGATCCCATCTCATCCTTCTAAATTCCAGAATATACAAGCCCAGTCGCTCCATTCTTTCAACATATGACAGTCCCGCCATCCCGGGAATTAACCTCGTGAACCTACGCTGCACTCCCTCAATAGCAAGAATGTCCTTCCTCAAATTTGGAGACCAAAACTGCACACAATCCTACAGGTATGGTCTCACTAGGGCCCTGTACAACTGCAGGAGGACCTCTTTGCTCTTATACTCAACTCCTCTTGTTATGAAGGCCAACATGCCATTAGCTTTCTTCACTGCCTGCTGTTCCTGCATGTTTACTTTCAGTGACTGATGAACAAGGACACCCAGATCTCGTTGTATTTCCTCTTTTCCTAACTTGACATATTCAGATAATAATCTGCCTTGATGTGCCAACAATATTAAACTAGGTGGCAGTGTAGGCTGTGAGAAGGATATAAAAAGGCTTCAGGAAGAGAGAGGCAGATTTAGTAAAAGGGCAAGTACTCGGTAGATGGCACATAATGAAGAAAAATGTCAGGTCAGGGCACTTAGCTAGATGGATGGAGGTTGAAGGGTGTCAGTGTCAGGGAGATCTGAGTGTGGTTGCATACAAGTCGCTGAAATTCAACATGCAGATACTGCAGGGAAGGTGGATATTAAGTTGAGCTTTATTTCAAATGGAGTTGAATGCACAGTAGAGAAATCTTTCTCCAGAGTACTGGAATATTGTGTTTAATCTGGTTAAGGGAGGATGTACTCATAATAGAGGGAACGTAGCAAAAGTTCACCAGAATCAGTCCCGAGATGTTGGCATTGTCATGTGAGAACAGTTCAAGCATATTGTTTTTGCACTGAGTTCAGAAGAATGCGCAATGTAACATTTATGGTGCCTAACGATGTCTAGAATTGGGGGCCAGTCTTAAAATAAAGGGTCAGCCTATCGCCACAAAGGTGAGAAATCGTTTCTTCGTCCAGAGCGAAGCAAAACTTTGGAATTCTCTCCCAAGACGGCAGTGAATGCTCAGTCACTGGATATATTGAAGACAGAGATCGGATGAGACCTACTCCTGATTAAGGGTCTCGACCCGAAACATCACCCATTCCTTCTCTCCACACATGCTGCCTGTCCCTGCTGAGTTACTCCAGCTTTTTGTGTCTATCCTGATTCTATCTCTTATGTCACTGATATCTGTGACACACCAATGAATAGAGTCATAGAGTCATACAGCACAGAAACAGGTCCTTCAGCCCCTCATCCATGCTGACCAAGATGCCCCATCCAAGCTAGTCCCATTTTCCCCACGATTGCCCCATATCCTTCTAAACTCTTCCTATTCATGTCTAAATGTGTTTTAAATTGTGTTCTTGTACCTGCCTCAACTACTAATTATGACTGATTCAAGGAGAAGTTGGTTTCCTGCTACATTCCTTGAAATTTGACAAGAGTTTAGAAGGATATGGGACAATCGTGGGCAAATGGGATTTGGTGTTGACTTTTGAAAGTTCTTTCTCTTTGATCCTATTTCAAGGAATTTCTTTCTCCCACATTCTTTAAATTACTCTTTTTTTTCAAATATTAATTCCTTTGCATTTTTAGAGTTTGTTAATTCTGGTCTTAAATCTTGACGCAGTATTCATCCATTTGCAATCTTGATGTCAAGCTCAGATCTTCATGCAGCCTCCGATAAATTAAAACTGCATTGCACGGCGATAGTTTTCGGAAGGGGTTAATGTTCAGAAAATCTGTGCTGAGTGTGGAAGGTACCCAGCAGAGGGAGTGCCAAGACTGTATATAGACACAAATGCTGGAGCAATTCAGCGGGACAGGCAGCATCTCTGGATAAAAGGAATGAGTGACGTTTCGGGTCGAGATACTTCTTCAGACTGAGAGTCAGGGGAGAGGGCGACACAGAGATAAGGAAGTGTAAGGTGTGAAAAAGAGATGAGATCAAGGAAAATGTAGAATAGGAGACGATGACAACAAAGTAAACAGATAAAATGTAATTGGGGATAGTCACACTGGTCTGGGAACTGGGAAGAGGGAAGGGATTGAGAGAGAGGGAAAGCAAGGGTTACTTGAAGTAGTGAAAGTAAGCATGCACATACAGCAGGCAGTGAAGAAAGCAAATGGCATAGCAAGAGGTTTTAAGTATAGGAGCAAGGAGGTCCTGCTGCAGTTGTACAGGGCGCTGGTGAGACCACACCTGGACTATTTTGTGCAGTTTTGATCTCCTTTTTTGAGGAAAGACATTCTTGCCATTGAGGGAGTGCAGTGTAGGTTCACCAGGTTAACTCCCGGGATGGCGGGACTGACATATGATGGAAGAATGGATTGACTGGGCTTCTATTTACTAGAATTTAGAAGGATGAGAGGGGATCATAGAAATATATATAATTCTTAATTGATTGGATAGGCTTGATGCAGGGAAAATGTTCCCGATATCAGGGGAGTCCAGAACCAGGGATCACAGTTTAAGAATAAGGGGTCGGCCATTTAGGACCGAGATTCCCAGGTATTCCCTGGGAAACGTCTTTTCATTTTGCACTGTACAACTGTTGCTTGCAAGATGACAATAAAGGTTGATTTGATTTGATTTGAGATGATGAAAAACGTTTTCACCCAGAGAGTTGTGAATCTATGGAATTCTCTGCCGCAGAAGGCAGTGGAGGCCAATTCACTCGATGTTTACAAGAGAAAAGTATATATAGCTCTTAGGGCTAACGGAATCAAGGGATATGGGGAGAAAGCAGGAACGGGGTACTGATTTTGGATGATCAGCCATGATCATCCATGCTGGCTTGAGGGGCCGAATGGCCTCCTCCTGCACCTATTTTCTATGTTTCTCTGTTTCTAAGTTAGAGAAGTCAATATTCATACCGCCGGGGTGTGCTGTGGAAGCTGCGACAGTGAGCACTGTTTATTTGTGTGAAACTAGAAGGAGCTGAAAAGGTTAAAAATGTTCCTGCTCATCTTGCAAGTGTGAAGCCATTCTAAATGGAGCACGTAAATGCTACAAATGTGGGCAAAATGGGCCTAGCTTACATGGTGCATTTTGGTCAGCATGGGCGAGCAGGCCTGTTTCCATGTTGCATGATTAGAACTCCCGCTGCTGTAAATCCCTCAGCACCCTCTCCAGTGCCAGCACATTCTCCTGCAGGTGTGCTAACCAGGTAGATGTAACTGCTGTTGGATGTGGACCTTGTACCTTATGGTCACACCGCTCAGAGCTACAGATGTAAGTCGGGGAAGGTGGCACAGTTAAGGGCCTGTCCCACTTTCACGACCTAACTCACGACCTTTTTTACTCGTGGACATTTTTCGTCATGCTAGAAAAAACGCCCCGACCTACTTGATGCCATGAGTACCTACGACTAGCATCACGGCCTGCTACGACCTACCTACGACCTACCTACGACCTCGTGACGACCATGCTGCGAGCATGAGTCAAGGGCAAACTCGGCAGAGGTCGTGAATTAGGTCATGAAAGTGGGACAGGCCCTTGACCCGGCAATGTGTTAGCAGGACATTTGGTCTTTTTGCAGATCTCTATGCTGCTCTCCTTGGTTTCCCCTGCATTGTTTACACTTGGGTAAACCAGAATAAATAATTTCACAGTAAGTAAGCAAACCATCTAGTGTGAACACTGAATGCCTCCATATCACAGGCCACTTGTTTGAAGGAACAGATTTCTATGTTCTGCATCATTCAACTCTGGTCTCCGTTTTATTCTCTTCAGCTAATTATCACAGCACATGTTATGATTATGCGTAATGATAATTCATACACCATAATTGACAGTACACAGGCAATTAACCACAAATGGTAAATACACACCTCTCTGTATAATGGGCTGTGTAATTTGTCGTGTGTTTATCGTGGCTTCCTGTAATGCTGCTGGCGAACCATTGGGTGTCAGGACGAGAAAGACATGAGAGCCTGCAGATGCTGAAATCATGAGTAAAAAACAAAGTGCTGTGGGTCAGGCAGCATCTGTGGAGCGAATAGATAGGTGATGTTTTGGATCAGGACCTTTCTTCATACTTCAGAGGAAAAATAAAGATGGCAGCACATAGATGGGGAAGCACATTGCTCTCTCTGTATTATCACATCAAAGGCTAATGTAAAACCAAGGCCAAAGCAACATTAACCTGTTCACAGTCAAGTTTTCTTTTCACTATTGGTAGATTTGGGGGTGGCACTGAACAGGTTAAAAAGTTAAAGGTAGACAAAAAATGCTGGAGAAACTCAGCGGTTGAGGCAGCATCTATGGAGAGAAGTAATTGGACTGGAGCTTGAACCCACTCTGTCTGAAGAAGGGTCTCGACCCAAAACGTCACCAATTCCTTCTCCCCATAGATGCTGCCTCACCCGCTGAGTTTCTCCAGCATTTTTTGTCTACCTTAGATTTTTCGAGCATCTGCAGTTCTTTCTTAAACAAGGTTAAAAAGTTATACATCCGCTGAAGACATCAAACGTAAAAATGTGTGTAACTCGTGTGCACATGCTTGGTGCCTGAGCTCTTCCTTTCCCAGCCCCTTGTTCAGGGGTTTTGGGTAAGGCAGCCTGTAGACCCACTGTGGGGAAAGCTGGTGATGGCCTCGAGAACTCTGGGCCCAGTCATCATGAATTCACACTGGACCTTCACACTCTCACCATGAGGAACAGTATCCCGTCATCGTGGACAGAGCAAGATGGTTACACCCCAAGCTCAGAATGCATGGACTGTGGTGATAGTCAGGCTAGATACAAGGTGCCCATCCCCTCAGAACAGACTCACCATGTTGGATATTGCTGGGGGGGGGGGGGGGTGGCTTGTCAGGGAAGTCAGCTAGAACCAAGACTAGGGCATCAAGACTGACTGGCACAACTACACAAGGAATAATGGAGAGCTATGATGATAGGGATTCAAACATAAGGGGGACAGACAGGTGATTCTACAGCTGCAGGAATGGTTCCAGGGTGGTCTTTTGAACCCAGGAATGGACTCAAGGAAACTCTGGAGTGGTCGCAGGACATCCTGGAGCAAGAAGGTGAACAGGTGAAGGTGAATGGTCTTGGTACTTGTCGGTATCAACAAGACTCATATAAAAATGAAGTCCTGCAAGCTGAGCGGGATGCAAGCAGAAGCCTCCAGGTGGCGCATCCCGGGCAATGCTGATGACAGAAAATGTACCACAGTGACTGACTGAAGTAGCCAATTCTGCAACCACCGACCGTCAACCGTCACTGACCGACCGGAAAGACGTGATATGGAAGATGGCCGGACACGAGGAAGAAGAAGCAAGCTGAGCATAAGGAACTTGGATATTAAATTTACAAAAAGGTCCTCAAAGTAGAAAATCCTGAGTAATGTGCCTCTCAGAGCCGAAGATAGACACAAAAAGCTGGAATAACTCGGCTGGTCAGAAGAGCATCTCTGGAGAAGAGGAATAGGTGATGTTTTGAATTGAGACCCTTCTCCAGACTGGGAGTCAGGGGAAAGTAAAAAGAGAAATATAGACGATGATATAGAGAGATATAGAACAAATGAATGAAAGATATGCTGAGTTACTCCAGCATTTTGTGTCTATCTTTAGTTTAAACCAGCATCTGCAGTTCCTTCCTACACATTTTGTTTACTCTCAGAGCCATGTTAATGAGAGTAGATAAAGAAAGAGAAATAAGATGAATGCACAGCTTGCGGGGTGGTGTGAAAGGATAGGATTTCGATGCTAGTGGTTCTGGGGAAGGTGTGTCCTGGGGTCACACCCAGTCTGGAATGAGGCCGACATCTACACGGGATGTTTGCAAGTGCCATTGAGGAGGTTGTATGCAAACATGGCAGCAGGGGGTGTATCTGAGATGACAGGTCAAGGAGAGAAACACCAAGGCAGCAATGGAAGGCAGCACAATAGAAAGCAGATGAGGAAGGCAGGGGAAAGGAGGATAATCAGCCACAATCGACCCAACAGTTAATGTAAAGAGACAAAATTAAGAGCTCTAAATCCAAATGCATGTAGTATTTGAAACAAAATCAATGACCTAACAGCACAGGTGGAGATAAATGGATGTGGGCTGATGGGGATTTATAGAGGCATTGTAATAAGCAAATCAAAGCTGTGGAGTCAATATTCAGAAACCACAAAAAGTGCTGTAGAAACTGTGCATCAGGCGGCCTTCTGTTAGTCCCGAGCCGAAACGTCATCTGTCCATTCCCTCCGCAGTTCCCCCAGCAGTTGTGGTTCTTCCAGTCCCTGGACATTCCCCGCTCTCCCTCATTCCACCATACAGTCACCATCACGTCCTTTCCAAGAGTCTGCCCAGGACTGCAGCCTTTCACCATTCAGTGATTTGCAAGCTCCAGAAGGACTTGGTGGAGCTGAGACCTGGCCTGTCCGCTGAAGTAGAGGTCAAGCAGAGGGAAAAGCTCCAAAGGTCGCGGTGAGACCTTGGCCAGGAATCGTACCCAGGGATCAGGGCTTGACTGGACAAAGCAAGGAATGTTGTCGAGCAGTCAGACGTCGACGGGTCACAGAAAGGTCCCAGGAGGTTAGAGGTTGAGAGGTCACGAGAAGGTCCCAGGAGAAAGTCAGAGGTTGAGAGGTCATGGCGAGGTCTTTGCAGGAGGTCAGGATTTGGCAGGTCGCAGCAAGAAAACCGGAGCTGGAGGTCAGAGCCTCTAGGATAGACTGGGTTGGCGGGATGGACTGGGTTGGTGTGAGGATGGTGGGCAAGAAGGCAAGGAGCTGCCTCTTTAGATATTGGAACAGGGGCTGCAACCTCACACACGCCATACACACGTGGTGCGCAGACTCTTCCAGTCCGCAAAAGTGGCAGGCGGCAGGTGAGTCTATAAACTGCGAGAAAAACAGGTTGCAGGGGACTCCTCGGTCTAGTACCCTTCACCCCAGGTCCCGATGTAGAGGTGGAAACAGAACAGCAAATATTGCTCCACATTAACGGATCCTTTTCAGAATGGCAGGCAGTGACGTGGGGTGCCGCAAGCCTCGGTGCTGGGACCCCAGTTGTTTACAATATATATTAACGATTTAGACGAGGGAATTAAATGTAGCGTCTCTAAGTTTACGGACGACACAAAGCTGGGTGGCTGTGTGAGCCGCGAGGAGGATGGTATGAGGCTGCAGGGTGACTTGGATAGGTTGGGTGAGTGGGCAGATGCATGGCAGATGCAGTATAATGTGGATAAATGTGAGGTTATCCACTTTGGTGGCAAGAACAGCAAGGCAGATTATTATCTGAACGGTGTCAGATTGGGAGAAGGGGAGGTGCAACGAGACCTGGGTGTGCTTGTACATCAGTCACAGAAAGTAAGCATGCAGGTACAGCAGGCAGTGAAGAAAGCTAATGGCATGTTGGTCTTCATTGCGAGAGGATTTGAGTTTAGGAGCAAGGAGCTACTACTGCAGTTGTACAGGGCCCTGGTGAGCCTGCATCTGGAGTATTGTGTGCAATTTTCGTCTCCTAATTTGAGGAAGGACATTATTGCTATCGAGGGAGTACAGCGTAGGTTCACCAGGTTAATTCCCGGGATGGCGGGACTGACGTATGATGAAAGAATGGGTCGACTGGGCTTATATTCGCTGAAATTTAGACGGATGAGAGGGGATTTTATGGAAACAATTCTTAGAGGATTGGACAGGGTAGATGCAGGAAAAATATTCCCAATGTTGGGGGAGTCCAGAAGCAGGTGTCACAATTTAAGAATAAGGGGCAGGTCATTTAGGACTGAGATGGGGAAAACTGTTTTCACCCAGAGAGTTGTGAATCTGTGGAATTCTCTGCCACAGAAGGCAGTGGAGGCCAATTCACTGGATGTTTTCAAGAGAGAGTTAGATTTAGCTCTTAGGGCTAAGGGAATCAAGGGATATGGGGGAAAAGCCACAACGGGGCACTGATTTTGGATGATCAGCCATGATCATATTGAATGGCGGTGCTGGCTCAAAGGGCAGAATGGCCTACTCCTGCACCTATTTTCTATGTTTCCATCAGTTGCCTCAACAAGTTGTGAACCACAAACATTCTGCATTCGTTTGCTTTCTTACGGTCCTAATAATTTGTTTTACCACATCTCCCTGCTCACTACCGCCTGCTGCACCAAAATGTAGCAAGATGGTTCAAGAAGGTGCTCCTCTTTTGAAATCGGTGTTGCCTCTGTATCCTGTTTTAAATGACATGTAACAGATTAACCTCATCGCCTCTGAGAGAAAGCTCAGTGCCCTGTTGTGACTTGCACTCGTTCTGCCCCAATCAATAAGTGCAGCAACATTAACTATCTGGCATGGCCCCCATTCCCCACCATGGTTTATATTTCACAGCCAGCCTCTCTGCATTTGCTTCTCCAGCCTTTTTAAATACAGTATCTGTGCAAACAACTCAACTGGACCCGATGTATTGTCTTTTCAGCATGATGTGTTCATCAATTACCAACCCTTTTTAAAATCCTAAATGTCTTTATATTTTCCATCTCAGTTCCTAACTTCATGTCCACCTCATTAGTTACCAGGCCAATACTGAGACAATGGAATTATTCAATTCTTTCTGCCAGGATGATGTTATTATTTTGAATTTATTCCGTGCATCCCTTTGTGATTCCATCCTTAAGTTGATTTGTTGTTTGTTAGTTCAGTGCCACTGGAATACTTACTAATTCTCTTTAGATTCCTTGATAGCTTATTTATGTGTAGGAAGGAACTGCAGATGTTGGTTTACACCGAAGATAGTCACAAAATGCTGGAGTAACTCAGGCAGCATCTCTGGATAGAAGGAATGGGTGACGTTTCGGGTCGAGACCCTTCTTCAGACTGAGTGTCAGGGGAGAGGGAAACGAGAGATATGGATGGGTACGGTGTGAATACGAGAGTTCAAAGGGACAAAGATCAAAGAAAATGTGGAATATATCATTGTTAACTTGGGAAAGATGACAACGAGGCATACAATGTAAAATTAGAATGGTGATCATGCTTGATGGTCTAAATGATTCTAACAATGCCATGGACCTGTAGATTGTGGCAAACGTCAATATTATCTTGCTGTTAATCATGTACAGCACTAAAAAGCCCTTTGGATGATCGAGGGCATGGGTGGAAATCCCCGGGGGGACGGGGACACATGTCCTCTCCATGTTTTGAGAGGTGGGGGACAATCCCCCCCCCCCCATGTTTTGTAATCCGGATTTTGAAATTCGGTGAAAAAATCTATTAAAAATCTCCGCTTTCCGCGAGACAGTGGGGGATGGGACTGATGATCAGGGGCGCCGATTGGACAAGAGAGACGTCGGTCAGCAGGCAGTGGGGGTGGGGTGGGCGGGACATGATGATTCGGCGGAGGGGATGTCGGTCAGAGGCGGAATTAGGGGGGTGGGACTGAGGATAGAGCGTGGTGATTGGAGGAGGGAGACGTCCTGGTAGAGCAAAGATCATAGAGCGGAGCTTGAATCGGCCCATTCGCGGGGCCTTTCATCGCCCAGCCTGGCCCGGCCCTGCTTAAAATCGACCGTGGGATCTTCCATCACCCCGCGGTCAAATTGCTGCATCAAGGCAATCGAGGCTCCCGATGTTGAAGCCCCCGCCAGGCGATGGAAGATCCCGCGGCCGGTTTTAAGCCGTGCCGGGCGATGAAAGGCCCCGCGAACGGGCCGATTGAAGCTCGACAATTCGGGACGGACGAAGCTGCTATTGCTGGAGTTTGGACTCGGACACCAACCAGGTCAGTTCCCGATGTTACCGTCCACAGGGCCCACGGCCGAAGCCTCGCGTGTGTGCACATGCGCGTGCGGGCACCAAGAAATTGTATCCCCCCCCCATGTTTGGATAGCGATTTCTGCCCCTGATCGAGTCCAAGTCGACCATCAAGTACCCATCTACACTAATCCAATTCACCAACAGCAAAATGGGGACTGCAAGTGCTGAAATCTGGAGCAATCTACCAGCTCTTGATCCTTAGCCATCTATGTTGTGGTTACTCAAGTGCTCATCCAGATACTTTTTTTAATATTTTGAGAGATAAAAGGACACAAAGTGCTGGAGTAACTCAGCAGATCAAGCAGCATCTCTGGAGAACATGGATAACATGGAGAACCTCAGCTTGAAGACACAAAATGTCACCTATTCATATTCTCCAGAGATGCTGCCTGACCTGTTGAATTACTCTAGCACTTGTATCCTTTTGTGTATTAATCAGCATCTGCAGTTCCTTGTGTCTAAATATCGTGAGTATATCTGCCTCCACCACCTCCTTCAGCAGTATATTCCAGAACACGGAAACAGGCCCTTCGGCCCATCCAGTCTGCAATCACCTTGTACACTAACACTATCCTACTAGGGACAATTTTACAACTTATCGAAGCCAATTAACCTACAAACCTGTGTGTCTTTGGACTGTGGGAGAAAACCGGAGCACCCGGAGAAAGCCCAACGCGGTCACAGGGGGAACATACAAACTCTGTACAGACGGTACGCATAGTCAGGATCGAACCCGGGTCCCTGGTGCTGTAAGGCAGCAACTCTAATGCTGTGCCACCATGCTGCTCCTACCAGGGTCAACTGCTTGGAAGGCATCTATGCTCACCACTCTACACTGATAATGAAATCATTCCTCACATCAGCCCAAATGGTGTTAACTTAGGATTGGTAATATTCGTAAAGCCCACTGCCATCGTGTTAACACGACATATTACTGCTGCTCCAACATGGAGGTGGGGGATAGACACAAAGTGGTGGAGTAACCTCAGGGGATCAGGCAGCATCTCTAGACAAAAAGGATGTGTGACCATTCAGGTCAGGACCCTTCTGCAAATGGAGGTGGGAGACCTGTTCTGATCCAGTTGTGGTGTAGAAGAACACTAAAGGCTGGAGTAACTCAGCGGGGCAGGCAGCATCTCTGGAGTGAAGGAATATGTGACGTTTCAGGTCACCCAAACGTCACCCATTCCTTCCCTCCAGAGATGCTGCCTGTCCTGCTGAGTTACTCCAGCATTTTGTGTCCATCTTCGATTTAAGTAAGTAAGTAAGTAAGTAAGTAAGTTTATTGGCCAAGTATTCACATACAAGGAATTTGCCTTGGTGCTCCGCCCACAAGTAACAACATGACGAACAGTGACGGTTACGAATGACTCAGAAAACACTAAAAATTATTAATAATAGAACATTAATGATAAAACACCATTGATCAAGCATGTGAACCAACAAAATACCTGATCAAAGGGAGGCTACAGATTTTTGGCTGTTGAGTAGAGCAACTACTCGTGGATAAAAACTGTTTTTATGTCTGGCTGTGGCAGCTTTGACAGTCCGGAGTCGCCTTCCAGAGGGAAGTGATTCAAAGAGTTTGTGGCCAGGGTGAGAGGGGTCAGAGTCTGCAGTTCTTTCCTACACGTAGTGCAGAAGAACCCACACGCCACTCCATTATCCAGAGCAGGATCTGATACCCAGATTTGCCCAACTCCCGGCCACTCCACACTCAGGCAGAAATAAGTTAATTGCTGTCGGGCTGTGTAGATTGTTGCTGCTGCCTACCAGGGCATGCAAATCACATGCCAATCACATCAATTACTGCAGGGACCGCTGATGAACATTGATTAAGACTGTCACAGGTCAGGTATAATTGCCCAGGCTGCATCACCACATTCATTTCATTGACTCGAAATTAGCACTTTAATGAATGCAATGTAGCACATCCTTCCTTTAATCAGCCAATTTATCCAGATTAACTGTGGTCAGGTTTAATGAACTATCAATGTAGCCTTGCTCTATGTGGGGCTGTTGTGTGCTGCAGATAATGATGTTTGCTGGTTAAACAGCTTCACGTCACTGACTTTCTGCAGACCTGACCATGCATTTGACAGGATTAAGTTAAGATGACATGTTTGGAAACATTACAAAATGCTGAAATGACAGTCTTGAAGCCGACTGCTGCACAAGTTATTTTCTTGATTATTTCTCCGACGATTAGGTTGACAAGCTCACCAAGAACAAACCACGGAGGGTTGCAAAACGTCAACAATGGGGTCAACAACGTGGAAGCGTATGCGTGCAGTTAACATGAAAGAGAGTGTAGGAAAGATCAATTTAAACTAATAGGGCAGGGGGATGGGAACCAATGCAGGGAGACAGAGGGCTGTAATATGAGGGCAGAAGCAAAAGGTGGAAGGGAGAAAAGAAACACAAACCTGAAAGCTTTGTGCTTTAATGCGAGGAGCTTTCGTCATAAGGTGGATGAATTGAATACGCAGTTAGTTGTTAACAGATATGATATAGTTGGGATTCCTGAGACATGGCTCCAGGTTGACCAAGGCTGGGAGCTCAAAATGCAGGGATGTTCAATATTCAGGAAGGATAGACAGAAAGGAAGAGGAGGTAGGGTGGCGTTGCTGGTTAAAGAGGAGATTAATGCAATGGTAAGGAGAGACATTAGCTTGGATGCGGTAGATTCTGAATGGGTAGAACTGCGAAATAGCCACAGGCAGAAAACGCTTGTTAGAGTTGTGTACAGACCACCAAACAGCAGTAGTGAGGTCGGGGATAGCATGAAACAGGAAATTAGGGATGTGTGACTTTAATCTATATACGTATTGATTGGGCTAAACAAATTGGTAACAACGCTAAAGAGGAGGATTTCCTGGAATGTATACTGGATGGTTTTCTAAGCCAATGTGTAGAGGAACCAACTAGAGGGCAGGCCATTGTAGACTGGGTATTGTGTAATGAGGATGGATTAGTTAGCAATCTTGTTGTGCAAAGCCCCTTGGGCAACAGTGAACATAATATGGTGGAATTCTGCATTAAGATGGAGAGTGACACAGTTAATTCAGAGACAAGGGTCCTGAATTTAAAGAAAGGTAACTTTGATGGCATGAGATGGGAATTGGCTAGGATAAACTGGCAAATGATACTTAAAGAGTTGACAGTGGAGATGCAATGGCAAAGATTTAAAGATCGCATGGATGAATTACAACAATCGTTCATCCCTGTCTGGCATAAAATTAAAACGGGGAAGGTGCCTCAAGCGTGGCCTACGAGGGAAATTAGGGATAGTGTTAAATCCAAGGAAGAGGCATATAAATTGGCCAGAGGAAACAGCAAGAGGACTAGGAAAAATTTGGAATTCAACAGACGAGGACAAAGGGGTTAATTAATAGGGGAAAAATAGAGGATGAAAGAAAGCGTGTGGAGAATATAAAAACTGACTGTAAAAACTTATTTAGATATGTGAAGAGGAAAAGATTAGTGAAGACAAATGTAGGTCCCTTACAGTCAGAAACAGGTGAATTTATAATGGGAAACAAGGAAATGGAAGAACAGTTAAACAAGTACTTTGTTTGTCTTCCTTAGTGAAGACAGAAGCAATCTTCCAGAAATACTAGGGGACCGAGGATCTTGTGGGAGGAACTGAAGGGAATCCACATTAGTCAGGAAATGGTGTTAGGTAAACTGTTGGGACTGAAGGCAGATAAATCCCCAGGGCCTGATGGTCTGTGTCCCAGAGTACTCAAGGAGGTGGTCTAGAAATCGTGGATGCATTGATGATTGTTTTCCAATCTTCTATAAACCCTGGATCAGTTCCTGTGGACTGGAGGGTAGCTAATGTGACCCCACTTTTTAAGAAAGGAGGGAGAGAGAAAACAGGGAATTATAGACCAGTTAGCCTGACATCGTTAGTGGGGAAGATGCTTGAGTCGATTATTAAAGATGTAATAGCAGCGCATTTGGAAAGCAGTGACAGGATCGGTCAAAGTCAACATGGGTTTATGAAGGGGAAATCATGCTTGACTAATCTTCTGGAATTTTGTTGAGGATGTAACAAGTAGAATGGATAAGTTAGAGCCAGTGGATGTGGTGTATCGGGACTTTCAAAAAGCCTTTGGCAGGGTCCCGCACAAGAGATTAGTGTACAAAATTAGAGCACATGGTATTGGGAGCAGGGTATTGACATGGATAGAGAACTGGTTGGCAGACAGGAAGCAAAGAGTAGGAATTAATGGGTCCTTTTCAGAACAGTAGGCAGTGACTAGTTGGGTGCCGCAAGATTCAGTGCTGGGACCCCAGTTATTTACAATATATATTAACAATTTAGACGAAGGAATTAAATGTAACATCTTCAAGTTTGCGGATGACACAAAGTTGGGTGGCAGTGTGAGCTGCGAGGAAGATGCTATGAGGCTCCAGGGTGACTTAGATAGGTTGGGTGAATGGGCAGATGCATGGCAGATGCAGTATAATGTGGATAAATGTGAGGTTATCCACATTGGTGGCAAGAACAAGAAGGCAGATTATTATCTGAATGATGTCAGATTAGGAAAAGGGGAGGTGCAACAAGACCTGGATGTGCTTGTACATCAGTCACTGAAAGTAAGCATGCAGGTACAGCAGGCAGTGAAGAAAGCTAATGGCATATTGGCCTTCATTGCAAGAGGATTAGAGTTTAGGAGCGAGGGGGTCCTAATGCAGTTGCACAGGGCCCTAGTGAGACTGCACCTGGTGTATTGTGTGCAGTTTTGGTCTCTTAATTTGAAGAAGGACATTATTGCTATTGAGGGTGTGCAGCGTAGATTCACCAGGTTAATTCCTGGGATGGCGGGACTGACATATGTTGAAAGAATGGATCGACTGGGCTTATATTAATTTGAATTTAGAAGGATGAGAGAGGATCTTATAGAAACATATAAAATTCTTAAGGGATTGGACAGGCTAGAGGCAGGAAAAATGTTCCCGATGCTGGGGGAGTCCAGAACCAGGGGTCACAGTTTAAGAATAAGGGGTAGGTTTAAGAATAAGAACTGAGATGAGGAAAATCTTTTTCTCCCAGAGAGTTGTGAATCTGTGGAATTCTCTGCCACAGAAGGCACTGGAGACCAATTTGCTGGATGTTTTCAAGAGAGAGTTAGATTTAGCTCTTAGGGCTAACGTAATCAAGGGATATGGGGATAAAGCAGGAGTGGGGTATGATTTTGGATGATCAGCCATAATCATATTGAATGGCGGTGGTGGCTCAATGGGCCAAATGGCCTACTCCTGCAACTATTGTCTATGGTTTTATGTCCTCGCTCTTATTCCCAGGAGCAGTGTGGTGAATGGTCAGCCACAGTGGACAAACACTGCATCCAGATAATACCAGCCAAGGATAGCGTGAGTGTCTCATAACCGGGAATAGCATGGGGGGGATACTGATCCGGGAATAGCATGGGGGGGATACTGATCCAGATACACGGAACGTCTCTTATCATGGGACAATATCAGTCTACGGGTGATGCTGGTGCAGTAGTAAACACTGCCCAGTCCATCAGCGGCTCTGACCTCCCTTCCATCGAGGGGATCTACCACAGTCGCTGCCTCAAAAAGGCTGGCAGCATCATCAAGGACCCACACCATCCTGGCCACACACTCATCTCCCTGCTACCTTCAGGTAGAAGGTACAGGAGCCTGAAGACTGCAACGACCAGGTTCAGGAATAGCTACTTCCCCACAGCCATCAGGCTATTAAACCTGGCTCGGACATAACACTGAACTTTACTAGCCAATACTGTTATTTGCACTTTATCAGTATATTGACCATTGTGTATATATTTATAGAATGCCTTGTAGTAAATGCCTACTATGTTCTGTTGTGCTCAAGCAAAGCAAGAATTTCATTGTCCTACCAGGGACACATGACAATAAACTCACTTGAGTATCAAGGGAATTTCATGCCAAGTTCATGATGGCAAAGGAACACAACATGATACTGACTCAGCTACTTGGGAGCTCCTGTTGTCAAGAACCAGGAACCTTGTGCCTCCATTTTGCAAAGCTTGTGACTACTTTGTCCAGGAAATGACTAGGGAGATAACTTTACAGATGTATGTGGATTAGCACGGTGTGTTCCTGACCTGGGGACAGGAAGCATTATGTACCAAGAACGGCATGGGGGAATATTGGCCCACGTGGTCAGGGAGTGCTGTATGCGGAGGCATGGGTTACACTGACATGGCTGCATGGAGGGACCCATGCTGGGGAAGACAGTGGAATGTACAGGACATTGGGTCATAGACCTGGGCTCTTGAAGTGAATGGGGCGATGCTGGTGGGGCTCCACGAGATTCGATACTCTCTGTAATGTATTGTAATGATTGAGACCCAAATGTGGGAGGCATGTCAAAGAAGATTGCAGATGAAGAAAAACTCAGCTGTGTGGTGGACAGTGGGGAGGAACGCTGCAAGAATGCAGGAAGAGAGAGGTGGAATGGAATCAGTCAATGGGACCATTCTTCAGAGCTGGGAAAGATTTTGATTTGATTTGATTTTCATTCAATTTATTGTCATTGCACTTTGGTTTAGCCTGCAGTCATAACATAGAATAAATAACAAAAACACACACTCAACACAGTTTAACATCCACCACAGTGAGTCCACCAGGCACCTCCTCACTGTGATGGAAGGCAAAAAGTCCCAAAGTCCATGTCTCTTCCCTCCTTGCTCTCCCTCTGCGCTGAGGCGATCCAGGCCTCCGATGTTGCGACCCCGCCGGGTGATGGTAAGTAAGTCCCGCGGCTGAAACCGAACGGGCCGGTTCAAACTCCACGGCCCAGGGCGGGCCCTCCGCGGCCGAGGCCGGGAAAGAGAAACAAGAAATTTGTTTTATGTAGCTAAAAAGGGTGAGAAGAGATGGATAGTACAAAAATAAATCTCAGAGAGAGAGAGAGAGAGAGGGAGCGTGAGGGAGAGAGAGAGAGGGTATACAGTCAATAAAAAGGTCTATGACAAATACAAGATTAATATGTAAAATGTTATATCAATGGCAAAGTAATTACAATATCGTGCTAAGCTCCTTGGAAAATATGAGACTAAATGGGATAGTGAAGTGATCGAGAAGAAAGTCGGGACATCATGTCAAAAGGTCATGTGATAGGAGCAGAATTAGGCCATTCGGCCCATCAAGTCTACTCCGCCATTCAATCATGGCTGATCTATCTCTCCCTCCTAACCCCATTCTCCTGCCTTCTCCCCATGACCCCTGACACCCGTACTAATCAAGAATCTATCCATCTCTGACATATGTAGCACAAAGTCATCAAACTGTGAGCTTCAATCCTGGAGGAATAGAACGGAGAAGTTCTGCCGAACTTTGATTCGGCCACAGTTCCAATCCTACAACAGCAAAGTTCTTGAGTCACTGGAAAGGCATGAAAAGGATTTACAAAGTTGTAACTGAGAATGAGAACTGTCGGCAAAGGCAAAACAAATTGGTGTTGTTTGCTCCAGGAGGGAGAGCTGACCTGGTATGGATCTTTCATCTCATGAAAGGTTTTGCAGAAAGGTTGTTTCCATTTCCAAGGAACCCGACTGACAAATGTACAACGGTGGCTAATAAATCTAACGGAAAATTCTGGAGCAACTTCCTTATCCTCTGAGATGTTAATGTGTGGAACTTGGCACCACTTTTAGTAGGGCTGGAAAGAGGCACTATGCAAATTCAAATTAGTGTTGTTTTTCTACCAATTGAGATCATTTTTTAAATGAATCTAATGGACAGAGAGATCTCATCTCCGATTAGGAGGGAGAATCGGGCAGGAAAGAATATTGTTGTGTGAGTTGTTTTTTAATGATGGTATGGGTTTGTCGTGAGTTACTCGAGCAATATGAAGCAGTCGGATAGAATTCATCACTCACACAACTGCATGTTTACCCTGACATTTTCTATATATTTCTAGCACTCTTGGGACTAATGTTTAACTCAGGTTATTCTGAAACATAGAATCAGTCCCTCGGTTTCACTGATGATCACTTACTTTTCTACATATCATTCTGCAATTAACCTGCACCCAAGGGCGTCCACCCAAGCTGCGCAGAAGGATCCCTTGTGTAATTACAGTTGGTGAGTAGCCTAATCTGCACTGCTAATGCAATGTTCGATTTATTCAGTACGTGTTTGCTGAGTCGGGATAGTAAATAGAAGAAAAGATCAAGGAGCAATCTGTTCTTCTGCATTGTGAACGGTCCATTGACTCAGAAATGCTCTCTGGTAACTCAGTGGCGGGATCTGAATTTTAATCGGGGAAATGAGGAGAAAATTCCTCTCAGCCGCATCTCTGCGACTGGCTGGGGATAAAGTGGGAACACCGTGGCAAATTGATTAAATGAAACCCTGTACACTTTCTCGTTTGTGGGATTGTGAGGTTAGAAATTCATCAGTGCACGGAAACTGCCCCTTTGTCCTGGGTAGCGTTGAGCTTCTTGTGGGGATGTTGGAGCTGAATTCATCGGGGCTAGTGAAGGCCATTCCAGTGGAATCCTGCTTTCACCTTGAGGCTGGTGAAAGGGTTGTGGGGTGTCAGGCGAGCCACTTACCGCAACAATCCCAGTCCCTAATCTACGTTTGAGGCCATGGTATTTACTTTGTGGGTAGAGGTGATATTCTGGTTAATGGTGACTCCCACGATACTGATGGTGGGGTCTCAGCGACGGCAATCTCGTTGAATGTAAAGACAGGGCTTGGATTCTCTCTGGTCTTTGATGGTTTTTACTTAACATTCTTGTGATAATAATAATAATAATAATAAAAATAATAATAATAATAATATCTTTTATTGTCATTTAGATTTAGATACCCCGAGAACATGGTTTGTACAAAGAACATTAAAACAGTAAAAGTCAAAACAGACTAAAGTGCAGATGTGTCTGTGCGACGTGACCATCCGAGGGAGACAGTCCATGGGGGTGGGGGGCACTCAGCAGGGCCAGTTCAGAGCAGCTATAGCTCTGGGGATGAAGCTGTTCCTGAGTCTGGAGGTGCGGGCGTAGAAGGCCTTGTAACGTCTGCCGGAAGGTAGGAGTTCGAACAGTCCATTACAAGGGTGTGAGGAGTCTTTGTGGATGCTGACGGCCTTCCTGAGGCACCGTGTGTGGCAGATGCCCTCCAAGGCTGGTAGCTGTGTCCCAATGATCTTCTGCGCTCTGTGGACGACGCGCTGAAGAGCTCTCCTCTCCGCCTCCGTGCAGCTGAGATACCACACAGAGATGCCATACGTTAGTGTGCTCTCTGTGGTGCAGTGGTAGAAGGTTGTCAGCAGCTGTTGGGGCAGACCAGTCCTTTTCAATGTTCTCAGGAAGAACAGTCGTTGCTGTGCCTTTTTGACCAGCGCAGCGGTGTTGTTGGACCATGTGAGGTCCTCTGAGATGTGAGTGCCCAGAAACTGAAAGCTGGACACTCTCTCCACACAGTCCCCGTGGATGGAGATTGGGGATATGAATGGCACTTGCCACTGACTAACCCACGTTTGATTGTTCTCTGGGATTTTCTGCCGGCGGAGCAGGAAGATGTCAGCTGAGGAGAGAGGAGCAGAGTAGAAGTCCACCACTGCTTGCAATGGCTGAAGATGTAGATGCTGATGATGAAACTGAAAATGAAGGGGAGGACGATGATCAAGACCGGTCCAGACAAGATTGTGGCGCAAGAGACAATGCCTATTCCGTGAAATCCAAGGTTAATGGTTTATTGGCAGTCGATTCAACATTCCTGATCTCCAGGTACACAATTATTTCTATCCATCTTTTAACCATTTTCCTACTGAGGCTGTCGGATAACTCTTGCAGCTTTGGACTGAATCGTGACGAAATTTGTCATTGTCAGTGGCCCCAAGTACGTTCGATGCATCAGTTTCTGTAAATCAAGGGGGAACAACTGCCCGAGGAGAGCGCCTAGCGCTCTCCTCGGGCAGTTGTTCCCCCTTGATTTAGGAAAATTCTCGATGAGAATTAGATATTTATCCACAGGAATGTGCTAACAAATGTATTCTTTCTATGCCACAGGTTTTGGGGAGTACAGCATCAACATCTAGAGCCGCTTGTCATTTCTGTCGCATCGAAAACCTCTCCTTCAGGTACTTCCTTATTCCAATTTTGTTACGAGCACGGTTTGCTTTAACATTGCAATGTTTAAAAATAACCCTTATTCTACTCTGTTTCTGAAGAAAACAGGCCAGCGTGGAATACTATCATGTGGGATCTTGTCAAAAGCCTGACTGAAGTCTATGGACATCATGTCAACTGTCCTGCCTTCATCCATTTTCTTAATTACCTCCTTAAAATAAAAATTCCCTCCCCAAAACCATGCTGACTTGCCCCAATCAGCCCTGGCCTTTGCTAGTGAACATAAACCCTTGTCCTTAAGATGTTTTTTCCAATAATTTCCCAACTACTGATGTAATACTCACTGGCCTGTAGGTTCCTGACTTATCCATACAGTCCTTTTTGAATAAGGGATGAACATTAGCAATCCTCCATTGTTTAGTAGCTCACCTGTGGCTAACAAAGATGCAAAGATCTCTGTCAGCACCCCCCCCCCCCCCCCCCCCCACCAACTTCCCCCTTGCTTCCCTCCACATTCTGGGATAGATCCCATCAAGCCCCCGGGACTTATCCACCTTCATGAGCGCCTTTATTGTAAACACTTCCTCTTTCCTGACACTGACATGTTCTAGAATATCAGAGTACCCCTCCCCTAATTCTCCATCCTCTTCATTCTTCCCCCTTGCTCAGCATGGATAGATGGGGCTGAAGAGCCTGTTTGGCATTCGATTTCTCTATGACTTTATAATTTGGTTTCTTCCCTCAATATTCTTCCCATCCACTAGAACCCAATTATCAATGTTGTCCACTGAATGAGGACTCTGGTTGTATCGGCTGCTTATTAAATCCTAGTTTTTATATTCCACACAGAATTTATTTGCTTGCAGCTACGACAAAACTGCTGCTGAACTACACTGTATTTCACCTACCAACTATTTTGTAAAAATGTTTTGTTGCCTGAATCTATCTCATTCTGTTATTTTTCTTTAATAAGCTCCCATGTGGTGCCTTGTCAACATTTTTTTTAAAGCCCCCTCCCCATGCCATTGTGTTTCTATCGTTAACCATCGTTCAAAATTCCTCCGTGCAACACTGAAAGAACAAATTCCCAGACGAAAAACAAATTTACATGGAGTTAGCCATTCTCGGCATGTGTCTGAGTGAGTGTACTCCTGTCAGTAATAAGGATTATGAGAGAACTCAATACCTACCAGCCCCATGCACTGTTTTATTTGTATCTAGATTCCCCCCAATGATGTCCAATGATGTACGACCCCTGGGTCATCTCTGGTGAGATTTTCAACCACTATGGATGTTCAGCCACAGAAGAAGCAGCTGCTGATGACATTGAACATTGTATAAAGGGCCAGTTGTGCCTCTCCTGCAGTGTAGGCAGAGCACTACTCAACCAAGTGCCAAGCCAACTTCACATAGAGCAACCCAACTGGGATCCCACCTTACCTTTGTACCCCTCCGCCCCCACCTCAATGAGTTCTGGGCCCGCCATGCTCTAGAACACTTCTTCGATCACCTCCGAGCCTTATTCTATTTGAAGGGGTCCTCGCCTCCCAGTGAAGACCCCTTCTCCCGTCTCCAACATTTCTTTAGCAGTCTGAAGAAGGGTCTCAACCAGAAACGTCAAGCGTCCGTGTTCTCCGGAGATGCCGCCTGGCCTGCTGAGTTACTCCAGCATTTTGTGTCCATGTGGGAACCCAGCAACTGCATGCTCAGGTGGTTGCAGCAACTTCCCATCAAAACGAGGAGGCCAGAAATGCCAAAAGGGAGATTTGGTTCCATGCTCATTGGATTGGAAACGAGAGACATCTGACAGAAGAGCTGCATTCATGGCCAGAGGTGACAAGGGGATCCAAGCCAAACCTAAAACAACAAGCAGACACAAAGAGCTGGTGAAGCTTTCACATTTACCATCCCACTCAGAATCCCTGCCTCTGATCTGTGTCGGCTGACACAAAGCATGCTTCGCTGTTGATTGCTGCATTGCATAAGTGAAGAAGAGCTTTCTCGGCAAAGTGAGGAAGGTGCCATGTTTGGTCAATGTGACTGCAGCAACCACACTGCATTGTCGGGTTCTCCAAAACCAAGACATCCACACATAATGGGTAATTGTTCCTGCACCCAGTGAGATCCAACACAGTCCCTAAACAGGAATGCGCCAAGATGCCCGAAGATGGAAGCCCTCACAGTAGCCTCCACGGCAACCACTTGAATGGGTGACCTTTGCACAGGGAGGCAGCCACTGTCCATCAGGCCAAAGTGTCGGATCCTTCACCTGATTCTGCCTCTTGCTCACACACATTCCTTGCCAACAGTGGCTGAGAGTGCGCTGGACGTATTGTGGCGCGACTCTTTGAGAATTACTATTTCATGCAGTCGCAAACGTGAGGAAACATGACACTAACAGCAGAAATGTCACCTCTGTCACCTGTACACTGTGGAAGGCTTAGTTGTAACCATGTATAGTTTTTCCGCTGACTGGATTGCATGTAACAAAAACCTTTTCACTGTATCTCGGTAGATGTAACAATAAATTAAACTAATGGTGTTAAGATTCAGCCATGGTTGCTGGTCAATCACGGTGTCCGTCTCTTCCTGTTGCTCCTAAATAAGTCTAAGGCATCAGAAAGAGGTAGATTGGTTCATGTGTGAAGAAGGACTGGATTAGCGTGGGTCAGCAGGACCCCTGAGCATCCTTCCACTGCTGTAGCTCCCTGATTAGATACACGCTGCAGTCCTTTCCATCTAGATCATCGATTAATTGCCATGTTGTTTTGCGCATTCCAGGCTAGTTAATGTGTTGGAGCTCACTGGCGTAGGAACAATCAATCAACACAATATAACATTCTGTGTATCAGTGTTTCCGCGTTTAGTCTAGGGAATAGAGCTCAGTGAGGAAGGTACACGTTGCTGTTAGTATAGGAGGTGAGCACAGTGAGATTGGGGTGAGCAGGGGCAGGGACGTGGAGCTTGCGATGATGAAGGGGCAGCATTTAGAGTGAAGGACATCTGCACTACTACCTCCTGCACTGTCATCTCATACACTGTCATCTCATACACTGCCACCTCCTGCACTGTCACCTCATACACTGTCATCTCATACACTGCCATCTCCTGCACTGTCGCCTTCTGCACTGTCGCCTCCTGCACTGCCATCTCATGCACTGCCATCTCATGCACTGCCATCTCATACACTGCCATCTCCTGCACTGCCATCTCCTGCACTGTCACCTCCTGCACTGCCACCTCCTGCACTGTCACCTCCTGCACTGTCACCTCCTGCACTGCCACCTCCTGCACTGCCACCTCATACACTGCCATCTCCTGCACTGCCACTTCCTGCATTACCACCCCCTGCACTACCATGGACTTGTTTCCAATTGTGTTTTGCACTAATGTCTTGTTTTCACAATCTTTTATTTTTCACTGACTTGCACAACAGGTGTAATTTATGTATAATTCATTGTTGTGTTTGTCTACATCCATGTGTCTGTGATGCTGCTGCAAACAAGATTGTCATTGTTCCTGTACATCACCATACTTGTACATGTGACAATAAATGTGACTCGATTTTGTATTGAAGGTGTCTTCTCCTCGAGTCTTGGCTCTGCTTGACTTGGCTCACATAATAATTTCCAAAATCAGAGCAGGAGTGGGCCACTCGGCCCCTCAATCCTATCCCACCATTCAAAGTGATGATGGTTGATCTGTCCCATCAGTCCCCCATCTAGTCTGTTCATATCTATTCTTCCACAGATTTGGTGCTATCGACACCATGAGCCTTGAATCCCTCACTTAGTCTCCCAATTCTAAAGATGTTTTGTTGGGGTAAGTGTCAGGAATTTCATTGACCGAGATGAGCAGAACTTCTGGACCAACTGTCCATATTGGGATACATTTTAATAGAACTCAATGTATTCATTTTAGCTCTGGGCTGTGTTGCACTCACTTTCTCCGAGCCCCGCTGTGTAATGTTGACAGTAAACATCGTTCACCATTGGCATCTTTTGATTGATCAACCCTGAAGCAGAATATTTCCATGTCAGGGATGTGAATGTGTGGTCTTCTAATTTACAGGCAGTATTAGTGTGATTAGGACAACACACTGCTGGCATGGTGAAGCTTGCTGCACCGTCCATTTATCCAAAGGCCTTGACTAATCAGTCTGTTGCTGTCAACTCCGTAAAGCGTACAGGAGGCGAGGGCAGGGGTGGCGATAATGAAGCCATCTGCCTGCCTTGTTGGTAGAGTGGGCTCTAGTCCAAGCCAGCCTCATTAGTAGTAGGATGGTCTCTGCAGCGATGTACAGCCACCTCCCAGCTACGTGTGTCACCCTCGCCGCAGAAAGTAACGTCACGCATTTTCTTGACGCAGGGCACCAAGCCTCAACTGTGCAGAAGCTGCCCCATGCCAGCCTAATGGCGTGAGTCTGTCTCCAGCAGACACGGATTCAGTAATAGTTGCACTGAAGAAAGAACCTACCTCAGCTGCAGTGTGTTGCCAGCTGGTATGCGTCCGATGGCCCTTGCCCACCAAGACCGCAAGAAACTGCAGAGAATTGTGGCACAGCCCAGACCATCACACGCACCAACCTCCCTCCCATTGACTCCATCTACACTTCACGCTGCAAGGCCGTCAGCATAATCAAAATCGAGTCTCACCCCAGCTATTCCCTCTACTCCCCTCAGGCAAGAGGTACAGAAGTGTGAAAACGCACACCTCCAGTTTCATATCGGGCAACTGAACCATCCTACCAACAACTAGAGAGCGGTCCTGAGCTACTATCTACCTCATTGGAGACCCTCAGACTATCTGTAATCAGAATTTACTGGACTTTACCTTGCACTCAACATGATTCCCTTTTCATGTACCTGTACACTGTGGATGGCTCGATTGTAATCATGTATTGTCTTTCCACTGGCTGGATAGCACGCAACAAAAAGCTTTTCACTGTACCTCGGTAAATCTATGGAATTCTCTGACTCAGAAGGCAGTGGAGGCCGATTCTCTGCATGCTTTCAAGAGAGAGTTAGATAGGGCTCTTGAAGATAGCAGAGTCAAGGGATATGGGGAGAAGGCAGGAACGGGGTACTGATTGGGGATGATCAGCCATGATCACAGTGAATGGCGGTGCTGGCTCGAAGGGCCGAATGGCCTACTCCTGCACCTATTGTCTATTGTCTAAATGTGACAACAAACTAAACTAAACTGCTCTCCCTGCCTTCTCTCGTCCTTTCCTTGTTCTGAGTCCTCCCATGTTTCTTTTATTTATTTGACCTATAACCCAGGTTTCATGCAGACAGCTGGAGGGGACAGGCCAGCGGTGATGCCTGAGGTAATGTCTGACATTCTGTGAGCAGACCCACCTGGGAACTTTCTCAGAATCACCCCGACTAAGGTATGCAAATTATTGTGCCCCCAATAATTTCCATGCATCCTGCAGATCACCTGACCCCTAAGCCTGTGCGCGTGTTTGTGACCTTGGACCATGCCAGCACGCAAACCTTGGCTCCAAGCCCCAAGCTACAATGTGTCCAATGCCGCCGTCAGAGGTTGTGTGTTCACTTCAGTTGGATCCTGAGGGCTCGTGCCTGAAGTGTCTTGCCCATTTCCCTCCTCGATGCAGCCTGGCCTGCTGAGTTCCAGCTGTCAGTGATGATTTTTGGTTCCGCCTGTGTTTGTTCTGTTGGCAAATGCTGCAGAAACAGATCCCTTCAGCCCACATCATCCAGGCCATCCATGATGCCTACTTCTGCTACTTCACGCCCACATGACCCCCGTGTTCCTCTTCGCCTTTCCTTTCCAAGCCCATGTGAAAACACCTTATAAGCACAGTCATCGTCTCTGGCAGCTCGTTTCAGTTAACCAGTGTGGAATAACTTACCCCTGAAATTTCCTTCTCCTTCCTTACTTTAAACCTGTGCCCTCTAGTTCTAGACTCACCTGTAGGAAAGTGATTATCTAAGCCACTCATAATTTTATAAACCTCTAAGGTCACCCCCTCAGCCTCCTGCATTCCAGTGAGAAACCGAGGCCATCTGATCTCTCCTAATAACTACGGCCCTCCATTCCAGGCAACATCCTGGTGAATCTCTTATCCCTCTCTCTATTGCTACCATATCATTCCTATTGTGTGACTAGAAGTGCACAAATAAGGCTCTGGTAAATCCCTTGTCTAGAGATACAGCGTGGAAACTGGCCCTTCGCCCACCGAGTCAACGCCGACCAATGATCACTCGTACACTAGTTCTCCGCGACCCCAGTTTCACATTCTACACACTAGGAGCAATTTACAGAAGCCAGTTAACCTAGAAATTTGCCCGTCTTTGAAATGTGGGAAGAAACCAGAGAAAACCCACGCAGTCGCAGGGAGAATGTACAAACTCCGTACAGGCAGCACCCGCGGTCAGGATCGAACCCGGGTCTTTGGAGCTGTAAGGCAGCAACTCTATCGCTGCACCCACTGTGGGATGGGGAATTAAAACGGCAAGCAACTGGAAGCTCATGGCCACCCCTGCGGAACTCTCAGCTGCTCCACTAAGTGGTCAACCAATGTGCACATTGAATGCAGTGCAGTAGATTGGAAACTAATTCATGATTCAGATCTGCACGTGGCAAAACTGTTGGGGTCCCCAGGCGATGAGAAGGGAAGAGATGAAGTGGGAGGTGCTGTATCTCCTGTGCATCGGACAGCGCCAAATGAGGAGTAGTAGTTGGTGGGTCAGGTGGTGGTGTCAGGGTGCCACAAGGGACCAGGACACCACCACCTGAAATGCTGAAAGGGGAAGAGAGTGGCAACTGGCAGAAAGTGTGAAAGTTATTAAGGGCCTGTCCCACGGGCATGCGACTCCATGCGGCAAGCACGACCTAACCGCAAGCGGGGGCCGCGCGGAGGTCGAGTGATCCCCGTACAGGGCCGGTCCCACCAGCATGCGGCTGCATGCGGCAAGCGCGACCAAACCGGAAGCGGGGGCCGCGCGGAGGTCGAGTGCTGTCAAGACGGTGCGCACGTCCGTTGAGGCGGTGCGCACGGCCTCGATGCGGCTGCGTCCGGCGTCGAGGCGGTGCGCACGGCCGTCGATGCGGCGCGCACGGCCTTGATGCGGCTGCGGGGCGGCAGGCCGTTGCCGCACGGAATTTTTGAACAGTTTATCGGAGCCCCGCGCGATGTCGGGACCAGCTCCGCACAACTCCATGCGGCTCCCGCGATCGAAGTGGGACCGGCCCCGCGACCTCCGCGCGGCACCTGCACGGCCCCCGCTTGCGGTTAGGTCGTGCTTGCCGCATGGAGTCGCATGCCCGTGGGACAGGCCCTCTAGTCCTTTGAATGTGGATGGTGTTGGAGTGAAAGGCAAAGTTGCCTGGAGATCTGTTCCTTCAACATGTCAGAAGCTGAGGGACCAGAGTAATCCCCTAACTTGAGAGTTCAATAGAGATCTTCCCTGAGGATAACTTCATAAATTCATAAGTGATAGGAGCAGAATTTGGTCATTCGGCCCATCAAGATAATCCGCCATTCTATCCTGGCTGAACTACCTCTCCCTCCTAACTCCATTCACCTGCCTTCTCCCCATAATCCATGACACCCATAATCCCTGGCATACTCATCAAGAATCTCTCTATCCCTGCCTTCAAAATATCCATTGACTTGGCCTCCACAGCCTTATGTGGCAATTAATTCCACAGATTTACCAACCTCTGACTCTAGAAATTCCTCCTCATCCATCACCTTTCTAAACGAACATCCATTAATTCTCAGACTATGAACTCTGGTCCTAGACGCTCCCACTAGTGGAAATATCCTCTCCACATTCACTCTATCCAGGCCCTATGTATTCGCCCCCAATGGTGGAGCAGACCTTCTCAAAATGAGTGTGCAACACAAGTTGCCTGGGGTCATCGATGTTCCAGACTTTCAACAATTGAAAGTAGAAGAGGAGCAAGAAGCCAAGCACTAGGCCTTTGAATCCCAAAATCGTAAGTTGAACAATATAACCATGCCACAGATTACAGAACTGGGTAACTCATGGAGACCCACCACCACCTCCCCTGACAGCTTACCACTCCAGGAGCCAGCAATGGCGTGGGTTTCCCAGGGAAGAGTCAACCTATGTTTTCTTTCTACAAGGAATGAGAGGTTGTTAAATCTGTCAAGACATTCCATGCTGCTTTTGTTGAGGCTGACTAGTTAGTTCAAGTCAAAATTACTTTAATACCATCACTAAAACTTGCCATGTTCATTCGTTTCAGCATCTCAGTTAAGAGCACATTGAGGTCATGTCCATGCCTTTATGAGGACAGCACGGACAGACCCCATCTTCCCTTAGCTGCCAGATGAATATGTGCCTTAGGGAAACCATCCAATGGTCTGATTATACTCCAATACCATCAGATGAAAACGTACTTCTCGCTGGGGCTCTGGTGAAGGAAAGCTTGCCTTCACCTGTTGTCTAAGATCGCTTCTCCAATGGCCACTGTCGGCACAGGCCCAGTTTGTAATTTGTAGAATGTAAGAACCCAAGGTCATAGGCAACTTCCCCCTTCCCCAGTCCTTCAAGACCACACATGCATCAGGACTAATTTTTAATGAGATCTGCACCATTGGCCACATCGTCAATTATCTCAGCCCCTTTTGAAGAGGGTGTCTCACCACCATGGAGCTGGATAATGAGAGAGATCACATTCCTAATGAGAGCACCTCATCCCCAGGACTCACTTAAAGAGGATGTTGCTCAACAGGCTGACTTTCAGCAAAAGAGATTTGTTCCTTTAGTAAAATAAGTGAGAGTGGATTTTCAGGATCAGAAAGCTGCTTCCATTTACTTGCAATGCCTTGTTGATTTTGTTTTAATATCTTTTACATAGCTGTTGAGAGTTATATTTCAAATCTGACCTCGAGCAGTGTGATAGAAGCAGTGAGTTGAGCTTGGACCTTCCTGGGAGCTTTTTAATGAATGCCTGGTCTTATATAAACATGGGTGGAGCAGGTGCTGAGAGGGTTAAACATTCTCGGGGGGGGTCCGTCATTGCAACTCGTGAAGGCTAGTCGTTAGAAGGAAGCAATTGAGTCACTGTGGATCACCTGTGCCACCAATGTATAGACTTTGTGTCAAAACTGTTCGAGTCATTGCTAAGCCCATACTTGGAGTAGTGTGTGCAGTTCTAGTCACCCAGCTACAGGAAGGATGTCAATAAGCTGGAATGGTTGCAGAAAAGATTCATGTGGATGTTTCTGGGACTGGAAGGCATGGGTTATCGATGAGGTTGAACAGGCTGCGACTTTTTCCCTGGCAAGTAGGATGTTGAGGGATTATCAGGTATATAAAACGATGAAGGCTGTAGATAAAGTGGATGGTCATATTCTTTGTCCCAGAGTAGCGGAGCCTAAAACTAGAGGGCTTCGATTTAAGATAAGAGGGGAAAGATTTCAAAGGGACCCGAGGGACAACATTTCACACAGCAGGTAGTGTATATGTGGAACAAGCTGCTGGAGGAAGTGACAGGAAATATTATTCTTGCATCTTTCCTATCTAGTCCCAGAAGAGCTTGCATGTTCCTGATGTCCGTATGGAAGTGGGATGAGGCCCCGTTCCTCTTCCTTGTTTTCCACACCCTATCCCTCCTGAGAGACCTTCTCAGAACCCCCTCATCCTCTAAAAGCGGACAGGTGGCTCGGGGCCTGGTGGACCTTCCGTTGCCACACAGTGCCTTCAAAACAGGAGACTAAATGGGGTTGAGGTGCCAATAAATTTAGAGATGCAAATCAGTAAACCCAGTGTTGCCAAAACACAGCAGAACAGTAAGCCACAATCAGTAAAGATAAACGGGACATCCTCCATAATAATTCTCAACGTCGGCCCTGCAAGGCTGCATTGTCAGCCCCTTACTATGCACCCTTTACACTCACAGTTGTGCAGACAAATTCTGCTCTAACTCCATTTTAAGTTTGCAAATGACACCACTGCATTGGGCCAGATCTCAAACAATGATGAGTTGAAGTTCAGGAAGGAGATCGGGAGCTTGGTAGCATGGTGTGAAGTCTCCTTAAATTACTGCAAAACCAAGGAGCTGCCCGTCACCAGGGTCGAGGACATGCCCCAGTCTGCATTAATAGTGCAGAAGAGGAGAGGAGCAAGAGTTATGTCCCTTGGTGTAAATACCACTGATAATTTGACCTGATCCAACCACATTGGCGATATGGCTAAACAAAGCGCATCCACAACTTTATTTCCTCAGAAGGCCAAAGAAATTCAGCAAATCTCCAATGACTCTTACCAGTCTCTACAGATGTACCATAGAAACGTCCTGACAGGATGCATCACAGCTTGGTATGACGACTGCTCTGGCCAACACCACAGGGAAGCTGTAAAGATTTATGGATGCACTCCAGTCCGTCAAGCAAAGCAGCGCCCTTTCCATTCCCCATTCACTCCCCTTGCAATTCACAGCCAACATAGAGAAGGCCTGCTCACACCCCGGTCAATCTCACGATTATGTTTTGCATTGTTCAAGGAGGTTGCAAGGAAGAAGTTTGTGTGCATGTGTGCGTAAATGTGTAACGTTGCCCTATGTATCGATCTGAATGTTCAGATGTTTATCTATGTCCAAATCGTGCCACTGTGCACACATGTACACGTGTATATGTTCGCAAGGCTGAGAGGAAATCCGGCTGCGATGTTTTCCACAGCATTTGCTGCACGCTGATTTGTTCTTGGTGAAGTGTGATGGTGCGTCTGTGTTCGAACGTGAAGCTGAGCTTATGAGACAGGAAGGTTGAAAGTCAAAACTAAAACTAAGATGCAGGCTTCAGACATTCATTCCAAAGGCTGGCTGCTGTTAGAAGGAATAGTGAACGCCTGAGGTGACGTAACCCACAGAGGCAATGCTCATTGACGTGACTTTGGAGCACGGCGGCATTTGTCACCCGATTGCATGGGCTCATTGTGCCTACAGCTGTTTTCTGGCTCTGACAAAGTCCTCCAGTGCACAAAGATTTGAAGAGACATGGAAGAGAAGGAGGAGAGTCATTACTTGGTGCAACCACAGTAAGCACATGTCAGTGGTCTGCAAATATTTAAACGTTTAACTTAAAAGGCATGGCTTGTGCTGTAGGGATCAGTCAGGTTCTCACTGAAAACCTTCAATGGAAATGGAGATTTAATCCTTTTAGATTCTGTTTTCCGTTTCATCACTAACTGTATGAGGGCAGTAATCACCAGTAATTTATTAGTAATCTAATTTCATAAGATCCCCGATTTTCATTCCAAGGGCGACTTTGTCTTGGCACATAATGCACATGGATGATTAAGATCTCTGGAGACACAAGGAACTTGTGGAATTATGGGAGTTGCTGGAATCTTGAGTACCTCAGCTGGATTGACCCGTCTCAATCCTGAAGAGTCCCAATCTGAAACGTTGCCTGCCTATTCCCTCCATAGATACTGCCTGAGTTACACCAGCACTTTTTTTTTGAGATAGAGAAAGTATTTTTTGTTAAATCTGATATAGGGCACTGAAGGTTGGAACAACAGGGAATGGAGGGTGGAGTTCATATTGGGCCTTGTCATAAGAGTGCAGGAGATGCTGGGAGCCTGATTCACAAGGTGTTGCTTTAAATTATTATTACACTTCAGGCCCTCCCAAAGCTGACTTACAACCCCCATTGAAACAACTCCTCCTAAGCCTGGCATGATGCTGCTTTTATGCTGTCGCTGTTGAAGAATTACTGTGCATCAGCACATCAGACACATCGAAGGACAATCAGAGACGTTGCCATCCATGTTGGAAACTCCTTCGGAAAGGATTTGTTTTTCATTGAAATTGAATTGGTTACCGTACAAGGATAAAGTGCCACACAACCAAATCCTAGACACTGGTCTCTAACAGTAGGGACCATTCTAAATGGTCCTGCCTTTATGCTCCCTCTTTTCTTGAATAGCGGGCTTTCATTTTCTACCTTCCAATGCCCGAGAGCAGCTCTAGAATTGAGCTCCAGAATTGAGTAATTCTGACAGAACAAGGCCAATACAATCATTCCATCTGTAACTACATTTTTTATTCCCTTATATACAGATCATGAGCTTTTAAATTCCATTACCAATATTAAATAGAGACCACTCACTCAGACCAGAGTTACCCAGATTTTCTGATTTTCTTTGGATTTTGTACTCCATAGACAGACTAATGTAAATATAATTTTAATTTCCTTACCCCCTTCCATTATAACTTCCCCTTTCAATCTTTAATCAATTCCTGTTCAAAAGTTACTGTAATTTTTTTTCATTATTCTTGTTAGTTTTACAGTCTGACAAGTGTTTGATGAATCTTTGCTCATTTTTAAATCTTTCGTTGCAAACTCCTAATCTAATATTTCAATTCTCCAGTTAGCCAAGGTTCTAACTCTTCTCCAAGGGCCTCAAGGGAATGTACATCCATTGCAAAATTATGAATTAGTTCTTTAAATATTTGGCTTTGCTTACCTGTACTCATAACTTTTAATCTAAATTTCCCAATCTTCCTCAGTAAATTGCCTTTCATACCCTCTGTAATTAAGTTTGTTTAAATTTAAGACCCTCATTTCAGGGTCAATTACATCTCTCTTAAACCTAATATAAAACTTATCATATTATGACTGATTTTCCCAGAGGAACCATTGTTATTACTAATTAATCATGTCTCAATGCACAATACCACATTGGAACAATTATCTGTTACCTACTGGGTTCCTTGACATGAACTCATTCTCTAAGCTGCTTTTGTTAAGTTAGTTTGCCCAGTCACCATGAAGATTGAAGCCTCCAGCGTTATTGCATTACTCTTGCACTGTGTTTCTCTAATTTCTTGATTTATACTTCGTCAAACATCAGGATTACTAGAGGGCCTATGAGCTTTCATCATCTCTTTCTTTTGCTCTTTGTTAATTTGCTGCTCGTTTCATATTGATTCTTTCTCCTGGTTTTCGGAGCACAAATCCTTCATCGCCAAACATGGTTATCTCAGATTTTATGATCAATTGTACTCCATCTCTTTTCCCATTCTACCGAACTTCTTTGACCTGGAGAGGATTTGATTCCTAGTCTTGGTTGAAACCTAAATCTCAGCGAAGGCCTTATGGTCAGAGTTTATTTACCATAATCCGTGCTGTTATTTCATCTACCACATACAAATGACCAAAGAGGAGGTACTGGCGGTTTGAAAGTGCATTAAGGTGGAAAAATCCCCAGGACCTGATCAAGTGCTTCCTTGGATCCTGTGAGAAATTAAGGAAAAAATTGCAGATGCCCCTGTAGAGATATTTGCATCATCTTTAGCCACAGGTGAAGTTCCAGAAGACTGGCTCATGTCGCAGCGTTATTGATGAAGGACGGCAAGGACAAGCCAAGGAACTACAGGCCAGTGAGCAGGACATCGGTACTGGGTAATTGGTGTACGAGGCTGAGGGGGTGATCTTATTGAAGTATATAAAATCACGAGGGGCATGGATGAAGTGAATACTCTGTCTTTTCAGCCCAAAGAAGAGAATTCTAAAATTAGAGGGTAGAGGCTTAAGGTGGGAGGTAAGAGTTTTAAGAGGGAGCAGAGAGGCAATTTCTTCAATGGAGGAAAAGTTCCTCAGCTCTGGATAGAGCAGCCAGAGGAACCTCTTGAGGCTAGAACAAAGGTGGCGTCTAAAAGATGTTTAGACAGGCACATGAACAGTAATGGATTAGACGGCTGTGGGGCCCAATACAGGCAAATGGGCCTGGCCAGAATGGATATATTTGGGCCGCAAGGCCTGTTTCCATGTTGTATAGCTGTATGACTCTCTACTCTCCTGTATGCTTCCAGATATGGTACTTTTAATTTTATACGTTCTTCCAGCAGTTTGCTTTTTGCTCCAGATTCCAGCATTTGCATGCTCCTGCGTATCCACTTTCCATTAACTTTGCTGATGAGTGAGTGTTAATAGCCAGGTTAGACGTCAACATCCTGGTGAATCTCTTCTTTACTCTTTTTGGTGTTACCATATCTTTTCTACAGTGTGGTTACCAGAACTGCGCACAATATTGCAAGTGTGGGACAAACAAATGTCTTGTACAGCTGCAACATGATGTCTCAACTCTTATATTTAATATCCTTCCTATGAAGGCAAGCAAGCGAATCATCTATATCATTACACTTTCCACCTGTGTTGTCATTATCAGGGAGCCGTAACCTTGGAGTCCAACATCAACTCTGTACATCAACACTGCTGTGGTTCCTGCCATTAACTCTGCATGTCCTGCCAGCATTAGACATTAAATGGATATGGGTACGATTGGTGTCAAAGTGGGAACTTTTCCAGTGGATTCCCTACTACTCAGGCAAGGCTCCTGTCTGCAGCTCCTTGACTTATCTCTTCTATCTGTCTTAACGACAATGCAGTCAGATTCCCAACAATCTCCTCCTTTGCTTCCAATAAACTCTGGGGTATATTTGATTAGGCCCTGGAGATGCGTCCAGATTAATGAGAATCAATCTCGCTAACTCTTCCTCTTTCCTGACATACATGTACCTCACGCTAACTACTCGCCATCTTCCCCATCCTTCTCGGTGAATACTGACACAAAGTATTCATTCAGGAACCCACATATATATTACCTGGCTCCACACAAAGGCTTCCCTTGTGGTCCCTGTGCAATCTATTCTTTCTTTAGCTACCCTCTTGCTTCCAATATATTTATACAATGCATTGAAATGTTCTTTAATCCCGGTGAACAGGGCTATTTCATGTCCCCTTTTGCCCTTCTAACTGCTTGTCTGATTGATGCTAGTGTTTTTCTCTGTACTAGACAACACTGTTGTTACTGATTTCCATAGCACAACAAGATGCCCCATTTTGAGCTGCCAGATCGGTTCCGGGTCTACCGCATTTTGCATGTTTTTTTTGTGTTGCGTAACACAATGTAGAAAGTACTCAGCATGAAGAAGGGTCTTTACCACAGCCAGTGTACAGTGGTCCCTTCAACCAGTGTTGACATGGGAAGATGCACCCACAACAGATGGAAAGGTAAGGAATCGCTGATGCTGGAGTCTTGAGCAAAATACAAGGTGCTAGTGTAACTCAACGGGTCAAGCAGTATCTGTGGAGGGAATGGGTGGGCAACGTCTCTGGTTGGGACCCTTCTTCAGACATACCCCATTGCTAAATGTGCCACACCCTTCACTACTAAATGTGTCACCAAAGAGTTACATTATTTTGCTGCTTGACTATTTGCGATTACTTTCAATATTGAATCTCAATTGATACTCAATCTCTGGGATTGGGTTTCCTAGATCTCTCTCAGTCACCTCGGTAAGGAACAGAACACTCGACTTCTCCAGCACCTAATCTCTGCCTGTCCAGCACCTAATCTCTGCCTGTCCAGCACCCCTCCTTGTGTTGTTTACCAACAGCATGTCTCCTCTATGTTTTCCCCCTGATTCTAGATTAGAGATTAGAGATTCCTTTATTTGTCATTCAGACCTTTCGGTCTGAACGAAATTTCGTTGCCTGCAGTCATACATATAATAAACACACAATAAACACAAATTAACATCCACCACAGTGAGTTCACCAGGCACCTCCTCACTGTGATGGAGGCAAAAGTCTTAAAGTCTCTGTCTCTTCCCTCTTTGTTCTCCCTCTGCGCTGAGGCGATCCAGGCTTCTGATGCTGTGACCCCGCCGGGCGACGGTAAGTCAGTACCGCGGCCGAATCCGTGCTCCGCGACGGGCCGGCTCAAACTCCGCGGCCCGGGGTGGTCGAAGCTGCCGCCCTCCAGTCCAGCGGACGCAGCTGTAGTTGCGGGAGCCCCAGAAAAACAGGTCACCCACCTGTGACCCGCGAGCTCCCGACGATGTTGTCCACTGGGCCAGCTGCGGCCGAGCCTCCGGACTCAGGTCGCCACCGCCGGAATGCCACCGCAGCCCCGAAGTTGGCCAGCCTCGCGCTCCCGAAGATGTCGTCCACTGGGCCAGCTGCGGCCGAGCCTCCGGGCTGAGGTCGCCACCAGTGTCCTCGGTCGCCACCGCCGGAACGCCACCGCAGCCCCGAAGTTGGCCAGCCTCGCGCTGGTAAGTCCTGGCTCTGCCTCCGGAGCCTCGAGGTCGGTCGCTCGCAGTTGGAGTTGGAGGCCGGCAGCTCCGCCATTTTGGCCTCAGCGCAGACGGAGGCAGAGAAGGGGGTTACGACAAGAAAAAGTCGCATTCCCCCGAAGGAAGAGACAAAAGTCATGTTTCACCCCCCCCACCCCACACATACACAACCCAATAAACTAAAATTTAACTAAAACAGGACAAAAGAAAACAACAAAAAAAGTAAAAACAGACGGACTGCAGGCGAGCCGCTGCTGTACGACAGCGCCGCCACTACCCAGTACTCATCTGCATACCCTCGATTTGGAATCAGCATCTCCTGGTCCATCTGTGCAAGGAACCGGAAACTCTCTCTGTCTTCCCACTCCTTCGACATTCATATTGTCACCTGTAACTCATCAAGTAGCATCTCTTTCACCATGGCGGAGGGTCATAAGTGATATTTTAATTTCAGATCCTCGAGTGCAAGATCGCAACACTACTTTGATGCAGGGAAGTGGCGGTGCTCCACGAAGACATACAAGCTATTTAATAACATTAACACAAAGCTTTTCCTGGGCTCTTAAAGGGAGTCAATTACATGTTTTTTATTTCTTTATCACATCACTAAAACAGAATAAAACAGCAAGATTTGTATGTTATGCTATACATAAATTGTTTGCTGGATTTGCGTGCATGAGTAACCATCTCTCAATGATATATTCAATTAGATACAGAGAGCTCAGGGGCATCTGAACAATCTGAAAGGTAGTATATAAATCCAAATCATTCTTTCTATAATTTTTCCTCTGGATGAACATAGAGGGATCAAGTCAGCAAGAACAGCCAATTGCTGTAACTCAAGCTTTGCAATATCTTTCCTAATTCACTTTCATCCTCTTTCTGTGGACTTACACTAGAGATTGCCAGGGTATGCAGCTGGATATAGATCAGCTACAGATGGAGTTTAATCTGAGCGCTCGTGAGGTGTTGAGCTTTGTGTATATAGAATTATGAGGCATACACAGGGTATACAGTTGGAAACAATTTCCCATTATGGAATTATCAAAAACTAGTGGGTATAGCTATAAGATGAAAGCAGCCAAATTCAGGGCAGGTTGTGTTGTTTTTTTTTTTAAACAGAGTGGTAGGTCCCCAGCTCATCCTGTCATGGGAGGTGAATGAGACAGATATTATAAGGGGGATTTAAGAGGCTTTTAGATAGGTACATGGTTATGCCAGGAATTGAGAGATATGAATCACATGCAGGCAAGGATTAGTTTAACTTAGTATCATGTTCAGCGTAGACATTGTGGGCTGAAGGGCCTGTTCGTGCGCCGTCCTGTTCTATACAAACTCAACACATTTCTCAATAAGAACCCATTGTTGCGGGTATGGCTTTGGAGAAGTCAAGTCAAGTCAAGTCACATTTATTTATATAGCACATTTAAAAAACAACTCTCGTTGGCCAAAGTGCTTTACATTTGTTATAAGAATAGCACAAACAAAACAAACTACGTACATATATACATGTAGCCCTCACTCAGAGGACGTCAGGAAAGGCTTGGGAGTATAGATAAGTCTTTAGTCTTGACTTAAAAGAGTCGATGGAGTTCTGATGGGAATGGGGATGCTGTTCCACAGTCTAGGGGCTGCAACCGCAAAGGCGCAGTTGCCCCTGAGCTTATGCCTAGACCGCGGGATATTCAGTAACCCCAAGTCGGCCGATCTGAGGGGCCTGGAGGTGGAGTGGTGGGTGAGAAGACTTTTTATGTAGGTGGGGGCAAGCCCATTGAGGAGGATGGAGTAGACATGGAGGAGGATCTTGAAGTTTATACAGAACCGCACAGGGAGCCAGTGGAGAGAGGCCAGGATCGGGATGATGTGGTCCCTTTTTCGAGTGCCCGTCAGGAGTCTCGCTACGGCGTTTTGGACCAGTTGCAGGTGGAACAGGGAAGATTGGCTGATGCCAGTGTAAAGGGAGTTGCAGTAATCTAGGCGGGAGGAGATGAATGTGTGGATGATCTTTTCGAGGTCATCAAACTGGAGGAATTGTTTTATTTTAGCTATCGTCCGAAGCTGAAAGAAGCTAGCTTTTACCACGGCATTGACTTGTTTGTCAAATTTCAGTGCTGAGTAGGACACAAGACTGAGTTAGAGGGGGCTTCTTCACAACTCGACTGTAGAAACTTGCAGTTATTGTCCGTGGAGAGCTAGAGGTGCACGCTGAGCTCAAGCTGTTAAAGCAGAGATTGTGGAATTTTACTAAGCAAGACTATTTATTAATCAGCTGACGGTGGAACAGGATTGCTGGGCTGAATGGCTTCCACCTCTTTCCTGCAATTCTTGTCATATTGTTACTGCCAAACCAGCACATTTTGCAGCTGAGCTCCTTGCTGCCAGTCCACTAGAGAACATGATTGTTCTGCTCATTATATCCTTGTTACAAAACATCGACTCAAAAGTTCCTCAAATAAAGACTTTTCTTCTTATAATTGCAATCCAAGAGTCTCCGTGTAATCTACATGCAGTTACCCGGAGCAGATTTTTCAGGTTTTGACAGCTTGTTGTTACTGAATGAGGTCACATGCTTCACTCATTATTTATTTTTTAATTAAAATGTTCATGCAGGGATCCCTGTTAAGGCCCAAGGATTGTGTGTAATGAACCTCTGCCTAAGGATGACTCGCATTACACTGTGAACCACATTAATAGGAAGACAGGCCAGAGCTGAGAAGGGTCTGACATTTACAATTCATGCTGTGTTGCTGTAATGTGGGATTTGTACCCTAGCGAAGGAGAAATTATACAAAGGCCCTTCCGAGGGAGAGGGAGAGGGAGAGGGAGATGGATAGAATACAGTGAGACTTACTGACAACCAGAGGCAGGGTGGGAGAGATAGGCAGAGAATGTGGTGAAAGAGAAAGGGAAAGGAGAGACGACTAAACAAACCAGTCCCTCAGCATCTTGATCAACAACGTCCCAATCTCGGCACACAGATAACGAGAAGCACAGATTAACCCTCCACTTTTGCAGTGTGCAGCTCATTATAGACCAACAAACTTCATCACAAACTGCCCCAGAATCAGGTCACACCTGACCTTACAGTATGTCATCTAGTTTTTGAGATCAGGTTCTGTAGAACGGATCAATCAATTCTTTAAAACAAATAGAGAATTGTAATGGGAGGTGGGCCTCGAGTTACTGTTAGTGATCGCGGCATTAAACAATATCTAGGAGACAGCAGGAGCCTCAAAACATGTGGCAAGTTTTTATTGAAGACAAGCAACAACTACCAATGCGTGCCCATGACACATGTAAGGGCATGCCATTTTTGCACATGACTAACTGTACTACATACATGGTGATCTTCAATGGGTCCCTTGCACTATAGTACAGAATCATACAGACAGAAGTAAAGCTTTATTGCTGGTGCTGTGTGCTTCCCAGCTTGGCTCAGTGGCACTTGTCTTTACAGCACAGTGTGAATTGAAGCTTCAGCCATGTCTGTCATATTTAGTGAGTAGTGTAATGTCAGAGAAGATACTAAACTATTCTAGGTATTGCAGATGTTCAGTACTACCTGACAGCACAGCTGGTGTTGGGTCCAGTATTCCAACAATAGATCATAGTCTCATCATCTGCTTACTTCTCATTAAATGTCATCCCTTCCCATTGAAGTAATATCATCCTTATTCTTAAAATACATTAAATCCCCTTCCCAGATTGTCCATTCTATAGTATATTTTATAATCTGCCACAATCTCATTACTTTGTAAAATTATTGCTAATCAAATATCTTCAGATGCAGAAAATCCCCCCCCCCCAAAAAAAAAGAAAATGCTGGAAACACTCAGCAGGTTAAAGAAGTTAATGTTTCAGCTTGAAGTTCCTTTGTCTGAATTTGGATGGGTGGAGGATAAGTTAGAGCGGATAAGGAGGGGTGGATAGGACAAGGGGGATGTCTTTGAACGGATGGGGTCAGGTTACCCTGGAGCTCTGGAGATCAGCTGTAAGAAGTCATCTGGTCAGATGGGCAGTGGTTAGGAAAGGAGAACATGGTTCTTTGTTCATAAAAGCTATGAAGTACTAATGCACACAAGAATAAGCCATACTTGTACACATGACAATAATCCCAATTGATGACACAAGGACAGTAAGAGTTGGAACACATTCAAAGGAATGGAAAAGCTGTGAACGCAGGACATGTCTTACTGTGCCCACGAACAGAGAAATGAGCCAATATCACGTTCCGTTCTCATTTTGAATAACTCCAACTCTCAAAGGTGTAGCTACAGAAACTTACATGGATCAAGTTATGCCTTTGTGGGATATGTGGAACCAGTTTATTTCGGAAAATAAAATTGAAAACGCTGTAGTTGCTGGAAATGTGAAATAAAGAGAATATTCTGTAAACACTTAGCATACAAGGCAACATTTCTGTGTAACAAGAATATTTCAGATCCAAGACCATTACTCAACTCTTATTTACGGTTTCATCATCTGTATTTCTCTTTCCATTAGTCAGGGTATTGAGAACAATTGAAGTTGGGACGTTACGTTATGGTTGTACAAGACATTGGCGAGGCCACACTTGATCATATTCAGTTTTGGTCGCTACCACTGCAGGAAGGATGTTGTGAAAGTGAAAAGATTGAAGAGAAGATTCGCTACGATGTTGCCAGGACTTGAGGGCCTGAGCTATTGGGAGAGGTTGGGCAGGTTAGGACTTCATTCCTCAGAGTGCAGGAGGATAAAGAGTGATCTTATAACAATGTACAAGATCATGAGGGGAATAGATATGAATGACCAGAGTCTTTGAGCCAATGTGGGGGATATCAAGAAGCAGAAGACATAGGTTTAAGGTGAGAGGGTAAAGATTGAATAGGAACCCAAGGTGCAACCTTTCCCCTCACAGTGCTGATGGGTATATGGAATGAGCTGCCCAAGGATGTAGTTAAGCCACTTACAATAGCATTTAAGACTTTTGGACAGGTACATGTATAGGAAAGGTTTAGAGGGATATGGGCCAAATGCAGGCATGTGGGACTAGTGTCAATGGGGCATCTTGCTCAGCATGGGCAAACTGAGCAGAAAGACCTGCTCTGTTGTGTATGAGTCGAAGCCACTTGATCTAGTTTCCAGCATTTGCTGTTTTCATTTCAGTTCTTATTTTGTCAAGCCTTGGGCTACTCCCATGATGATTTTTCCTGCACCTCAATGACTGCATTGATGCTGCCTCCTGCACCCATACAGAACGCAACTTGAGACATTAGGCTACGGTCTTTCCCCCACAGGTGTGGCCCGACCTGATTGTTTCTCGCATTTCCTTTCTATTATTAAATGCCTGTTATATTTGCCTGTTGTATTTGAAATTCTTGAAGATGCAAAAAACATTACAGAATAGTACATGTATTAATGTTGAAAACCCTTAACCTTCTGCATTTGTCTTAAGGATATTATGGTTTCTTGGTGGGATAGAACTTGGAAATAAATGGGAAATGGAGGGATATGGAGTTAGTGCATTAAAGTGGCGCTGAGGCATGAGATCAGAGGTGAATGACAGAACAGCCACGAAGGACCAGATGGTCAACACTTGCTTCCATGTTTTATGTTCCTCTACTCTTGCTTAATAGGCTTATTAATGAAAGCCCAACCACCTTGTAGAATAGGCTAAACAAATGGAGATCAAACTGCTTCTAGCAATGGAAGCACAAAGTGGGAAGATGGAGAACAAGAGTAGGGAGAGAGTATTAGAGAGAAGTTACAGATGTAGCAAATTCTTCTCGGACCCGTTGTACTTTTTAAAACTGCTCACTGTCAGAGATAACCAAGGTATGAGATTAATGCTGGTAACCTTTTAATGAGCTGTTAGCTTTGGGTCCATATTTAATGGTCTACGATCCGGCAGTTTTGGCTGAGTTTAGACCAATGCTAATCATCACCCTCTGGTTTTATATAACTCCGTCCCATTAACTATCACAGAACCCAGCTTGAAGTACAGGGAACCCAAACTGGTGGGAATGCTGTGCTTCAGATATATTGGGCACATGTTCCTCCCTTATTAGATGGCAAGACATCATCAACAATGTGCGGGGACCAGACTTTGGTTCAGTTGCCATCTTCAGGGGTAGCAAGGCCCAGTCATGTCAAAATCAAACGGGGCTTGCAATTATTTCTGGGGAAAACATTAATCACATCACAATTAATGACATTTGTTCAAACTTCTTACAAACAATTTGCCAACTTCAGACAATTGAAAACAAGTTATTCTGAGCCCTTATCATTAATCAAGTATGATTAAAGTAGCCGAATGGGAATCTTGTCAGGTGTTGAGAATGATAAATGGTGTGCTTTCCAGCACTGGATCAATCAGAGCTTTCAGAGACAAAGAAAGCAAACGTTCGTTCAAGAATTTATACTGCCTTCGTCCAGACTTCTCAGCTGTGGAAAGGCAAGTATTTAACTGGCCAGAACCGTGGCCCAGGGAAAAATACAGGCAAATAGGACATTGTCAATTGATAAATTCTACTTGCCTAATTCTTGTTTCCTTATAATCTGTTTTTTTTTATTGGAATGTAATTAATAAAATACTTAGAATGCAGAAACAAGGAATTGCAGATGCTGATTTTTTTTTTTTTTTTTTTTTTTTTTAAAGTGGTGGAGTAGCTCAGCAGGGTATGCAGCATTCTGGAGTAGCTCAGCAGGCTATGCAGCATTCTGGAGAATGTGCATAGGTGATGTATAGGGTTGGCAACCTTCATTAGACTAAGCACTCAGAAGTGATAGTTTATAAATTCCATCTTAAGCATCTTGTAAATTATAAATCAGTTTTGCAAAGAGACTGTTGCCTCTGGTACACTTTCCCCATTCCCTTTTAGTCACTCATGGCATGTTCCCATGTAACCACGGGAAGTGCAACCCCTATCCTTTCACCTTTGCCCACCACTCTAGTAAACACACTAGATGGGACATTTCAATTTAATTTGCATTGAATACGTTTATTTTGCCTTTAGAATCGAATTGATCTTTAGGAAACCCAAATGCATTTTTTAATCTTTAAGGAGGTTTAGTTTAGAGATACAGCTTCGAAACCAGTCCTTCTGCCCACCGAATCCGCACCGACCAGTGATCCCCGCACATCAACACTATCCTACACACTAGTGACAATTTACACATACACCAAGCCAATTAACCTACATACCTGTACATCTTGAGTGTGGGAGGAAACTAAGGATCTCGGAGAAAGCCCATGCGGTCACTGGGAGATCGAGCCCGGGTCCCTGGGGCTGTGAGCGCTATAAGGCAGCATCTCCACCGCTGCACCACCATGGCCACCCACAGGTTTGTTACCAAACTTTGTTATTCTGCAAATGTTGATGATCATTTTCTTCAAGCAATTTAACTGCTTGAACATTGGGAATACCTGCAGTCTTCAGCAACCTGCAGAATGGCAGAAGAGTGAGAGTTTTGAGGGCAATAGGCAGCAGAGTGACGGGTCCACAGCTTTCCCCATTGCAAGAGTTCCCAAAGGAATTGAAAGGAAGAAGCCCAATGCTGGCTGTAGTATCAAGGGTATTCAGCCAGTGGGTTGGAATTGCTGTGGGGAGGAGCGTGGTCAGGAACAGGACAATGGGAAGAGTTCAGTGGGGTTTCTACCACTCTCAGTTACTGAATGAACTGAATCAAGCTGTTGTCCCGAGCGAGGATCACATTGAATTGATGCTTCAATTATACACGGCTTTGGTTGGATCCTTGGAATGCTGTGCACACTAGTGGATTCCTTATTTAAGGATGGATACAAATACATTGGAAACGGGTTACCGAAGATTTGCTCAACTAATATCTTGAATATTTGGAGCAACGTGAACATTTCTGGTCACCCCATTACAGGAAAGATGTTGAGGCTTTGGAAAAATGTCCAACACTAGAGGGCGTAGCAATAAGGTGAGAGGGGGAAAGCTTAATGGAGATGAGCATGGCAATTTTTTCCCTATATACAGAGTGGCAGGAGCCTGGAATGCATTGCCAGGGATAACGATGGAGGCAGATAAAATAGTGGGTAAGCGGCTTTTAGATGGTGCAGGGAATAGAGGAATGCACATCCAGGCAGATCAGTTGAACTAGGCATCATATTTGGCACAATTATTGTAGGCCAATGGGCCTGTTCCTGTGCTGCATTGTCTATGTTCCATCAATCTTATGAGAAAGATTGGACAAGGGAAGCTAGTATCCTCTGGAGCATGGAGGACCAGGTTTGAAACAAAACCCTGAGAGTGTTGATGAGGGGTCAGTTTAGTTGGCAATGAGGCAACTTTGCCCAGAGGGTCTCTTGAGTCTTTGAAACTTACTTCCTGAGAGGGCAGACGAAGCAGAATCTTTGAGTCACAAAGTCAAAAGTAATAGGAGCAGAATTAGGCCATTCGGCCGATCAAGTCTACTCCGCTTTTCAATCATGGCTGATCTATCTCTCCCTCACTCCTAATGGCCCTGTCCCACTAGAGCTCTCCCGAGTTTAAAAAAAAAATCAAACTCGTGGTAAGCTCGTAGAATGAACATAGCGGGTACGTCGGAGCTCGGGGACGTCTCTTAGCAGCTCGTAACGCTAACGGCAGGTACTCGGGAAGACTCGCTAACGGCAGGTAAGCACGGGAAGATTCGTGAAGATTTTTCAACGTGTCCACAAAACCCCCGAGTACTTACGAGCGGCCATTGCCATAAATCTCCGAGTTCGAATCAGGGCAAACTCCGGGAGAACTCTTGAATGAACTCATACAGTGGGACAGGGCTTTAACCCCATTCTCCTGCCTTCTCCCCATAGCACCAAGTTACAGCAGAATTAGATTCTTGATAAACTAGTGTGACTGCAAGTAACTGGGCAGAGATGAGATTACAATCAGATTCGCCATGATGTTTGAAATGGTGGAGTAGACTTGAAGGGCTGAGAGGCCAACTCATGCTTCTGCTTTGTATGTTCAGATGTTGGCAGATGGACACTGTCACCAACAGCAGAGTGGTCATATTTGGGAAGATTCAGGAGGATTTGAACTTCCCAACATGGAGTTGGAGAAAATTTCAATTCCTTCAGCACCTTGCGTGGAATAGATGAGGGAAAGTGTATTTTTCCCAGGGTGGAATCAAAAGGCAAGAGAAAAAATATATTAATAGGAACGTGTGTGGAAATGTTTTCAGAGGGTGGTACATGTATGGAATGAGGTGTTAGAGGAAGTAGTTGAGGTGGGTGCAATAACACAGTACAGTAAAAGGGGGGGGGGGTAAATATTAAGTAGTTTAGTCCAACACGGGTGGGAAGAAATGCAGCACCAGGGAGTGTGGGATAAACCAGGGGGAATTCACAGGCCATGGAGCCACAGAGCCCTCTGCCGCACAGTGCACCAGGGACATGCCCAGTAGTCACATCGCCTTCATGCAGAAGCACGCCCTGTGGCACCAGCTCAGTGGCTAACCGGGCAGATTGGGGTGGGGAGCGGGAGCACGTAGCGGTACAACGGGAGCCTCAGCCATTACCAGGTGACTGACGAACGTGTTGCCAAGGCCATGCAGGTACTTGGAGCACTTGGCACTGCATCCAACACCCAGTAAACTGCTGAGTTTGTAGCAACCACTGCAAACCCGTCCCCGAAGCAACGCTCCTCTCAAGTGTTCTACTGCTCGATCTCTCCCCACCGCTGCCTTTCCACTGTCCAATGCTGCGCTGTGCATATCAGCCTCTAAGAAAATGTCAGTTGAGCTCTGGTTAAGCTGACTAGAGCTCAACTTGTCAGCTGAACCATGAATCGACAGCTTGGTCTGCTGTAACCAAAATCCATTATAAAGAAGTCTGTAATAATGAGGATAGACTGTACATGAAAGATTTAGTGACCCAAATTGCTGGGACAAAGTACTGAAATCTCCTGTTTTAAGGGATGTAGAGACAGATTTGCAAGTTTATTGTTTCCCGACTGATTTTATGGCATCCCAAATTATTAAAAGCCAATGAACTATTTCCCAATTCTAGCCCCCACTGAAATTCAGGAAGAGAATTCCAACACTCCGTATAGCAATGTTACAAAATTTTGAGATTTTAAAAATCAAGTCTGCAATTTATCCCATCAGATGAAGCATAAAAAGAAGTTTAATTTGACACCTAATTCACTTTCATATCTTCAGTATTAAAAAAGTTATGGCCATTTTCATACTCGGAAATTAGCATCTTGTTCTCTATTGCTTTTCCATTGACTTAACACAAAAGCTGTGATCGAGGACAGTTAAAAGCCCATAACTTTCTTAAAAATTAAGAGAACTGAAAGAAAATTTCAATTATAGATTGAAGCATTCTGAAACAAATATGAAACAATCTTACTTGGATGACCTGAAATTAGCATATAATTAGTTAGTTACCCAATTGTAGCTAATTACAAAATTCAATTACTAGATCTAAACATCCATCCATTTCTTGAGAAAAGATTAACATTTTTAAATAGCCTAAGTGTCCAAATAACATTCACACAAGAATTCACAATATAACATGATTTTTAAATCTCACTGTCATGAATTTATAGGCCAAATGGAAGGAATTTAGTGTTTAATTCCTGTAAATTAATGGCCATTTAAATCATCTTGCGAGTGAGATTTTGTGGAACGCGATCGATTGGAACGTTGCGGTTGCGGTGAATTTAAACCCCATATCGGCAGGAAAAATACTGCCGGTTTGTATGGGCCCCTAAGTCACCTTTTCGCAACGTAAAATTTGGATTAAGGTCATCCTAAGAAGCACGCTTACATGTAAAATAAACAGCTTTCCTTTCGCTGTCCCGTACCTGAAATCCGTCCCGGTTATCGGCGGTTACGGCATTAGAAGCGGATTTTTATTTTACTCCAGCGCTGAAATTGTCCAGCGATTAAAAAAAAAAATTCACAGAACGGCCGTCGGAACAATTCTTCAGCAAAAGTTAGCACCCCGAGAAAATATATCCAGGACAGGCAGGAGAAAACCGCATTTTAACCCTGCCCCCCCTCAAAGGCGCCAAAGTCGCGCACACGGCCAGTGACAGAACTGCAGCGCCGCTGAAGGTACGTTTTGTAAGCAAGCTCTGACCAAGAACCGTACAATAATGACCAGATAACATCTAGTGTCATTGCCTGAAAACCAGGGACAACTCATTTCATTTTCTCCAACAATTGCAATGGACAAGTTCATCCAACTACAATCAATCTGAAGGGTCCCAAGCCAAAAGTCACCCATCCAAGTTCTCCAGACATTTTCCGTGACAGCTGAGATACTCCAGCACTTTTCTTCTCTGTAAACCAGCCTTGCCAGTTTTATCTCATCTTTATCCCATGTCTGACTGAAGTCACTCCTGTCCTGCAGACTTTCTACCATTCCAAATGCTGTGTTCAATTCTATCTACCATTAATTTAATCTGCCATTTCATAGACCATTTTCCCCAGAACTGCACCCAGTATTCAGTGTTGTCACACCAATGACTTGCATGGGTGTATTAGGATCTCCCAACTCTTTCACTCAGTCATTCCCAATAAAGGCAAGAGTGACAAATACTTCGCCCTGTCCATCTGAACGGTCACTTTCAGGGAAACATGCACCTGTACTCCAAGATCTCAGTTGTGCAACACTCTCCAGGCATGTGAAGGGAAGTAATTTGTTTAGAAACATTTTAACGAATATCAAGTGCCCGCACATTCAACGTAAACATACATTGGGGGAAATTTACAGTCTATCCACCTCTACATCTCTGGTATGTGGGAGAAAACCAGAGTACCTATACAAAAGCCATACATCGTGGGAATGCCCAAACAGATAACACCAGATATCAGGATTCAACCAGGTCACTGGAGCTGTGTGGCCATAAGTCCACTGGCATAACAACTTAAACTACTCCCATTTCTGTATTTACCATGGAAACAGAATGGCAGAGATTACATTGGATAGCGAAATGTTAGCTTAAAATAGGAAACAGGAAATCCCGATGGATTGCACCCACACAATTTGAAAGAATCTACAGATGAGATGGAAGTGTTTAGAACGTTGTAGATGACATGAAAGTTGGTTTGTGGAAAGTTGTCTAAACCTATGACAGGATGTAGATTAGACAGAAAGTAGGGCAGAGCTTTAGCAGATAGAAGTTAATCCCAACAAGTGCCGGGTGTATTATGGAAGTCAGATGGGGGTAGTACATATACAGTAGATGGACACAAAATGATGGATATGGCTGATCTCAGAGAACTTACATAGAAACATAGAAACATAGAAATTAGGTGCAGGAGGAGGCCATTCGGCCCTTCAAGCCTGCACCGCCATTCAATATGATCATGGCTGATCATCCAACTCAGTATCCCGTACCTGCCTTCTCTCCATACCCTCTGATCCCTTTAGCCACAAGGGCCACATCTAACTCCATCTTAAATATAGCCAATGAACAGGCCTCGACTACCCTCTGTGGCAGAGAGTTCCAGAGATTCACCACTCTGTGTGAAAAAGGTTCTTCTCATCTCGGTTTTAAAGGATTTCCCCCTTATCCTTAAGCTGTGACCCCTTGTCCTGGACTTCCCCAACATCGGGAGCAATCTTCCTGCATCTAGCCTGTCCAACCCCTTAAGAATTTTGCAAGTTTCTATAAGATCCCCTCTCAATCTCCTAAATTCTAGAGAGTATAAACCAAGTCTATCCAGTCTTTCTTCATAAGACAGTCCTGACATCCCAGGAATCAGTCTGGTGAACCTTCTCTGCACTCCCTCTATGGCAATAATGTCCTTCCTCAGATTTGGAGACCAAAACTGTACGCAATACTCCAGGTGTGGTCTCACCAAGACACTGTACAACTGCAGTAGAACCTCCCTGCTCCTATACTCAAATCATTTTGCTATGAAAGCTAACATACCATTCACTTTCTTCACTGCCTGCTGCACCTGCATGCCTGCTTTCAATGACTGGTGTACCATGACACCCAGGTCTCGCTGCATCTCCCCTTTTCCTAGTCGGCCACCATTTAGATAATAGTCTGCTTTCCTGTTTTTGCCACCAAAATGGATAACTTCACATTTTTCCACATTATACTGCATCTGCCAAACATTTGCCCACTCACCCAGCCTATCCAAGTCACCTTGCAGTCTCCTAGCATCCTCCTCACAGCTAACACTGCCCCCCAGCTTAGTGTCATCTGCAAACTTGGAGATATTGCCTTCAATTCCCTCATCCAGGTCATTAATATATATTGTAAATAGCTGGGGTCCCAGCACTGAGCCTTGCGGTACCCCACTAGTCACTGCCTCCCATTGTGAAAAGGACCCGTTTACTCCTACTCTTTGCTTCCTGTTTGCCAGCCAGTTCTCTATCCACATCAATACTGAACCTCCAATGCCATGTGCTTTAAGTTTGTATACTAATCTCTTATGTGGGACCTTGTCGAAAGCCTTCTGGAAGTCCAGATACACCACATCCACTGGTTCTCCCCTATCCACGCTACTAGTTACATCCTCGAAAAATTCTATAAGATTCGTCAGACCCGATTTACCTTTCGTAAATCCATGCTGACTTTGTCCAATGATTTCACCACTTTCCAAATGTGCTGCTATCCCATCTTTAATAACTGACTCTAGCAGTTTCCCCACTACCGATGTTAGACTAACTGGTCAGTAATTCCCCGTTTTCTCTCTCCCTCCCTTCTTAAAAAGTGGGGTTACGTTTGCTACCCGCCAATCCTCAGGAACTACTCCAGAATCTAAAGAGTTTTGAAAGATTATTACTAATGCATCCACTATTTCTGGAGCTACTTCCTTAAGTACTCTGGGATGCAGCCTATCTGGCCCTGGGGATTTATCGGCCTTTAATCCATTCAATTTACCCAACACCACTTCCCGACTAACCTGGATTTCACTCAATTCCTCCAACTCCTTTGACCCGCAGTCCCCTGCTATTTCTGGCAGATTATTTATGTCTTCCTTAGTGAAGATGGAACCAAAGTAGTTATTCAATTGGTCCGCCATATCCTTGTTCCCCATGATCAACTCACCTGTTTCTGACTGCAAGGGACCTACATTTGTTTTAACTAATCTTTCTTTTCACATATCTATAAAAACTTTTGCAGTCAGTTTTTATGTTCCCTGCCAGTTTTCTTTCATAATCTATTTTTCCTTTCCTAATTAAGCCCTTTGTCCTCCTCTGCTGGTCTCTGAATTTCTCCCAGTCCTCCGGTATGCTGCTTTTTCTGGCTAATTTGTACGCATCATCCTTCGCTTTGATACCATCCCCGATTTCCCTTGTTATCCACGGATGCACTACCTTCCCTGATTTATTCTTTTGCAAAACTGGGATGAACAATTTTTGTAGTTCAACCATGCAGTCTTTAAATGTCTTCCATTGCATATCCACCTTCAACCCTTTTAGAATTAATTGCCAGTCAATCTTGGCCAATTCACGTCTCATACCCTCAAAGTTACCTTTCTTTAAGTTCAGAACCATTGTTTCTGAATTAACAATGTCACTCTCCATCTTAATGAAGAACTCAACCATATTATGGTCACTCTTGCCCAAGGGGGTACGTACAACAAGACTGCTAACTAACCCTTCCTCATTACTCAATACCCAGTCTAAAATAGCCTGCTCTCTCGTTGGTTTCTCTACATGTTGGTTTAGATAACTATCCCGCATACATTCCAAGAAATCCTCTTCCTCAGCACCCCTGCCAATTTCATTCACCCAATCTATATGTAGATTGAAGTCACCCATTATAACTGTTTTGCCTTTGTCGCACGCATTTCTAATTTCCTGTTTGATACCATCTCCAACTTCACTACTACTGTTAGGTGGCCTGTACACAACACCCACCAGCATTTTCTGCCCCTTAGTGTTTCGCAGCTCTACCCATACCGATTCCACATCCTCGAAACTAATGTCCTTCCTTTCCATTGCGTTAATCTCCTCTCTAATCAGCAACGCTACCCCACCTCCTTTTCCTTTCTCTCTATCCCTCCTGAATATTGAATATCCCTGGATGTTCAGCTCCCAGCCTTGGTCACACTGGAGCCATGTCTCCGTGATCCCAACTATATCATAGTCATTAATAGCCATCTGCACATTCATCCACCTTATTACGAATGCTCCTTGCATTGAGACACAAAGCCTTCAGGCTTGTTTTTACAACACTCTTACCCCTTATACAATTATGTTGAAAAGTAGCCCTTTTTGATTTTTGCCCTGGTTTTGTCTGCCTGCCACTTTTACTTTTCACCTTGCTACCTATTGCTTCTACCCTCATTTTACACCCCTCTGTCTCTACGCTCACACATTTAAGAAACCCTTTCCCTTTAACTCCATCCTCCACCATCCCATTCGACACCCCACCCCCCTTATTCAGTTTAAAACCACCCGTGTAGCAGGTGTGAACTTCATAGTTCCTTTAAGTGGCATCGCATGCCACTGTCACCACGCTAGCTACATATGTCATACTTATATTCTATGTCCTGATCATGAAGACAAGAGTTTGGGGATGTTATTTCACAATTTTATAAAATACTGGTCAGACAGCACACCGAGTAATGTGTGCAGTTCTGATCACGCACTATAGGAAGGCTCATAATCATAATAATCATAATCATACTTTATTAGCCTACTATGTTTTGCAACATACGAGGAATTTCATTTGCCATACAGTCATACCAATAAAAAGCACAAAACACACAAAATGCATTTTAACATAAACATCCACCACAGTGACTCCTCCACATCCCTCACTGTGATGGAAGGTGAAAAAAAGTTCAATCTCTTCCCTTCTTTGTTCTCCCGTGGTCGGGGGCCACGAGCTTTCCGTTGAAGGGGCGATCTTGGCCGCCGTAGCTGGCGATGGAGCCCTCTGCGTCGGGGCAATCAAGGTCTCGCATCGGGAGGGGGAATCTCAGCTCCCCGCAGCAGGTGGTCGGACCCCGGGTCAGGGCAGGCAGAAACCTTCGGCATCATTTGGAGCTTCGTGACATCGGTCTCTACCCGAGACTGCGAGCTCCTCGATGGTGAAATCTGCAGGCCGCGGTTGGAGCGTCGATCCCAGGCAAGGGATCGGCTCCGATGGTAAGTCCATGACCCTGCGGTGGAGCTCAAAGTGAGTCACGAACAAGGCCTCCAGCTCCATGATGTTAGGCCGCAGAGCAACCGGAGATACAATCCGGAATACAATCGCATCTCCGGCAAGGTAAGAGAATGAAAATGGTTTCCTCCGACTCCCTCCCCCACATAAAACAAACCATAGAACATTAACACATACTTTTAAAACATATTTTTAAAAGTTTTTTAAGACAGACTGTTGGCGAGGCTGCCATCATGCAGCGCCCCCTGGTGGCAGTTATTCAGGATGTGGTTATTCAGGAGAGAGTGCACAGTGATTCACCAGGATGAAAGATGTCATAGGGAGGGATTAGATTGGCTGATCTGGAGTGAGGGAGGCTGAGGGGTGACTTGGATGAAGGAGTCCAAGGGATGACAGATATTTACAATTATAAATGGCAACAATGGGTAGACGTTTTTTTTTTTTAATGGAAAAAAATTCTAAGAGGGCAGATTTAAAGAGAGGAAGGAGTTTTAAAGGGGGTCTGAGATGCTACTTTATTTAATGGACGAAAAAGTTGTTGATATCTGGAATTTACTGCTGCTGGAGGTAGTCATATGATAAACACAGAAGGATAGAGGCCTCGAGTGGGGAGATGGGACTAATGGATAAGGGTATAAACACCTTCCACAAGCTGACAGAGGCATTAAGCTGATGTTTGTTTTTTGTTATGATGGATAAAACAACCCCAATGGTTGCCCTTTATGTAGTAAATTTTTACAATTCAATCTAACCTGTGCTGTCACTGCCTGGGAGTGTTTAACGGGGAGCTTTGCACCGTGTTAAAGCACAAAGTGTTTTTACAGAACAGTGGATTTCTACATTATGTCTAAGCTGTGCACGACCTGCCCTGGGAACACTATGCGGACGAGATTGACAGTAGCCTGCAGACCTGCATTTCAATCCCCGATTTGACTTTGCTCAGAAGTGACATGCAATGAGATTTGGTGCCACAAAAGTCTCATCTGTAATGGTGTGTTTTATTTCAGATGTTTGAATATCTGTTTACATCGCTGCTTCTCCTGCAAATGAACAGGCCTCCGCACGTGACTATAGACAGGCACGTGGCACTGTGAATCTCTGATCATAGTCTGACCTGCTTTGCATTATTAGAGATTAGAGATTAGAGATTCCTTTATTTGTCATTCAGACCTTTCGGTCTGAACGAAATTATCAATTGGTGCACACAGGTTTGCACATACATGCAAGGATGAACGTACCTCCCCGTGCCCAACTGTATACTACATGCATGTGCATGTACATAAAACCACCACGCATGTCCATACACCAATAGACAAAGACACTGGCTCACAAAAAACAAATCCCAAATCATTGTAGGCACATATACAGATGATTCATAGAACATAAAAAAAAACATTACAGCACAAGAAAACTTTGGCCCCACAATGTCCATGCCATACATAATGCCAAGTTAAACTAATCTCCTCTGCCTGCATGATCCATATTTCTGCATTCACTAAATATCCATGCGCGTAAGGGTCCAAAACCCTCTTAAATGCCACTATCAAATCTGCCTCCACCACCACTGCTGGCAATGCATTGCAGGCACCACAACCCTCTATGTAAAAGCTGACAAACATGTTTAGAGTAGGGAGTGAGGGTCAGGATCGTCATACCGTCAGCAACAGGCACATCATCACCTGGAAATTGGTTCACATTCTGCTACAATTTTACATACAATATTGTAGCTTGCATTTGAATTGTAAAGCTTTTGGAATCACTGGAAGATGCACAAAATGCTGGAGTAACTCAGTGGGACAAGCAGCATCTCAAGAGAGAAGGAATGGGCGATGTTTCGGGTTGAGACCCTTCTTCAGTCTGAGCATTTTATGTCCAACTTCGATTTAAACCAGCATCTGCAGTTCCTTCCTACACATTAGGAATCAGAGTTCACGCCACCACATGCCCTCATCATGCTAATGCATGGAAGAGGCCAGACATGTCATACATGCCCAGTGGTGCAATGCATATCATGAGATGTTGTCCACATTACATCAGAGCCCCCTCTGAGTTTGATTCCCAGCAGATCACACCCATGATTAGAAACAGCCTCAGCTGACCCCTTTAATTTGTTTATCTTGCTCCCCTGCAGGACTGCACTTTCCCATAGTACCAAACACCCCTCACCCTATCCTACCAAGCTCAGAGCCTCAGATCTATTGATAACCTTCCCACCTACTGATCTGACCACCTGCCTTATCCACATCCAACACACAATCACCAGATCTCCAATCGTCAATCCCAAACTCAATGTCAGACGACCACCACCCATAACGTTCATTTCCAGCTGCCATCCACCATCCTGTCTCTTCTGCCCAGCAAATAGCCCTCCCCCAGCCTGGCTTCTGAACTACATCTCCCCCCCCCCCCTCCCCACAAACTGCCCCTGAACCAGCCCCAGACCAACCCAGCTTGTGTTATGTTTATCACCATTGAGAAAGCTTATGGCCACACGAGTCTACAGCCAGGTGCACTGACTTTCCCCACAGACTGTTGAATCCACCTTGCCATCAGTTTCTAGAGTAGATCTAGAGTTTCCTACCAGCTGCCTCGGGCCAAAACCATTGCTGTGAACATCTGAATCGTGACAGCAAAGGACACCTCCGGGTTGTCCTTCTCAATTAGGCTGGCAGCATAAACCTCAGGGCTGCTACTTCAGATGCAGCACGATTATCATCCTCCATTTTCTCTCCCGACCCCAATAGCCCAAACCTCAGTCTTTCTTCCCTTCCCACCCCCTCACTATAGAGCTAGGCATTTGGGTCAGCATGGACAGGATGGGCAGAAGTACCCATTTCTATGCTGTATGAGTATGATCGACTCACCCTGCATTGCAGCTAATGGGGCAGAATAAAAAACATTGGAAGTCAGCTCAGGTATATGTGGTGTAGAGCTCCAAATCTCCTCAGGTCTTGAAGCTTAGAGATCTGGGACTCATGCTACAATGGTCAACTTGAGCAGCCATCCATTCAGATGCCCGAGCCCTGGGCTGCTGAAACGGTTACAAATGTAATCAAACTCTCAGCTGTGACCAAGTGTGAAGGCTCCTAATGAAAGGCTTCAGTATTGCACTGACATTTGGAGCATCGCTGCCAGTTGACTGAGACCAGTTTGTGCAGCTTGTAAGATTTGGAAATGACTGACAGTGAAGCTACTTGGTAACTGAAAACAGTTCATTTGGGGAGCTTGAATTTAAATAAGCCATTTCCTTGTTAGTTCGCAAGAACATGACAGGCTGATCTCACTCTGCAGAGCATGCCCTTAATCCATATCGACCAGCAAAGCAAGTTTATGCAACCAGGGCCAATTTCTGAAACAAGCTCATTTCTGTTCAAAGGTATCCGAGTTTGTGAGCTGGGTTTATGTTCCAAGGTTGAATGTAGACATTTTTACTGAACTAAGAAGATCACACCAAAGCCAGAGGATTAGCTTCCCTACCCAATGCCAGATCACCATGTACTGCTCCTATCAGTGAACAATTCTCCTTTCTGCTGTTTCAGCTCCAGCTGTATGAAACGAATGGTTCAGAGTAAACCCCCAATTTACAAATATTTGTAAATTTCAATGGTTTGTCATGTGGCGTTCCCATTAAAGTCAGAGTCGCTGTTTCCACACACCCTTGAAACTGATACAAACCCCATTTCCAGTGTCCTTTAAGCTCAGAGTTCACTGGATACTCACCATCACATCTCCAACATAGAGGGAACTCTTCCACACAGTGAGCCACCCAGTGGGGAGCCGAGGCAGATGCAATTACAACATTTAAAAGGCATTTGGACAAGTACTTGGATAGGAAAGGCATTGAGGGGTTCTGACCTAATGGAAGCAAATGAGATTAGCATAAATAGACACGCTCAGGAGGGATGAGATGGACTGACAGGCCATTTCTGTGCAGGAAGGAACTGCAGATGCGAGTTCAAACCAAAGATAGGCACAAAATGCTGGAGTAACTCAGCGAGATGTCTGAAGAAGGGTCTCGACCCAAACCATCACCGTTCCTTTTTCCCCCCCAGAGATGCTGCCTGTCCTGCCGAGTACTCCAGCATTTCTGTGCTCTACATCTCCATAACACTGAAAACCACAGCAGCGATCAGTACTTCCTTTTGTCCCAGAAAATATCCACCAGCCTCTTCTAGATTCTCCTCCTGCTAACTGGCAGAAGCTGTTCTTGAATCTGGTGGCTCTGAGGCTTTTGTGTCTTTTGCCCGACGGAAGGCGGCAGAACAGACAATTCAGAGGTATAAATGGTCCTCAATTATGTTAGCTGATACCCCTGGAAGCAGGAAGTGTAGATAAGATCAATGAGGAAGACTAGTTGGTGTGATGGACTGGACCGCATCCACAACTCTGCACTTTCCTGCAGGCTTAGGCAGATCAGATGCCATACCAAGCTGTGATGCATCCAGGTAGGTTGCCTCCTATGGTGTGGAGGGAAGTTTACCCTATATCTGACCCATGCATTTCAAAATTGCAGATGGAGGGAAAAAGGAAGCACTCCTCATACATTTATCAACATCCCCCCCCCCCACTTAGCATAGGGAGAACAAGACTTCCCTGGGCATTGAAGCAAGCACACAGACCCAGTAAAACCTGCCACAGCATCACAAATGAGACACCTTTCTAACTTAACTGAAAATATAATCACAGTATGATCACCACAGCTAAGAAATTAATTTGTCACCAAATTTAGAGTGGATGGAGGGATGATGGATGCAACACAAGTTGCAGTAGGGGCAGTGAGTAAACATTGATCGGAATACAGAGTTAGAAGGAAAAGTTTCAAGTAGCAAATTATTGATTGCCAAAATCTTTGATTTGGTCACTCAGGCAGGAGCTTTAACCATTACATTATCAAACTGTGTACACTACAAGATATTAACCTAGTAATTTACCAATATCTCATTCAGGAGCATTATCCATTATTATGCTATGACATACTATATACATATATACACACATATATCTCATTTTGTTACATAATACCCAATACAAGAGATGTGCCAAAGCTATTATCAAGCTATACCCAATCCTGGAGCCTCAACTACTGTTATCAAAGTGCATGCCAAGCATTTGAACCATTATTTTAACATAACATTCAACTTTGGATCTTGTTAATAGCTTTAACTTCTATTTTCCATAATAATCACGAACAGCTCAGATTCCATCTTGTTGTAAAATGTACAATCTAACCACTATTCCTCCCCGCCCTGCCCCCTCCCCAACTACAATCAGCATGAAGGAAAAAGGGTCCCAACCCAAAACATCACTTACCCATGTTCTCCAGAGATGCTGCCTGACCCACTGAGTTTCTCCAGCATTGTCTTATTTTTTTAAAATTTCTTATTTAAAATAGACTTTATTCAGGTAATAAATATATACAATACGTGAACCGTGCGAAAAATTCATCCGACATTTTCGGAGGCTATACAAATTGTTCAATGCGGTCTATATACATTTCTCAAATTTCACGAATCTGTCCACCACCCGTGCCACTCATGTGGCCCCCTGGCTTGGAATATCTGCATTTTGTCTTATTTTTGTCCAAGATAAACTTCCATCTGGAAGTGAGTGACAAGGGAGGAGGGGGCCAATAGTTCACCTCAATCAATCCATACAAACATCTGGGCCAGGCTGACAGAGATACCTTGAGATACAAATAGATTTTGTTGATCCATTTAGTGTGGGACTAACATCTGTCCATCTGCCAGAGGACGCCAACCAGATGCCTCTGATACAATAAGCTCACCCATCAGGAGCCTGCCAATCAGGTGTCACTAAAGATGCATTTCACAGTTTACAAGCTAATTAATCATCATTTATGTCTGACCTTTTTCAGGAAAGACTTGGAAGTAGGGAAAAAATAGCAACAGTTACTGGGTAAATCTATTTCATGACAATTTCTTCCCTGTTCACCTTCATGAAGGTATTTCTGGTACAAAATAGCAGCTTTTGTTTACAAAGGGCATGTATTCACCAGCACTAGGACACAATGCAAATAGAAGTCAGGGAACTCCACAGTATGCCTGCCTCAATCCCTGGGGTTAACCAGGTCATTCGCCTGGGTGAATTCAATACCAGTTTTGTCACCACCTGCAAGCATGGAACGCAACTATTAGTTAGAAGGGCACGAATAAGGCTGATGCCATGACACCCCATTCTTGTACCACTGTTAATGAACATACTTGGCCCAGAGGCTTCTACAGCTGGCTGGATGATGCAGTCCTGAAACCTGCCCGAAGGAAGATCAAAGTTGGGAACTAAATAATCCTGGTTTTCAACTTCTGGTAACATTACAGCTATTTAAGGATACCATCAGTCCAGCAGTTATATAAGATGTTGGCTTGGCAGGTGATGGCCAAGAATTGTAATATGTTTATGGAATTAAGTAGCATGTAGCAAGAAATATTGCTGGGAGTTGATAAACCACAGACATAATGCAGAGCATGGCATAAAGCTGAAGAGTAATAGTGCATGTAATGGGGTAATGTAGGAATCACAGTGGCCTTTAAACCATATAAACACTGGACAAATCAGATTCCTACCAGCAATGTAAAGGATGAATTCCAGGAAAGCATACAAGGTGGATTTCATCCTCAGTTAGTTGAGAAACATGAATGAAAATAGCAAAAAAAGTCTCAGCAGGTCAGGCAGCACCGTGAAGGGAAATTGACAGATTTGGGGGGTTGGAGTCCTTCTGACCGAAGCATCATCTGTTCATTTTACTCCACAGATGGTACCGGTCAAGTTCCTCCAACAGATTATTGCTCACTATTGCAGCATCGGCAGTCCCTCGAGTCTCAGGCACAAGGTTATTTTTAATCAAGCTTTGTGCAATGATACACGGTTTAATAATAATTAAGTTGTAACCCTTGGGAAAGAGGGACCATAATGAAGGAATTTTACATAGTTTGAAAATGTCATCATCTGACATGCAAAAATAGAATGCAAAAAAAAAATGGGCAGCAGGCAAAATCAACCAGTTCTCATGCAAGCAGGGAGAGACCAAGTAATCTAAAGTTGGAGAGGGCTATACCGAGACCAGTCGATGGAGTTGCTCCTTGGACCAGGCTTCATTATCACAGTATAGGCAGCCACAGAGGGATCAGTGGGAGTGGGGTGGGTAATTAAAGTGATAGGAAGCAAAAAAACTTCAGGTGCTCTGTAAAATGATCACCCAACCAGATGGTGTCTCAAAAATGTGATTGTTTAAAAAAAAATAACCACCAAGGTGGTTGATGAATGTGTTTGGGTATTAATAAGGGTAACATCAAATAGTCTAGAAAAACTACTAGTCACACCCCACCCAACTCATGACAGCAGCACATTATTGAAGTTTGACTGTAGATCTCTTAATGTAGCCAAAAGTACACAGATCATACATTGAAATGGTTGATGCATTAAACCAGCCACAAGTAGTTAAATCTTCTTATTTTGAGTATGTACTCTTAAGATAATAGTTTAACTGTAATCATTTTTCATTTCAATGTGCCTCCAGCAATAAGAATGAATTATTGTTGATGTGGAATCTCACTCCTTCAAGTTTAAAGTTGACAACTTAAAACTTGTTGATCTTATGTTTACATTGCTACCCAATCCAGTTTGCTCTTAGACCAATTTTTGTTTTATTCCTTCTTCCTTACACATAATTTGACCTTGAATTCACCCACTGTCTTCCAAGCTTCCATTTCATCCTCATTCTGCTTACTTCAGCATTCTTTAATCGAGTTGAAAGAAGTAACCAGCTGGCGTCTCCTCGCACTTTCAACAACTTGCAGCGGAAACATTTAGTCTCAGCAATGGCAGGCACTGTAACATCACTCCCATATAAACCGCAGGGCCGTGGTGTAGCAGTGGAATGAAAGGATGTCAACAAACTAGAGGGCACTGGAGGTAGAAAGAAAGTGCTGGAGAAACTCAGCGGGTGCAGCATCATCTATGGAGCGAAGGAAATGGGCAACGTTTTGGGCCGAAACCCTTCTTCCTACTGAACTGGAGGGCACTGGAACCTGTGCAGAATTAAGAAGTTGCGAAGTGTGTCTGGCTCCGAGGAGAGATGTCGGCGCGTTGCCTGACAGAGTAGTTTATAGGATGAATGATGTAGGAAATCAGAGAATCAGGCAGCAAAGCCATAGTTTGTTATAATGGGGGATTTTAATGTTAACACCAGCTGAGGGATAGAAAATAGTTCAAGCCATAAAGTTAATGAATTTCTGAAATGCCCACTCGACAGCTTTCTGAAACAATTACAATGACAAGGCAACGAGCCACATTGGGTTCAGTGATGACTAACAAGACAGAATTGATTAATAATCTGACAGGAAGGAAGCATCTTGCAAAAAAGTGACCACAACATGATTAAACCAGACACGCATTTTGAGAAAGAACATTCAAAAAAAGTTAAATAAGGCCGATTTCAAAGAAATTAGTAGATAGGGCACATAAAACAGGGCTATGGAAAGAGAGCAAGTAGTATTCAGAGAAGCATTTACGATAAACCAAGGCCACGACATTGCCGTGAACAGTGAAATAATACAGCCGCTAAATTACATGTTAACACAGAAGGTAGCGCACTTGATTGACACCAAGCAGAATTGTGATCTAGGGGAATTACAAAATAAATGGACAAAAAGAAAATATTAGAATGAAAAAGCAAAATGACAATAATATGAAGACCAATAGAAAAAACTAGTATGATTACCATCATTCGCAGACACTGATGATAAAACAAACAATATTATATGTTGGTTTTAAAAGTAAGGAAACGATAAAATACCAATGATGGATGGTACCTAAACACAAACCAAAAATATCTCAGTAGATTCAACACAGGACATAAAACAGAATATAAATAGATTTGGAATAGTTATGAAATAAAGAAACAATTAAAAAGAGGGTTAGAGACTGCAAAACCATTCACCGTGACATTGAAAACATATCAGACGTAGTCCCAATCTCATAACTGTCCCCTTGCCAATCTAGTTTAAACCACCCTGTGTAGCACTAGCAAATCAAACCTACCAGCCAAGATATTGGTTCTCCTCCAATTCAGGTGTAACCTACGCCTCGTGAGCAAATTACCTCCGGCCCATAAAAGATCCTAACGGTCCAAAAATCGACATCCCTGTCCCACGAATACATCACACGTAATCCATAGATGACCACCCTGGAGACCCTGTATTTTAATCTTTTGTCCAAATCCATGTATTCACTCCACAGGACCTCATCCCTTTTCCTACTTTTGTTAATTGGGCCGATGCGCACAGTGACGTCCAGCTGCTCACCTTCCCCTTGAGAATATTCTGCAGCTGCACAGAGACGTCCAGGACCCTGCCACCACGGACGCAACCCAACATCCTGGAGGCTCATTTGCTGCCACAGAATCCCCTGTCTATCCCCAAATCTACTCATGAGTCTCCAATTACTCTCACAACACCCAACTTCACTTTTCCCCCCACTGTGCCCCAGAGCCAGGCTCAATGCCACAGACCTAACTGTTGCTTTCCACCCATGACCAGTCACCTCCCCTACAGTATCCCAAGGAGCACATCTGGTATTTAGGCAAATGTCCACAGGAGACTCTAGCACTTGCTCCCTTGCATGATGGTCACACATCTACCTTCTGCCCATACCTTAGGCATAACAGTGAAACCCCAACCCATGACCTCCTGTCACCAAACTTACCTGGTGATTATCCAGATGCTGCTCTAGTTCCCTAACATAGCCTGTAAGAAACTGCAGCTGGATGCACCTCACACATGTGTCGTTCTCAGGAAGACACAAAATGCTGGAGTAACTCAGCGGGACAGGCAGCTATCTCTGATGTGACAGGAAGAGAAGGGGCAGCAAGTCTGTAATCCTCAGTTTCATTCACATTCCTAACCTTTCTATTCATTGGGAAAACAATGCAGGGTCCTACAGTATTGCCTCTTTAAATCCTGTTGTTTACAAAGGCCGATACCTTAACAGAGGGTTTGGGAGGAAACAGGGATGATGTTTACTATGGCTGGTGCGTCCAGGACCAGCAGTGTAGGAAAGAACTGCAGATGCTGGTTTCAATCGAAGGTAGACACAAAATGCTGGAGTAACTCAGCGGGGCAGGCAGCATCTCTGGAGAGAAGGAATGGGTGACATTTCGGGTTGAGACACTTCTTCAGACTGATGTCAGGGGAGTGGGCGGGACAGAGATAGAATGTAATCGGAGAAAGTAAGACTGGTGTGATAACTGGGAAGGGGAGGGGATGGAGAGAGAGGGAAAGCAAGGGCTATTTGAAGTTAGAGAAGTCAATGTTCATACCGCTGGGGTGTAAGCTGCCCAAACGAAATAAGAGGTGCTGTTCCTCCAATTTGTGCTGGGCCTCACCCTGACAATGGAGGAGGCCCAGGAAAGAAAGGTCAGATTGGGAGGGGGAGTTAAAGTGCTGAGCAACCGCTCGGTCCGCCTTAGGTTAAGGCGGACCGAGTGGAGGTGTTCAGCGAAACGATCGCCGAGCCTGCGCTTGGTCTCGCCGATATACAGGAGTTGACACCTGGAACAGTGGATACAGTAGATGAGGTTGGAGGAGGTGTAAGTGAACCTCTGTCTCACCTGAAAAGACTGTCAGGGTCCTTGGCTGAAGTCAAGGGGGAGGTAAAGGGAGAGGTGTTGCATCTCCTGCAGTTGCAGGGGGAAGTACCTGGGGGGGGTGGTTTGGGTGCAAAGGGACAAGTTGACCAGGGAATTGCAGAGAGGAATGGTCTCTGCAGAAAGCAGAAAGGGCTGGAGATGGGAAGATGTGGCCAGCAATGGGATCCCGTTGGAGGTGGGGGTGAATATCGAGGAGATCCTTCTGAGAGTCTCATCTATAATGGAAGAGGGGAAGCCCCGTTCCCTTAAAAATGAGGACATCTCCGATGACCTGGCATGGAAAACCTCATCCTGGGTGAAGATGCGGCATAGACAGAGGAATTGGGAGTAGGGGGATAAAGTCTTTACAGGAAGCTGGGTGGGAAGAAGTGTAGTCTAGATAGTTATGGGAGTCAGAGGGTTTGTAATAGATGGCAGTCAATATCTGCCTCCTGTGATTGAGACGGTGAGATCTAGAAATAGTAGGGAGATGTCAGAGATGGTCTAAGTGAATTTGAGTGCAGGATGGAAATTAGTTGTGAAGTTGATGAAGTCAGTGAATTCTGCATGGGTGCAGGAGGTAGCACCGATGCAGTCATCACTGTAGCAGAGGTAGAGTTCAGGGATAGGGCCAGTGTACACCTGGAATAGTGATTGTTTGAAATACCCTACAAAGAGGCAGGCATAGCTGGGACCCAAGCTAGTGGCCATAGTTACAGCTTGGATTTGGAGGAAGTGGGAGGAGTCAAAGGATAAGTTTTTAAGGGTAAGGGCCAACTCTGCTAGCGGAGGAGAGGGTCAGTAGATGGAAATTGGCTGGTTCTGCAGCTGAGGAAGAAACGGAGGGCTGCAATACCTTCCTGGTGGGAAGGTATTAAAGTTGGAACATGCAACTGCCATCTTTACTGCATTAGACTAAAGACCATTTACAAAATAAAAAGAAACACACACCATACCTTAACCCAGCATCATCCTCTCCACCAAAGGCTCTAAGACAAAGCCTTTCACCCACACAGCACTGCATCGCCACAAAGCATCTGCAACTACCTTCCTTGTGTACACTAAGTAGCAGTCCCTCCAGCATGCTAACTGCTTTCAGCTTCACCAATTGAAATTCACCTCAGCTCGTTAATCACAGGGCAGGTAATTGACTGGCCTTTTTAAAGGTCCCTCTCTGCTCCCCCTCATTTCAGCTTCACCAACTGAAATGCACCTCAGCTCATTAACATTAAAGGAGGAGGCTATTTTCTGACATTATCATTTGGACATTTTGCTGTGATAGGATTGCGAGGATTTAAGAAATAGTAGCATTTGCCCCCTCCTATCTGCTCTACTTTTCAATAAGTTCTTAGATAACCTTTTACTTCATGGCCACTTTCCTGTATGAACATATTCCTGGTTCCCTGGATATCCACACGTCTACTGGTCTCTACAGTCAATATTCCCACTAATGGAGCCTCAACCGTCCTCTGGAAGAGAGAATTCTGGAGATTTGCCTTCCTCAAAATGAAACAAAATCCCTTCTCAGCTCAGTGCCCTTATGTTGAGACTGTGACCCCCTAGCTCTAGACACCACAGCAAGGGGAAATATCTACCCATTCAAAGCATATGAGAGTTTGGGGTATTTGGATACGACTGTTCCTCCTGGAGCTGCAAAGCCATCATTCTACAAACCCATGATTCTACAGACCCAATGTGTTTAACTTCTTGTCATTGGACAACCCACCATTGCAGGAGACTGCACAAATTATATAAATCTATTAGTTTTAATGAAAGGTTAATGACTAGAAACATTAACACAATCTCCCTTGCTCTATTCACAATTGCTGCCTCACCTGCTGAGCTGAATATTTTCCAGAATTCTCTCTTTGCAATAGAACTAATAGTTTTATTCAATCTATGTTTCTTGCAGTGGGTGGGTCCCAGCATCACATGGGAGGGCTGGTCCCCAACCCAATATTCCACCTCTCCGCCAATTCCAATATTGGTGGCCGGGGGGGGGGGGGGAGCTTTCTGGAGCGCTAGTATGGGTGTTGTGAGCTGAAGGGACTGGTTTCCAGAGGGCTAGTATGGACATTGTGGGCCGAATGGATTCTTGGGCTGGCGGCTCAGTCACTCAAGCCAGGGGGTATGGAGAGAAGGCAGAGCTACAGGATACTAAGTTGGATGATCAGCCATGATCATATTGAATGGCCGTTCGAAGGGCCGAATGGCCTACTCCTGCACCTATTTTCTATGTTTCTATGTTTTATGTTGTGCTGGCAGCTCACTCACGGCAGGTGGGCTAGCAGTTGACTCGCAGAAATTCCTTCGTGCAGTTTCTTACCACTTCAAGCAGGGTGCAAGGCCACCAAATTCAAGTGCAGTTTCATACCATTTCAAACAAGGTGCAAGGTCATTAAAGACAGCGAGTCATGACCTCTCCCTCCTCCATCTTGCAGAGACTGAGCCATGCCCACACTTCTGGGTTTTATAGTCCCTCCCCCCCTCCCACCAGAAGGGGCATGGCCGGCAGGAGAGAAAATCTCAACCTTTTTTAAACACTAATAACTCTTTTATTTTTAATCGATGGGAAAAATCCTCGGCACCTGATGAGCGGAGGGGGACTCTGAGTAAGATGGCCAAAGATCACAGCCGTACATGGTAGCATTCTTTCTAAAATCAATATAAAGCGCAAACAGGAAGTGGTCAAGATTAGACTTTTAATTATATTGAAGGTAAGGCAACTTTAATTAGGCAAGGCAACTTTAATTAAGCAAGGCAACTTTAATTAGGCAAGGCAACTTTAATTAGGCAAGGCAACTTTAATTAGGCAACACAGCTTTAGCATTTCCAAACCAAAGGCAACACAGCTTTAGGATTTCCAAACCAAAGGCAACACAGCTTTATCATTTCCAAACCAAAGGCAACACAGCATTAGCATTTCCAAACCAAAGGCAACACAGCTTTAGCAATTCCAAATTATATTTTCAAACCACATTACGGGCATTGACAGGTCAGTAAAACCACTCACAGTTTAGTAGACATGTGTTCAATGTTATTCACAGCTCAGACTGAGAGACGTGACCCTCTCGCTCCCCCATCTTGCAGAGACTGACTGAGGCACTCAACACTTCTGGGTTTTATAGTCCCTCCGGAAAGGGCATGGCCTTCAGGAGAGAGAATTTCAACATTTTTTAAACACTAATAACTCTTTTATTTTTCATCGATGGGAAAAATCCTCTTGTCCTGCGCAGCGGAGGGGGACTCTGAGTAAGATGGCCAAAAATCACAGCCGTAAGTGGCAGTGTTTTTTTCTAAAATCAATGTACAGAACAACAGGAAGTGGTCAAGATCAGACTTTTAGTAATATAGATATATATAGAGAGACAATTAATGTTTCTGGTCCAGACAGTGCGGAATGCTATTATAGGTGCACATTGATATGTCATGGTCCACGATTTTAGGTACTGCTGACTCATCAAATCAACTCCGCCATTCAATTATGGCTGGTCTATCTTTCCCCCTCAGACCCATACCTCCTCCCTTCTTCCCACAACCCCTGTCATACTAATCAAGAATCTTTCAATCTCTGCCTTAAAAATATCCGTTGATGGCCTCCACAGCTGTCTGCGGCTATGGATTCCATAGATTCACCACCCTCTGACTAAAGAAATTCTTCCTCATCTTTCTAAAGGCACCTCCTATTATTCTGAGGCTATGGCCTCTGGTCTGAGACTCTCCCACGAATGGAAACATCCACTCCGCATCCACTCTATCCCAGCCTTTCACTATTTGGTCAGTTTCAATGAAGAGTCCCCTCATCCTTCTAAACTCCAGCGAGTACAGGCCCTGTGCTGCCAAATGCTCATCATATGTTAATCCAATCATTCCTGGGATCATTCTCGTAAACCTTCTCTGGACCCTCTCCAATGCCAGTACAGCCTTCCTCAGATATGTGGCCCAAAATTGCTCACAATACTCCAAATGCGGTCTGACCAGTGCCTTATAAAACCTCAGCGTTACATCCATTGTCTGCTTGTAAACAAATAACCACTTCCCACAGGGCCTGTGGAGCCACAGCCACCATAAATATAGGCTTCCTTTTGTCCATTGACCAGGTGCTAGATGCGGGAAATCTAGCTCAGATCTTACCCCGCTGGATATAAACAATGTTTATAAAAATACAATTTTCTAAAGCATATTTATTTTCTTGCCAAAAATAAGTTGAAGTCTCATTTAACCCGTGTAATATGTTCAATGAACCTCAGTCCTTCGTCATCTCAAGCCTTATCACAACCGTAAAGGGAAACTGCCAGGGGCAGAAGCTGGAGAGTTCAAGAGCTTCAGAGTTTGAGTAATGATACCAGCTTCATGTTGCCAATTTTCAGTTGCTTTTTGGAGACATTTCTTAATCCACAGTGAAATCGAATATAATTAGATGAATCCCAAAACATTATAAAATCCCCAAAAAATGGTTGGGTTCTGAGAGCCTAGCTTTCAATCATAGAAAGCCATCCGTTCCGTTAAAACAGTTCCCTGAAATCAATTACATAACCACCAATCCGAGTCAAACTGATCCATTTCTGTACTGGCAGTTCCTGGACTTTAAACATCTGATTGCTCAAACTGAAAGAAATCTACAAACAAATGCAACATTGTGTAGGAAGGAACTTCAGATGCTGGTTTATACCAAACGTAGACACAAGATGCTGGAGTACCTCAGTGCATCAGGCAGTATCTCTGGAGATAAAGAAAAGAAGTGATGGACGAAATAGAAGAAGTGTTTCGACCCAAAACGTCACCTATTCTTTTTCTCCGCAACTGCAGTGTTATGGTGGTTTGAGGTCAATCATCTCAGCCACAAGGCATCACTGCAGGATCTCCTCAGCGCAGTGTCCTAGGTCCATCTATCTTCACCTGGTATATCAATGAGCTTTCTTCAATCATAAGGTCAGATGTAGATATGATCGCTGATGATTATGGACGGCAAGTGACAGTCCTACCACACGTGCCAGATATTGATGATATTCAATGAGAGATAATCCTACTACCATCCCCTGACATTCAATGACATTACCATGACTGAATCCCCCACGATTAGATTCCATCACTGAATCCTCCACAAACTGAACTTCCTTCCTTCCTCGTGTCCGGCCATCTTCTATATCACGTCTTTCCGGTCGGTCAGTGACGGTTGACGGTCGGTGGTTGCAGAATTGGCTACTTCAGTCAGTCACTGTGGTACAGTTTCTGTCGTCAGCATTGCCCGGGATGCGCCACGTGGAGGCTTCTGCTTGCATCCCACAAACTGAACTGGAGTAGCCATATACACAATGTGGCTACAAGAGCAGAACAGAGACTAGGAATCCAGTGGCAAGTAATTCACCTTCTATCTCTCAAAAGCCTGTTCACCATCCACAAATCTCAAGTCAGGAGAGTGATTGAATACTCACCACTTGCCTGGATGAATATGGCTTTAACAACATTCCAGATGGTTGCCACCATACAGGAGATAGCAACCCACATGAGAAGCACCCCGTCCACAACTATTCACTCATTCCACCACCGATGCACAGTAGCAGCACTGTACCATCTGCAGGTTGCACTGCAGCAACTCACCAAGACTCTTTTGCCAGCACCTTCCAAACCCACGAGCACTACCAGCTACATGGACCAGTGGAGCAAAGACATGGCAGCACCATCGCCTGGATGGTGCCCTCCAGCCACACGCCATCCTCACTTGGAAATACATTGCTGTTCCTTCACCATCACTGGGTCAAAATCCCCCAAATCTCACACCAACAGCATTGTGGACACATCCACACCTCAAGGGCTGCAATTGTTCAAGTAGACAACTCATCATCACCTTCTCAAGGGCAGCGAGGGATGGGCAATTAAATGATGGATCAACCTGTGAAGCTCACATCCATTCACAAAATATGTATATTAAAAAAAACGATGTCAATTTGAAAATCATGTTTCTGCCTCTGAGGTCTGGTCCACAAGGGCAATAAGATCAAATGGTTAAAGTAATATATAAGAGACATAGTGCAAACATTGACATCTTCACTATTGAAATCCCTGCCAGGATCATGGGTCTAAAGTTACAAAACAAAATCCAAATACAGATTAAAAGGCATAACAAATGGAGAGATGGAAACACGCCCTTAGTCCCACAAAATCCACACAGACCATCAACCACCAATTTACACTAATCCTACACTAATCTAATCCAACTTTATTATCTCCATATTATCATCAACTCCCCCTCAGAGTCTACACTCACCTACACACAAGGGTCAAATTACAGCGGACAATTCACATATCAACCTGCGTATCTTTGGAATGTGGGAAAAAAACTGGAGTACCCAGAGGAAACCCATGTTGTCGCTGAGATAATGCACACACTCCACACAGATAGCATCCGCGGTCAGAATTGAACCCGGGTCTCTGTCACTGCGGGACAGCGACTCTATAAACTGAGCCACTGTGTGCCTCTTTGCATTTTTGCAACGACTTGTCAAACCTACAATTTGGACCCAAGAATAAAGGAGTTGGGCTATGAAAAAGAAATTAAAGAAACATTAGGAGAAGGGTGAGGAGAATCTGAATACATTAGGCCAGTAGAGCCAGAGGAGATGAAATTAATATAAAGCAATGGCATTTGCTGTCTCATTGATCTTTGATACCAAGTCACTTTCTGGTACCGTTCTTTAAGCTATTCTTCACATGAACCTAGACAGCATGTTGGCAGACTTTTTAATCACGGTTGGGGTTGAAAGCGTTACATCAAATGTCAATGCCTTTAGCGGAGAAAGGGAGCCAATTAGAAAGACAAAATAAAATGAACAAATTGCACAAACGGCCTCCTCGATTTATCCTACTCAAGGGCAACTCCAGGTTTCAAGGAATTATTATTGTCCAAAGTGATGAAAGCCAGCAACATCTGCATGCGGATACCCTAGAAATATCCAGGCACCAAGAATAAATCAAACAAGTGCCACGCAGAGAAGGGATAGGATGGGAGGAGCTGGGATGGGATGCGTGGAAACAATAAGGAATTCAGATCATGAATGTTTTGATTGTGTAGAGTCAAACTGCCAGGGAATTCATCACATCTCATTCCAAACAACCTCTTGTGTTCAGATATCAAACTGTATTAATATTCTGTGTGTTGATGCTGTTTAATCCCCATCACATCTGCCTGTGGTCACTTCAGAGCAATAAATAATATGAAAATCAATGAGAGAGGGATGGGCCAGAAGATGTTGATAAATGGATGAAAGGATTGACCTTGTGCCGAGCTGAGATGGGCTCAAGAGACCAGACCCACAGAAGCAGAGTGAGCAAGACAGAAGAAAAAGAGGATACACTTGATGGCTGGAAGTGACAGTGATAAATGATTAGAGAGCTTCATACAAACACTTCCCGCTCAAGTGAAACTGGACAAAATTCCTCGCCACTGTAAATGCGGTTTCAAGCAAATTCCATACAGTGGGATGGGACATGGGAAGAAGGCAGGAACGGGGTACTGATTGGGGATGATCAGCCATGATCACATTGAATGGCGGTGCTGGCTCGAAGGGCCGAATGGCACCTATTGCCTACTGTCTATTGTCTGTGGACATACCTGTTCTTCCTTAAGCCCAAATGACATTGTTAATATTATAAAATTGTGGATATAATACTCAGGGTGCTGTTGCAAGGATCTTTCTAGGTGGAAACTGGCTGTTGTCTGCCCCACATTGTACCAGTGACTATAGTCAAAAAGTATCGCATTGATTATAAAGTGCACTAGGACACCAGAGGCTGGGGAAGGTGCTTAGGGTTTTACTCTGACCCTCCAGTGTTGCCACAATTCATTCATTCCTTCACTATCTCTAACAACCATCTGACTGTAGCTCTGGAATCTCCTCTATCAATGCCCCGATCACATGCTCTTCCTTTACAATCCCCTTGAAGCAATTGCTTTGATCAAGCATTTGATTGCTTGTCCCTATTTCTCATTTCACCACAGCCAGTACAGCAGGCAGTGAAGAAAGCGAATAGCATGTTGGCCTTTATAACAAGAGGAATCGAATATAGGAGCAAAGAGGTCCTTCTGCAGTTGTACAGAGCCCTAGTGAGACCACACCTGGAATATTGTGTGCAGTTTTGGTCCCCTAATTTGAGGAAGGACATTCTTGCTATTGAGGGAGTGCAGCGTAGGTTTACAAGGTTAATTCCAGGGATGGCGGGACTGTCATATGCTGAGAGAATGGAGCAGCTGGGCTTGTACACTCTGGAGTTTAGAAGGATGAGAGGGTATCTCATTGAAACATATAAGATTGTTAAGGGCTTGGACACACTAGAGGCAGGAAACATGTTCCCGATGTTGGGGGAGTCCAGAACCAGGGGCCACAGTTTAAGAATAAGGAGTAAGCCATTTAGAACGGAGACGAGGAAACACTTTTTCTCACAGAGAGTGGTGAGTTTGTGGAATTCTCTGCCTCAGAGGGCGGTGGAGGCGGGGTTCTCTGGATGCTTTCAAGAGAGAACTAGATAGGGCTCTTAAAAATAGCGGAGTCAGGGGATATGGGGAGAAGGCAGGAACGGGGTACTGATTGGGGATGATCAGCCATGATCACATTGAATGGCGGTGCTGGCTCGAAGGGCCGAATGGCCTACTCCTGCACCTATTGTCTATTATCTATTATTATCTATTATCTATTATAATATATTATTTTATTTTATTCGTTCTTACATTCTCTGACTACCATATTCTTTTAATATTATCTTTATTGGTAATTTACCAATGCACAAGAATATGATGCATACACTTATTATTCCTTTAGGCTGGGTACAATATTTGAAATAGTTAATTACTCCTCTAAAATGTGCATTAGAAGTGAGAAACATGGAGGTGCTTTCAGAGATATCTCTAGTCTACCTTACCCCTGACTCTCAGTCTGAAGCAGGGTCTTAACCTGAAACGTCAACCATTCCTTCTCTCCAGAGATGCTGCCTGACCTGCTGAGTTACTCCAGCATTTTGTGTCTATCTACGATATTTTCAGAGTGCAGCTGTTGGAGTCCACTCCTCCCATCCCCTCCGTGTGTGTACCTGAGGTAAAGCAACTCGTAAATCATTTGAACCTCAGTGTATTGAGCACGAGAGTTGGACTTCATGTTGCAGCTGTACAAAGCAAGGGCAAGTTCTCATGTGGAGTGCTGCTGTGGGAAGGATGTCATTAAACTGGAAAGGGTCAGAAGAAATGTATGAGTATGTCACCAGGTCTGGAGTGTTTGGATTATACAGTGAGGCTGGACAGGCTGTCTTTTTTTTCTCTGGAGTGACTAAGGGGTAACTTTATAGAGGTTTATAAAATCATGGAGGGCATAGACAAGGTGAATAGTCAGAGTCTCTCCCCAAGGGTAGCAAAGTCTAAAACTAGAGGAATAGGTTTAAGGTAAGAGTGGAAATGTTTTATAAGGGACCTTTCCACACAGAGGGTGGCGTGTGTACCGAACAAGTTGCCAGAGAGTTACCAGGGCCTATTTCCTTCGGTCCATAGATGCTGCTGCACCCGCTGAGTTTCTCCAGCACTTTTGTCTACCTTTGATTTTCCAGCATCTGCAGTTCCTTCTTAAACAAGTTGCCAGAGAAGGTAGTAGAGGTGGGTACAATTGTAACATTTAAAAGACACTTGGATAGGTACATGGATAGGAAAGGTTTAGAGAGATACTGGCCAGGCACAGACGAGAGGGACTAGCAGGTTAGGCAGTTTGGTCGGCATGGACGAGTTGGACTGAAGGGCCTGTTTCCATGATGTAGAGAGTTTTGACTCCATGACTCTTGTTTCAACACGGGCGAGTTAAACATTGGATTCAATCATCTGGAGCTGCTAGCATTGGGAATTAAGTGAACAATTTATCCCTTCAGCCCATCTTTAGGAGTTGCAGAATCTTACAGTGCAGTGGCTATGGACAAACTTTGCAGAAGATGTTCCGTGGGCAGTACTGCCCTGCTCTTCCAAATCATAATGCCCCTTTGAGGGAATTGTCCCTTCCACACTCCGAGTGCAAGAACAGATTACAAAAAGCAGCTGAAGATATTCAAACCTGTGTATGAAGGAATTGCAGGTGATCGACACAAAGTGCTAGAGTAACTCAGCGGGTCAGGCAGCATCTCTGGAGAGAAGGAATAGGTGACGTTTCGTGTCGATCTGGAACAAAATAAGCCATTCGGCCCATCGTGTCAGTGCTGGCCCGAGGTCCCTCCAGTCAAATCTACCTCCCAGTATTGGTTCAGACTGGAGTCTGACTGAAGAAGGGTCTCGACACGAAACGTCGACTATTCCTTTTCTCCAGAGATGCTGCCTGACCCGTTGGGTTACTCCAGCGATTTGTGTCTACCTTCGGTGTAAATAATTGTGTCTATCTTCGGTGATAATAAAACCTGGAATGCGTTTGGAAATTCTCATCGGGCCGGGCAGCATCTGCGGAGACGGTGACGTTTCAAGTTTGATCAGAATATAATTGGGACGGATTCTGATGAAGCTGAGACGTGAACTCTGGTTCTGCCTCCACAGACGCTGCCTGGTCCCCTGTGTGGTTCTGCGCCCCCCCCCCCCCTGTCTCTCTGTGTTGGGTCTGGACTCTCCGCGATTGCCTGTGTCTGTCACAGTCAGTGTGAGGAGCAGCAAAGAGCTCAGCGCACAGAGAGCTTGGGTTGCCCGACACACATCACCGGTGGCTGCAGAGCGGGGCGGACACGGGTCTGTTCCTCAGGCCGGGGAGCCAGTGCCTGGGTCGGACAGTGCAGCAGCCGGCAGCCCTGGGCTCTGGACACCCACCATTTCAGCCAGCGTTCATTTGCAATCGCGGCCAGCCCGGGGCACTGGAGGCTCTGCTATATATAAGGGAGACTGAGAGTCGTCACTTCCACTCACAGCCCCGCTGCCTCGCAGACTTTCTCATTACTTCTCTCTCCGTCCCGGCGCCACCCACACCAGCAAGATTCCGCCCGCCAGGAGACCGGGCGAGAGGTCCCAATCCTCGCTGCGCATCGGCCGCAAGTCGCTGGTGGCGGCGGGGGTCGGGGTGGCGATGGTGCTGATCCTGGTCATCGTTATCCCGGTGCTGGTCAGCTGGCTGGGCACGGCCGCCCACTACCAGATGCTGGGCACCTGCCGCATGGTGTGCGAGCCGTACCAGGTCACCAGCCCCAGCGCCAGCCCGGCGTTGGAGGCGCTGAGCGAGCAGCACCTGGCGCCGCCCTCCACTCTGCTCCAGGGAGCTCCGGGGAAAGCGGGCCGTCCCGGTAAACCGGGGGCGCCGGGGCCTCCCGGGGAGCCGGGACCTCCTGGCCCGAGGGGTCCAGCGGGGGAGAAGGGGGAGGCGGGGAGGGCAGGGCTGCCGGGCGCTCCCGGGGCCGGGCCGGGTGCCATTAGCGCCGCCACCTACAGCACCGTGCCCGGGTGGCTTTCTACGCCGGCCTGAAGAACCCACACGAGGGCTACGAGATCCTCAAGTTCGACGACGTGGTGACCAACTTGGGGAACCACTTCGACGGCTCCAGCGGCAAGTTCACCTGCTCCATCCCCGGCACATACTTCTTCACCTACCACGTCCTGATGCGGGGCGGAGACGGCACCAGCATGTGGGCAGATCTCTGCAGAACGGACAGGTGAGCGGACACGGGGGAGGAAGCGCCAGGCTGTGGGCGACCGGGGATAGAGACGGAGGGAGAGGGTGAAGGGTGGGGAGGGAATGTCAGGGAATTGGGAAACGTGACTGGGAATGAATGAAGGGGAGCCTAGGGGGGGAGGGAGGGGAGAGGGACGGGGAAGGAGAGGTGATGGAGAGAAAGGGTGGAACGAGGTAAGAGAAAGGTGAGGAAAGGGGAGATGGAAGGACAGAGGGAATGGAGGTGGCAGAGGGAAGGGTGGGAGGGGATGGGAAGCGCCAGGGACGGGAGAGGAGGGAGAGGGAGAGGAGAGGGATGGGGGAGGAGACGGGACGGGATAGGAGGGAGTGGGACGGAAGGACTGAAGGGAGAGTGAGAGGGTGAGATGGAGAGGGCACAGGGGCGGGTTGGGGGAAGCAGCCCCGCTCAGTGTGTCCCCCCAACCTGCTTTGCCGTCTAACCCCCGTCCCATAACTTTCACCAGTCTCTCTGCCTCCTAACACCCCCCCCCCCCCTCTCCCTCCCTCCCGCCTCTCTCTGGCCCACCGCTGAAGCCTCTGCCCGAGTGCCGACGGTGTGCGAGGCCGCGGAGAGCAGCGGCTGTGGAGCGGCCCCCGATGCGGGGCTTATGCCTCCCTCCAGCCACCCCTCAGTCACCCCCTCCTGTCCGCTCCTCTCGCTCCGCTCTCCAGCTCGAACCCAGACTCCGAGATCCTGACTCAGTCCTGTCTCCCTCACCGAGCCGCCGCCGCCAGACTCACTCCCATTCCTTTACTTCATGTCCCGGCTGAGTCTGAAGTGTTTTATTCGCCGGAGGCGCCGCCAGAAAAACCCAGCCAGTCAAGCAGTATCTATGGATAGGGAAGCCAGTTAACGTTTCCGGTCCAAACTATTTCATCAGAACTGGTTGACCGGCTGTTCTTATACCATTCCTGATTTTGTGCAGATTCAAAGTTTATTAATTTTTCCATCTGACTTTCATCCTTCTTCCGTCTGATTCCTTGCGCGACACAATATTCCAGCATTTTCTGCTTTCTGTCTTTCCTGTCTCCTGTACAGACACCACCCTCTCTGTTCCCCACCACGTACTCTCTCTGCTCCGTTTCCTCGTGTTCCCCCTCCTTGAGTCTTAGTATCAGGCCCTTCGACCTAACTTGCCCACGACGACCAACATGCCCCATCTACCCTAGTCCCACCTGCCTGCGTTTGGCCCATATTCTTCTAAACATATCCTGTCCATGTACCTGTCCAAATGTCTATTAAATGTTGTGATATTAACTACCTCAACTACCTCCTCTGACAGCTCGTTCCATACACCTATCACCAACCTTTGTGTAAAAGAAGTTGCCTCTCAGGTTCCTATTAAATCTTTCGCCTCTCACCTTAAACCTGTGGTTTCCCTCCCCTCTATCTCTAGTCTGAAGAAGGGCCTCGACCCGACACGTCGCCCATTCCTTCTTTCCAAAGATTCTACCTGTCCCGCTGAGTTCCAGCATGATGTGTCTACCTTCGACGTAAAAACCAACATCTGCAATTCCTTCCTACACTTCTCTGCTCTCTCTAATCTCTCCGCCACCTTGCCTCTCTGAACTTCTTCTCGCAGTCTCCCCCACCCCCCACCTCCCTCACGCCCCTCTCCTGTGGCCGGACTGGTTGGGTCTCGCCCCCACCCCTCTGTCGCCACCAGCTGTCCGGCCTGTCCCCATGGTCTAACGCTGCTTCTCGCCAGGTGCGTTCCAGCGCCATCGCCAGGACGCCGACCAGAATTACGACTACGCCAGCAACAGTGTCATCCTGCACTTGGACGCGGGCGATGAAGTTTACATCAAACTGGACGGCGGCAAAGCGCACGGGGGCAACAACAACAAGTACAGCACCTTCACGGGATTTATAATTTACACAGATTGAGGCGGCAGCTCCTGCCCGGGCAACAGGATCCGCTCGCCTTCAAGGTCCGGCGAGGGAGCTACCTCTGGAACGGAGCAGCCGTTGATTCCCAGTCACCGCTGGAAAGGCGAGCGCTTTCGCCAGCCGGGCCGCAACTCGCTGACTCTCATAGTTCTCTTAAAGGATATTTATCTGCAACATTGATTAGTGTTTGAGGCACGGGACAGCAAGTGTTGCTGCGCTCGGCTGTTTCCGGGGGTTTCTGGCGGTAGCGTTTGATTTGGATCATTCTCAGCTCGGCAGCCGACACCAGAAGGAGAGCGGGAGGACCACATGTCTCCTTGTGAATAGATTCCAAACTGGCAGCAGCCTCTGGGAGCTCCAGACCGGACAGACCTGGCTCCTCGCCCGAGATGGACAGAAGCCCCTTGGCTAAGACAGGAGCCACCTGCCAGTGGATCAGACGGGGAACCCGCGCCTCTAGCCTGCTGTAATGTGACTTGTTTTCATATAAATGTTCAGATGTTTCAACATCCCGTTTAAGGGGGGAAGGGGTGGGTGGAAGGAAAGACAACCGTATCTCCCCCCCCCCCCCCCATAACTCCCGCCCCCAAATCCATTCATCCGATCGGCACTGAGTTTCCCGGGGGGGAGGGGGTGGTGGCTCTCAGCTGGGGTCGGGGATTGTTGGACCCAGTCCAGCATCCAGCAGGGTTCAAGCAAACTAACACAAGGGAAGCCGCACGTCGGACTCTTACATATTTAGTTCAGGCACCAATTATTATCTGTCCTTGTCCTATCCATGTTGTCCGGAGATACTGCCTGACCCGCTGAGTTACCCCAGCACATCCTGTCCCTTTGTGTAAACCAGCATCTGCAGTTCCTTGTCTCTACCGATTGTGGAGGAAGGAACTGCAGATGCTGGATTAAACCGAAGACAGACACAAAAAAGCTGGAGTAATGCTGTCTGACCAGCTGAGCTTCTTGTGTCTATCTTTGGTATTTATTGTGGCCCTGGGCAAATACAATAATCAGAAGCTCCGAGATTTCACCCCCAAAGGATGGGTAACGTTTCCGGTCTGAAAAAATCTTCAGACTGATTTCTCGATTGTTGCAGTCTGAAGAAGGATTCCGACCCGAAATGCCATCCCGTCCTTTCTCCAGGGATGCTGCCTGTCCCGCTGAGTCACTCCAGCTATTGGGTCTATTCTTCTTTTTATACTGTGTCTGGACCACAAACTGGTGGCAGTTTTGAGATGAGTGTGTCAGGGGTGGATGGATTATGCGGAGAAGGCAGGAGAACGGGGTTAGGAGGGAGAGATAGATCAGCCACGATTGAATGGCGGAGTAGACTTGATAGGCCGAATGGCCTAATTCTTCCCCTATCACTTATGACCTTATGAGTCTGAGTACTCTACCCTGAGTTGCCATCTCTTGTACTGGTGCACTGAGGACAAATCCCTCTGTACCTTTGCCGAGAGAGAGAGGCCTCTCCAGAAATGGAAAACTCTGTGTTTTCCAGGACCTTGCGTTGGACCTTTATAACTATCAAGGCCGGTGCTGTGAGAGAGGTTGTTAAATAATGTTTAAGAAAGAACTGCAGATGCTGGAAAAATCGAAGGTAGACAAAAATGCTGGAGAAACTCAGCGGGTGAGGCAGCATCTATGGAGTGATGGAATAGGCGACGTTTCGGGTCGAGACCCTTCTTCAGACTGATAAATAATGCTCGCTTTGCAAATAGAAAAAGACACAAAGTATTGGAGTATACTTTGGGGGAAATGGATAGGTGACGTTTCAGTCTTTTCAGACTGAAGAAGAGTCCCGACTCGAAGCATCACCTATCCAGAGATGCTGCCTGACCCGCCGAGTTACTCCAGCACTTTGTGTCCTTTTTTTGTTGTAAACCAGCATTTGCTGTTCTTGTTTCTGCGTCTCGCTTTGTAAATGTTGCGTGCAAAGCTGAGTCTCTCGTCTGCTTCAGCTCACGTTGTAAATAATCACCCAGAGTCCAGGCTGTGGACGAGTGTGTGTGTGTGTGTGTGTGTGTGTGTGTGTGTGTGTGTGTGATCAGTGCGCTGAAGCTGAGCGACTGAGGTTGGACGCAGATGAAGGGGGTTTAGATTAGTAGTGGGGCGGCTGTTGGATGTGCGGTAGGTACACTGTTGCAGCGAGAATGATTACCCGCCATCAACCTGCCATGCATGGTCCATTGGACCCAGTCTGCCGCAGTGCCAGCGGCGTCTGTCTTGCTGCCTTGGAGCGCTGATCCGCACGATGCAATCTGCTTCCAGTATTACATCCTAAAGTTCCTTACAACCAGTGTGGAGAGCCAGAAGTAATAAGAATTAACATGGATAGGTCTCACTTTGTGGTAGATAAGGAGACATTAAATAAAACCCCTGCAAATCTTGGAATCTGGAGCAAAAATGAAGCTGCAATGAAAATTGAACTCAGCGGGTCATGCTGCATCTGTGGAAGGAAAGGACAGACGGGGTTTCAGTCCTAGACCCTTCATCTGTACTATGGTGGGTAGATCTCCAATTCCCACACTCTTTCAGTCTAGACAGAGGAAGGCTCCCGACCGGAAACAACGACAGCACAATCACTCCACAGATGCTGCCTGGCCCGCTGAGTTTCTCCAGCCGTTTGTTGTTTTGTGGGAGATGAGAGACCCGAGAATTGAACCCAAAGTCCAACGGTCGGAAGCGGAAGCGGGAGGGTGGAACATCAATTGAAAGATTGGTGTTGATTTTCTCTTTAGCTGCTGCTCGGTTAAATGAAAATTGTAAACTGGAGACGCTGAGAATCGAAAAGAGAACCAGAAAATGCAGGAGATAGTCGGTTGATCAGGCAGCAACTGTGGAAAAAAATTAATGTTGTCGATCGACTGAGTGCTTCGTGCATTCCCTGTGTTTGCTACTTGGCTGCAGTTAATTTGGAGCCCTCGACTGTCGATGTAGTTGTCCGCTCCTAACTAATTACGGACAAAGGCCTGGTCTTTCTGACCTGATTGCTGACCTTGCTGGTTCTCTGATACGCACAAGCCTTTATCCTTCCAACCAGAAACTTTCCCAACCGTCCAGGGCCTATTTAGTGTGGGAATTACAGGACTTTCCGAACGTCTTCAGAGCAGAGATGGGACCAGCAGACCCCGCCGACAGCCAGACAGAGGGCATTGATTTGTAAAATCCCACTGCTTGCTGTGCATTGCTCTGCACATTGCATCGTGTGGATCAGAGCTCCAAGGATATGTTTCTGGATCAGAAAGATCCCGCAGGCTCCTGCACTGTCCCCCAAACCCTGACTATCCCCCCGCCCTCGCACCACTCGTCGGCCCTGCACCAATTAGGAATTCTCCTCTCTTGCTGGGTAATTGGCATGTCAGATAATTTCTTTCTGTGTGGTCCAGTGCACCTCACGTCCGCTCAGTTCCGCACACAGGGCTCGACGCATCAAACATTAATGCAGGTACAAAGCTACTCCAGTTCCTCACAGGAGAAGTTTGTTTTCATTATTTCATGTTTTGTTTAGTTTGGTTTAGAGATACAGCGCGGAAACAGGCCCTTCACCAACCCGCACACTAACACGGGTTGGTGTAAATTGTCCCTACACACTAGGGACAATTTACAATCATACCGCAGCCAATTAGCCTACAAGTCTTTAGTCTTTGGAGTGTGGGAGATACCCGGAGCTCCCGAAGAAAACCGCGGAGGTCACGGGGAGAACGTCCAAACTCGGTAGAGACAGCACCCGGAGTCAAGATCGAACCCGGGTCTGTGGCGCTGTAAAGCAACATCTCTCAGCCCTTGGATGTGGACATCGCAAGCAAAAGCAGCATTTAGTGCCCACTCCCACATGCCTTTGAGAGTCAGATGGCCAGCTGTCTTCTTGAACCACGGCTGGGAGTACAGTACACCCGGTGCTATTACTCAGACATGTCCAGGATTTCGGTGCAAAGGTAATTATTCGATATTAATCACACGCTAATCAGGTTGCACCATTGAGGCCGGGTTGTCATACTTTGTTCAGTTCATGACGCATTCATTTAAAGTTCCACTTTCAGTTGCAATTCCCACAAATGAATCGGTTTCTGCTCACTTTAACCCATTGTCTCAGACATTTCTCCAGTTCATAGAAACATGGAAAATAGGTGCAGGAGGAGGCCATTCAGCCCTTCGAGCCAGCACCGCCATTCATTGTGATCATTAACCTATTCCTCAGAGAATAATCCAAAGTCCTCGGGTCTTTCTCCAGCTCCTCATGTTTTGGTGCTGTTCTGTAGGTAGTGGGAACTACTATGTCACTCTGTAAAAACGAGGAACTATTTCACTGAGTTTACAACAAAAATGAGACATAAAGTGCTAGAGTAACACAGCGGGCCAAGCAGCATCTCTGGAGAACGTAGAAGGGTGACGTTTCGGGTCGGGACCCTGGTCTCCAGAGATGCTGCCTGACCCATTGAGTTACTCCAGCACTTATTGTCTTAATTTTCATGCCAATCTGGTGCTGTTGCTCCAAATTAATTCAGTTGGTCACAAGTTAATTATCATATTCCTTGAATATTTGTCATCTACATTACTTGGTTCTGCTTCTCACAATTCAATTCTGTTTTTTTCAGCCTTGTCCTGTTCCTCATGCATTGGTCCAGCTACTCACCAACCTGTATGCATCCCATCCCTCCTGTACATATTCATCAGCCTCTACTCCATCTATGTTTCTATGTTTCTACTCCATTCCATCACTCCTCAAAAGTATTATTTCTGTTCCTCAAACCTTTATACATTTCTTCCCCCTTTAGTCAATCCCCTCCCCCTCTCATAAAAGTGCACATTCTCACACTTTGCCTGACCTCACACTTCAGTTCTGTACCTCACACATCGTGGGAGCTAGTTTGCGTCAGATATATCATAAATGGAGCAAAAATATCACTACTGAAGAAATTAATAACACTGGTAGACAAAAATGCTGGAGAAACTCAGCGGGTGAGGCAGCATCTATGGAGCGAAGGAAATTGGCAACGTTTCTGGCCGAAACCCTTCTTCAGACTGATATGAGGGGAGGGGGGGAGAAGAAAGGAAGAGGAGGAGCCAGTGGGCTGAGGGAGAGCTGAGAAGGGGAGGAGAAAGTAAGGACTACCTGAAATTAGAGAAGTCAATGTTCATACCGCTGGGGTGCAAACTCACCCGCTGAGTTTCTGCAGCATTTTTGTCTACCTTCGATTTTCCAGCATCTGCAGTTCCTTCTTAAACAAATTAATAACACTGCCGTGTTACAAAACGTCGGCAGCAGATGATTTATACTCCAGGGTTTTAAAGGAAATGGATGAAAACATTGCTGATCCCAAACCACTATCGTGTGAAGGGGAGGGGGGAGGGGGGAGGGGGGGGGGGGTTCAGATGAGTAATTACATACAGCACTCCACTATTTCAGCCAGTTGTAAAAAATAAATCAGGGGCTAGCTCACCTAATGCTCAGAGTTGGGGGTTTCCCAGAGCCCGCGATTAAAGACAGGGAAACTTAACACTTTGACAATTTTCAGTTAATCAGGGAGAAATCAAGCAGTTAGTGAGGAGCAGATCACACACCACAAACTAAATGGAATGAGCTGAAGAGGTGCTGGATTTTGGAAAAGGTAATGTCTGCGAATTTTAATTATATGAACATTGATAGCATCACTTGCAACTATGCACATCAGCTTGATGCTCTTAGTTCATTTCCATGATTGTCCCACTAAGTCGGTGTTGTTCATCAGCTGGATGCCTCCCAAGGGAATTCAATGCCATAAGGGGCTAACAGTAGTCCGCAATGCTTAATGCCAGCCTACATCGCACACAGAGCAGCATCAGCTGGCAGATCTAGAGCTGAAGAATGTCTTTAGTGAAATGAGATACCACATGTTTCCATGCTCTATGACTCTTTTAGGTGGGACTAGTACAGATGGGGCATCTTGGTTGGTATGGGCAAATTGGACCGAAGGGCATGTTTTCATGCCGTATGACTCTATGTTGTCCCTCACTAGGAGCTCAAGGGGAGGTACTCCATGAATGTCTTGGACAGGTCCGATTTTCTGCAGTGTTCCAGACTTCTTCCTCCTTCATCTCCTCCTCCTGCTCCTCCTACCTCCCTCTCCCTTCCTCCTCCTTCTTCAGGTAGCCTGTCCTCATCTGCACCCATGTCTGGGCTTTGTGTAGAAGCCCAGGGTAAGTAACTTCAGTATCGATCACACTAGTCCAGGATAACTTTATTAAATTGAGACAACTGTGGGAACAGCAAGATTCCTTGCTACTGTTTAATACCGTGAGGTTAAGAGAGAGCATTAGCCAGAGTGAAGAGCTCCAGGTGGTAACTCAGGTGTCAAGTCAGCGTTGTACACAGATTGGCGTTCACGGTTGGTGTTCATCTGCACTCCTTGTCTCCCATCTATTTAAATAGAATATTAATATTGAGGCTTCTTCTTTAAAACAGGCTCAGTGCACAAATTGACACTATTGAAATTCCAATGGAGATAACTGATTTTTAAAATAAATTCTAATAGCAAATTTCTGTTTAAACGGTGTTGTGATGGTGGAACATTTAATTCCTGTGGCTTGTAACTATTTTTGTTCTAGCCATGAGTCACGCATGCACTGTCTGGGTACTGTTCTTCAGTGTGTAGCCAATTTCGTTCAGACCGAAAGGTCTGAATGACAATAAAGGAAATCTTGAATCTTGAATCTCTTGAATCTAGTAGCTAAATTAGTTCAAGCACAATTGAAGTTAAGAGAATTCCCGGAATGTAATTGTACTGGGGCTAATAAAACCATGCTATCTGTCTCAGTGATTAGATCAGCTTTAGTGCCGACTGAAATCTCAAGCCACACCGATAAGAGTAGATCACAGAATTACGAAGGCCAGGGTTGGAATAGGGAAGGGGACAGGCAGACCACCTGAGTAAGTGCTGCCATTTCAAACAAGAGAAAGGCCTGTCCATAGCCACCAAAGGCACAGAATTATTAAGGGAGACTATTAAACACTGGCCAAGACCCATAGCGATGTGCAATATACATTCATGAGCTGACAATGAGTTTAATGGTCAAAGATGATTCGTTAAATTGCCCTGCTGGAGCGTTATTTCAATGGTCCTATCCATAGAGTATCTATGTATCCAATACTTATCTGTATGATATCTGTATCCCCAGTATCTCGTATGTAACTTTCCAATACCTACTCACCTCATGCCTATGTAATCAATGAGCATTTTCTATACTAATACAGGGGTTTTGATTCTTCACCTGTGAAAATATTTGGTAATTAGGTCACCTGTAATGACCTTTACTGTGATATGAAAGTATAATGTTGTCTCCAGTTCAAGCGAATTACATGGATATATTGTTAAGTGAATTTTAAATGTTTCGGAGTGGTTTGATCATTAAAGGGTGTTATTTATAGTTGGATGCTTGTATCAGTTATTACAATTCTCGTATTTATTATCAGAGAGTAAACGCAAGTCACACTGGGCATAAGGCATCATATTAACAAAAGGTTGGATACAGACTGTCAGTTGTTAATAAGGGTGGCTGAGAGAGAAAGAGAGCATGGTTTGCAGGTGGGAGGTCATCCTGCAAGTTGGGGATTACCAGCTTGAGTACTGGCGCAACGTGCTAGAGTCCAAGAGGCAGAGATTTTGAAGGGGTGAGGAGTCACTGGCATTGCAGGTAACATGGATGGGATGAGGCCAGCGTTGTGGGGAGACACTTCAGATGAAGTCACCTGGTTCATAGGTTGACGAGGTTTGTTAGAGAGAGAGAGAGAGAGAGCATGAACAAACAAACTTAAAAACTATGAAATGAGAGCAGTTAGGTCACAAACACCAATGTAGAAGCTGCAAAAATAGAGAGAGAAAAACTGATACACTATCACAGATGATAAAGTGAGTAAGTTCAGTAGACAAGACAATTGGGAACAGAGCAGGGAACAAGAAAAGTCTGCTCGATGAATTACATTCATTTCAATGCAAGAGGCCTGGCAGGTAAGATCGGTGATCACAGGGCGTGGATAGATACGTGGGACCGGGATATTATCGCCATTGCAGAAACCTGATTAACGATGGGAGCGATGCTACAACAAGACATAGGTGGGGGAAAGAAAGGAGGAGGTTGCTGATGTTTTATTGATTAAAGGGAACATCATGGCAGTAGTCCGAGATGACACTACTGAGGAATCACCTGATGAGGCTATTTGGGATGGAGCTGAGAAATAAAAAGAGGCTGATCGTCTTAGAAGGTAGACAAAAATGATGGAGAAACTCAGCGGGTGAGGCAGCATCTATGGAGCGAAGGAAATAGGCAACGTTTCAGGCCGAAACCCTTCTTCAGACTTGTTAGGATTGTACTATAGCCGCCCAAACAGTCAATGGGAATTAAAGGAATAATTATGCTAGGAGATTGAAGGTAGCGGGAAGAAGAATATGGTTCTCATTGTAAGGGATTTTAACTACCATAGCACCAAGGACTTAGATAGGGTGGAATTTGACAAGTGTGTTCAGAAAAGTTTCCTCAGGTAATTAGGTGGTCCTTCAAGGGAAAGGGCAAAGCTTGACCTACTGTTAGGAAATAGGCCAGGAGAAGGAACTGAGGAGTCTGTGGGACAACACTCTGGGACCAGTAACCAATTCTATTAGTTTTTAAATAGTTATGGAAAAGTTAAGTAATCCAGAAATTAAAGATGTAACAAGAAGTCATGTCTAAAGAAGGGTCTCACACTCGAAACGTCACCCATTCCTTCTCTCCAGAGATGCTGCCTGTCCCGCTGAGTTACTCCAGCTTTTTGTGTCGATCTTCGGTTTAAACCGGCATCTGCAGTTCCTTCCCACACGGTTAAAGATGTAAATTGAGGTAAGGCCAACTCTGGTGGTATTACACAGGAACTTGCAAAAGTTGATTGGAGCAAGTTGTTTGAGGGCTTACAGCGCCAGCTGCCTGCACCACCACCACCCCCCACTCGTACCGCTTCCACGCCATGTCTGCCACCACCACCGCCACTGCTGACCCTCACCTGCACACCAACTGCCCGCAGACCAAGACCATTGCCTGCCAATTCTTGCCTCTATCCTGCCTTCCAACAGGCCGGGGCAGGCAACTCACCTGGTCCATTATAACAAGGGTTTACTGTATCGTCGAACATACTGAGGTACAGTGAGAAGCTTTTTATTGCGTGCTATTCAGTCAATAAAAATACTAGGCATGATTACATCTCCAGCATTGTGTGTTGCTCATGATTCCAGCATCTGGAGTTCCTCGTGTCTCCAGGAGAACCTTGCTCTGTACAAAGAGGCAGTGACAGTAGATGAGATGCAGTAAGAGCTCTGATAACTATTCTAGGGAGAGAGCCATGGGTCTACCTCAGTAAAACACATATAGAATGTCTTGGGTCTTCCCCTCTTCCAGTAATTGCCTAGTCTCTCTCAGGTTGAGAGCATTCCCGATCCCACCACTACCTCTCTAACAGTGTCCTTGATGTCATCGCTCAGTGTGTGGTCATTCATAACAAGGTGAAGCAGCCCAGAGCCAGGCAGTCTGGGAATTCCTCACGACTCTGCACATCATGAGGGAACAGACTTCCATCACCTTGATTGCAGCCATTGAGAAGCTCTGTCTGAGTAGCCAGAGATTCATAGTAAAGGTTTCCATGGCTGAAGGTCAATGATGGAATGGATTTGTTATTAGTTGGATTTGGTTTGGTAGAATGATTTGCTTAGTTCTTGCCTTCATGATTAGTCTCAAGCAGATACTGAAACGGCCAGTTAAAAAGGGAAGGTAACAGCTTGGGATTCTGGTTCGTCTGCATTCTTTTTCTCTCATAGAATCTTGAAGCTGTCATGGGGTTGACAGCCAGCTGTTGGTCTGTTGGAGTGCTCGTGGTGAAAGGATTCCCAACTGGCTATTCTGGAATTCTAATATGGACAAGGACCGTATAACTCCCAGTCAGGGTGGTGTGTGTGGTTTGAGGGTTTCTCTGTAGACAGTGTAGCCGTGCCGTGCAGTCCTAGTTTTCCTGGGTCAGCTTCCCAAACTTTAGGTTGCAAACTCCAAATAACTGGAACATCCGCTGACATGCCCCAATCCCTGGCTACATTCAGCCTGCAAGGTTGCCTTGGCTACAGGGCCCCTACTCATCTATAAAACCTGTGCCCCACCCACCCCTCCTCTACCACTGCCTCATAAGCCCACATGTGAGTGAAGGCCCAGCTACCCACACTACCGTCATTCTCCGAGTGCAGGAAACACTGTCGCCTTTAAGCTCTCATTGCCTTGTGACCTGCTGACCCTGGGTCAGAGATGGGGAAGGCAGCCAAGGCCACAGGTCGATTCTGTGGGGCAGTGAGCTCCTGGGGAAGAGAGGGAAACCATCTCTCTGGGTTATCTCCACCTACCCAACACCTGGGGACTAGGGACCTGAGACAGACCTCCATTGGCAGATATTGTACCACTGCATGAGTTAGCCAAATGCAAACAGCGCCAGGGTCCTCAGTAAAATCATTATCATCACTGAGTCAGAAGTTAACAGGTTCAACTCCCACCCTAGACAGTAAAAAAATAAAAGCTGCAGATCCAGAAAATCTGAAGTAAAAGCAGAGACTGCTGGACATATTTGACCGGCCAGTCTGCGTCTGTGGAGAGAGAAACCACAGAGTCCTCTGGAGCTGCCAAGTATTTCCAACACCAACAAAAGTTATTGGCTCTCCACATATGCAGCACGGTGGCGCAGTGGTGTCTCACAGCACCAGAGACCCAGGTTTGATCTTGAATTTGGGTGCTGTCTGTGCGGAGTTTGCACGTCCTCCCTGTGACTGCATGGGTTTCCACTGCAAGTTCTCAAGAAACGTTAAGGACTATAGTTCATACCAGGCAAATGACAGATAAATAACATTTAATAATAAGAATTATGGAGACATACTTGTAAGTAATGAAAGAGGAGTTGGAACAGTGAGTACATATGAAGAGTATATCACAAAGTAAGTGAACAGAGTAGAATGTATGACTACATTATGAGTGGACAGTGAAGGGTAAATTACTAAATGATGAACACCGTGAATGATGTATAACTTCATAATGATTATATAGTGAAGAACATACCGCTAAATTATATATAAATAGAGTGGGGAAAAATGAATAGTATTAAGTTTAGGAATCATCAGATTCACTGGAGAAAGTCATGATGCAGCTCAGGAGGACTTTGCTTAGATGGCATTTGGTGCATTGCGTGCAGTTCTGGTCGCCCCGTTACAGGAAGGATGTCTGAAGCTAGACACAAAATGCTGGAGTATCTCAGTGGGACAGTCAGCATCTCTGGAGAGAAGCAATGCGTGACGTTTCGGGTCGAGACCCTTCTTCAGTCTGAAGACAGAAATTCCATCAACCATTCCTTCGCCCACCTGGCCAATCAGTCCAGATCCTGCTTCAATCTTTCACAACCATCTTCGCAGTCTGCAAAACCACTCACTTTTGTATCATCGGCAAACTTGCTAATCATGCACCCTGTATGTTCTCATCCGAAGAAGGGGCTCCACCCGAAACATCACCCATTCCTTCTCTCCAGAGATGCTGCCTGTCCCGCTGAGTTACTCCAGCATTTTGTGTCTACCTTCAATTTAAACCAGCACCTGCAGTTCTTTCCTACACAGGATGTCTGAAGGACTCTATTCCACTTCTCAGACAGTTGAGGCTAAAGGTGCCTGGTCAGGGTGGCAGCATGCCAGTCCAGAGTTGGTACACTCCTCCGCCATATTCTTGAGGATCTCAGCACTGGGACAAACGTTCCCTGTCCATTTTTAGTTGCACCTTCAGGAGTATTGAAGCAAACACCCGACAAATAACTTAAAGTGCTGAACGCTGGTAAAAGCTTTGTTCTCCCCGTCGGAAGATTGTCCAAATGGGGTTGGAGGTTCATTACCTTGATAACAGGCACCATCTTTTCATTTACTTTGTAAAACACAAGGACTGGGCCTGTTTGGTGACAGGAGATTCCATGAAATTGAGGACAGTGTGTTCTCAGTTACACCGCCTGCCACCACATGATGTGTCAAGAGACAGTGGGATTAGCATTCTATATCTTTCTCTCACTGGGACTCCTGTGCTGTCAAAGTGAAAGTGTTAAAATATCAAAACTGCATGCTGAAATCTTTACAGAAAAATAACAGGGTATTTTATTTTAAATGAGATGGTAGATAACTTGAAGATGATCGACACGGGTTGAATCTTCTGATTGACGTTTAAAGACTGATGATATCAGCTGCATCTATGGGACAGATCTGATGAGCACAGATTATTCTCTGAAAGAACCTGGCATCTTCATGAGAAAGTTTAATGCATCCCATTGGGGATATCTTCTCAGCTCTTCTTGAAGTTTCATTATCTTGATAACAGGCACCATCTTTTCATTTGTAAAACGCAAGGAAACCAAGCAGCTATTTTACTGGGTCACATTGTTTGATGATAAAGCAAAATAAACAGGTTAGAAGAGTTTCCTTCATGCCAGCATTATGCTAAGAAATGGATATTAGCTCCAATGGAAGACTCGGTCAGTGAAATGAGAAGAATTCACCATCAAACTGAAAGCACAAACTGCAACTCCTCAATTAGCTGGGTGAGATGAGACTGTGTGATTCACAACATAACAAATATCTGCAGATGCTAGAAACCTGAAACAAATATTGAAGATGCTGCAAAACATTCAGCAGGCCAGGTAGAATCTGTGGAGAGAAAAACAGAGGTAACATTTCTTATGATGGCATGCAACGTAGGATTTCATAAAGGTCACAGCACACAACGAGTGTTATGTGCAAACCTAGGGCTTAATTATAGAATGAACTAGACTAAGTGGGACCCGTTGGGGTCTTAGTCTAGGACTGGTCCCCCAACGTAATATTCCACCTCTCCTCAATTCCAATATTGGTGGCCAGTGGTTGGGGCGGGGGGGGGGGCTTTCTGGAGCGCTAGTATGGGTGTTGTGGGCTGAAGGGACTGGTTTCCAGAGGGCTAGTATGGACAATGTGGGCCGAATGGATTCTTGGGCTGGTGGCTCAGTCATTTAAGTCTGTTGTGCTGGCAGCTCACTCACTCACGGCTGGTGGACTGCCAGTTGACTCACGGCTATTCCTTGAAATTACATTTCAAGCACGGTGCAAGGCCACCAAATTCAAGTGCAGTTTCTTACCACTTCAAGCAGGGTGCAAGGCCACCAAATTCAAGTGCAGTTCCATACCATTTCAAGCAGGGTGCAAGGCCACTAAAGACAGCGAGTCGTGGCCTCCCCATCTCCATCCTGCAGAGACTGAGCCACGCCCACACTTCTGGGTTTTATAGTGCCTCCCCGCTCCCACCAGAAGGGGCGTGGCCTTCATGTCGTGATTGACAGGAGAGAGAATCTCAACATTTTTAAAACACTAATAACTCTTTTATTTTTCATCGATGGGAAAAATCCTCGGTACCTGATGAACGGAGGGAGACTGGGTAAGATGGCCAAAAATCACAGCCGTACGTGGTAGCGTTTTTTCTAAATCAATATAAAGCGCAAACAGGAAGTGGTCAAGATTAGATTTTTAATTATATAGAAGGCAAGGCAACTTTAATTAGGCAAGACAACTTTAATTAGGCAAGGCAACTTTAATTAGGCAAGGCAACTTTAATTAGGCAAGGCAACTTTAATTAGGCAAGGCAACTTTAATTAGACAACACAGCTTTAGCATTTCCAAACCAAAGGCAACACAGTTTTAGCATTTCCAAACCCACGACAACACAGCTTTAGCATTTCCAAACCAAAGGCAACACAGCTTTAGCATTTCCAAACCAAAGGCAACACAGCTTTAGCATTTCTAAACCAAAGGCAACACAGCTTTAGCATTTCCAAACCAAAGGCATCACAGCTTTAGCATTTCCAAACTATATTTTCAAACCACATTAAGGGCATTGACAGGTCAGTAAAACTACTCACAGTTTCGTAGTCATGTGTTCAGTGTTATTCACAGCTCAGACTGAGAGACATGACCCTCTCACTCCCCCCATCTTGCAGAAACTGACTGAGGCACTCAACACTTCTGGGTTTTATAGTCCCTCCGGAAGGGGCGTGGCCTTCAGGAGAGAGAATCTCAACATTTTTTAAACACCAATAACTCTTTTATTTTTCATCGATGGGAAAAATCCTCTTGTCCTGCGCAGCGGAGGGGGACTCTGAGTAAGATGGCCAAAAATCACAACCGTAAGTGGCAGCGTTTTTTCTAAAATCAATATACAGAACAACAGGAAGTGGTCAAGATCAGACTTTTAGTAATATAGGTAATAATAGATACAAGAATCCCACAGTGATGATTCCACTGATCAGTTCCATTGGTTTGTGAATCAGTACCATGATGGAACAGCCTAAGGGCTATCACCAGATGGCCGATGACCATTCGAAATGCGATATGTGATAATCATATACATAGTTACAGTATTTTAGTCCCATCAACTAATTTTTGTAGTTAACATCTGGCCCCATAGCAGAAGCGTCCGCGTCACTGGGCTGGAAACTGGAAGTATCCTGAGCTAATTCTGCTACCACCATCGTCTATTGCAACAAGTGATGGCTCCCACTGATTGTTGCCGGAAGCCTGCGTCCTTTGAAACATGGAAGATGGACACGAAAGAAGAAGCAAACATCTCACAGGTTCCACGTGCTCCAGTTTTCTCCCACATCCAGGAGATGTATGAGTTGGTAGGCTAAATGGCCACTACAAATTGTCGCTGCGCAGGTGTGTTTGAATCTGGGAGAAGATGATGGCAATGTGGGGAGTAAGTAACAGGATTGGTAAATGCATGCTTGATGTTTGCTACAGATTTGGAAGGGCCTGCTCCCATGCCATATGACACTGTGTCACAGGTAAGGTGTGGAGTCACACAGAGTAAATGTAGCATCACATAAAAGGGCTGGAGAAATAATAATCAAAGAATAGAAAAAGAGCAGGTAGGTAAACATAACTCCAACTCAGGAGCTAAATGACCATATCGCCTGGTTAAATGTGCTTCATTGGTCTTCTTAGTACAACGCTCGGGGTCGTGAATGTTTCCACTTGGTTAGTAGGTTCTGGGCTGCCCAATGTGGGATCCAAGGGCACTGCCATAGTTGACCTAAAGGTGGCAATAGATGTAGGTGAGCAGTACAGGAGGTGATACACTCCTTCTCCCCTTTACATTGGACCTCAGCATCCTTGAGGATCTCAGTGCATTCCTCAATGAACCATTTCTGTTTTGAGCAGACCTGAGCCAGGAATCAATAAGGATATTTTAATCTTTCAAAAAGAGCCTTATGAATGGTTTCCTCTGTCCACTTGGTAACCCTTTGCAATGATGAGGTGATCAATAAAGTGTTTTTGGAATCTGTTGCTGGGACATCACCTATCAATCAGAGCTAGTTAAACGTGATGATTGCTAGGTCTGTCGGTCTGCCAGAGAAACCTATCCTGCCAGTAGATGTGGAGAATTTTGTAGAGACAGTGTTGGCGGTGTCTCGCCAGTTCTTTGAGTTCATTATAGTCATACAGTGTGGAAACAGTCCCATCGGCCCAACTTGCCCACACCGGCCAACAATATCCCAGCGACACTAGTCCCACTTGCTTGCGCTTGGTCCATATCCCTCCAAACCTGTCCTATCCATGTACTTTCTAACAGTTTCTTAAAAGATGGGATAGTCCCAGCCTCAACTACCTCCTGCGGCAGCTTGTTCCATACACCCACCACCCTTTGTGTGAAAATGTTATCCCTCGGATTCCTATTAAATCTTTTCCCCTTCACATTGAACCTATGTCCTCTGGTCCTCAATTCCCCTATTCGGGGCAAAAATACTCTGTGTATCTACCCGATCTATTCCTGTCATGATTTTTTACACTCTATAAGATCTCCCCTCATCCTCCTGCGCTCCATGGAATAAAGACCCAGCCTACTCAACTTCTCCCTATAGCTCACACCCTCTAGTCCGGGCAACATCCTCGTAAATCTTTTCTGAACCGTTTCAAGCTTAACAATCTTTCCTATAACATGGTGCCCAGACTGAACACAATATTCTAAATGCGGTCTCACCAACGTCTTATACAACTGCAACCTGGCCTCCCAACTTCGCTACTCAATCCTCTGACTGATGAAGGCTAAAGTGCCAAAAGCCTTTTTGACCACCTTATCTACCTGCGACTCGACCTTCAAGGAACAATGCACCTGTACTCCTAGATCCCTCTGCTCTACAACACTACCCAGAGGCCTACCTGTGCAGGTCCTGCCCTTGTTCGACGTCCCAAAATGCAACACCTCACACTTCTCTGTATTTAATTCCATCAACCATTCCCCCACCCACCCCAATGCCCTCATCGACCTTTTTGGTCACGTCTTCAAAAAAATCAATCAGATTTGTGAGACACGACCTCCCACATACAAAACCATGCTGACTATCCCTAATCAGCCCTTGCCCATCCAAATGTCTGTATACCCTATCCCTCACAATACTCTCTAATAACTTTCCAACTACAGATGTTAAGTCGTCGGCCTATAGTTCCCAGCATTTTCCCTGCAGCCCTTCTTGAAAAGAGGCACAACATTTGCCACCATCCAGTCTTCTGGCAACTCTCCTGTATTTAAGGACGACTCGTAAATTTCAACCAGGGCTCCTGCAATTTCCTCTCTAGCTTCCCACAATGTCCTCAGATATATCTGATCAGGCCCTGGAGATTTGTCTACCTTCATTCACGACAGTACCTTCAGTACTTCTTTGACTGTAACACTGATTGCTCTCAAGACACTTCCATTGACTGCCCCAAGTTCCTCAGTCCTACTGTCTTTTCTTTCAACTGAAAAAAAGGCTCTGATTGTCTATCGTATCTATGTCTCTCATTATTTTATATACATTTATCAGGTCTCTCCTCAACCTCCAATGCTCCAGAGAAAACAATCCAAGTCTGTCCAATCTCTCCTTGCAACTAATAGCTTTGAATCCAGGCAACATCCTGGTAATCCTCTTTGCACCCTCTCCAAAGCCTTCACTTCCATCCTGCAATGGGGTGACCACAACTGCACACGATCAAGGAGCAATCTACCAAAAAAGAATTACGGATGTTCTCCAAACCTTTATAAAGTGCTACCTCCCCACTGACTCCTGGGAACTTCTGGTCCATGACCATGGGACAGAAAGAGTATTCAGTGTCAGGAGCACACAGAAGGCCAGTGTGGAATGAGTGAACACCTCACAAACTGGTCACCCACCCACCCACCTGTGGCAGAGTCTGTGGGACCCACACTGGGCTCATCGTCTACTGCAGAACATACAGAAGGCTTGGTATAAGTTAACCTGTCCTGAGGAAATGCCCGTAGGGAAGATGAGACCCCGAGTAGGACATAGCTGTTGAAATAGGTTGAGCCTGGCACTGCCTCTCCAGGCCCTTTGCTTACCTTTGGCCCCAGGTTAAAATCAGAGCTCTCACCTCTGGCACACAGTATATAAAGCACTGCATTCTTGATCTTCCTACCACCATGGCCTCAGCCATTGGGCTCCTGCTTAGCCTTGGCATTACTATAGTTCCAGCTGCACACACGTCTCATGTTGCAGTATCTAATGCATCATCTCCAGACATAAGAAACAGTGCAACGTACCTGCTGAGCACATCAGCCCTATCTTGAACTTCAAAATAATGCTGCATTTGTAAGTTCCTCAGAACTCGAGGAAGCTTTGAGGAACTTGCAAAGCCAACTTCTGTGGAATTAGAAGCTTGGAATCAACCCGAGTCTCTGTTACCTACCAATGGCTTCAAACTCTCTGCTGTTTTTCATCCTTCTCTGAATTTCATGGCATAAATCTTTCACGCCTGACAAGGCTAATTTCTCCTCAAGCCCTTCTATTTATCCGATTAGAGTTGAATTGACTTTGACCCTTTTGTTTTCCTCCAGAGATACAGCATTTCTTTACACGGTCACACTTGGCTAGTAAAGTTTAAGTCAACAGCAATTAATATCAATGTGATAATTGAAAAGCAAAAGAAAACTACAGATGCCGTAAATCTGAAACATAAATGTTTTTTTATTCAACATCCAGGCAGTTTTGCAATCTCATTATGCCTGAAAGATCCCATGCTGGCTCCAGTTGGTGTCACCTGCAAATCCGCCACAGAAATCCTACACCATCATCCCTTGTCCTCTGGAAGTTTGCCAATTGTACAATGCCAGAGGGCTTCTCAGTCAAACTGAAGACACCTTGGGCCGGTCTTCAACAACATTGCAAATGAAGATGTGTCATGGGTTTAATCTACTGATGTGTGTGATTCATACTTGTTAACATGTTTCAGAACAAATTTGCACAAATAGTTCCTGCAGGCATTGTACTAAGGGTTGGTTGTCTTCTTGCATTAGTGTCGGCTGTCACCATAGCATCCAGACACACTTGGATGGACCCCCAACAGTCTAACATCTTAATTCACTTACTCTGAATACGGTAACAGTTCTCAACAGTTATCCAGTCCTTCTTTTTCCAAAGTGTTCTAATTCACTGTCACACACATGGGTTTGTTGTAGGCCAATTGACAGAGATTAGTTAGTCTGATTCTTTATTATCTGCTCTTCCTCTGTAGCTGTAACAGTACATTCTGCACTCTGTTTCCCTGCTCCTTTTGCACTACCAGTTGTACTCATGAATGGTATGCTTGCACTCATGTATGGTACGATTTGACTGGATAGCACGCGATATAAAGATTTTCACTGTATATTGGTTCGTGTGGGAACAATAAACCAATACCAATACCAATCACTCATTGTCTCAGATGAGAGTAAGCCATGCAAGAAGTGGTCTATTTTACCCTGCTGTTGCTCATTTTGTGGCACTCTTGCCTCCGATTCAAAATGTTGGCCCAGAATAATTAGGCCACATCTGGAGAACAGGGTACAGTCCTGAACAGAGGAGGAAGGATTTAACTGAGGGGTATAAAGTCATGAAAGGCACAGATGGGCTGATAGAAAAAAACAACTTCCCTTAACTGAGAGACCAAGATCTAGTGGACGTGCAGTAGGTCCAAGTCTTAAATGTTTTCAAGATAGAGTTAGATTTAGCTGTTATGGCTAAAGGAATCAAGGAACATGGGGAAAAAGCAGGAACGGGGTACTGATTTTAGATGATCAGCCAAGATCATATTGAATGGCGGTGCTGGCTTGAAGGGCCAAATGGCCTACTCCTGCACCTATTTTTCTATGTTTCTAAGTTTCTAAGTCACTGGTGCGTAACAAACAATCCATGGGCATGTTGGGCCAGTGGGATGGTCCAGTCAGTCCCACTTGCTATTCCTAAACCATACCTGCTCCATGAAATCAGTGAGGGCCTGTGCACTTACTTCACAACCCAAGCCAAGAGGTCATCACTGCACCAGAGTCATTGCTAGACCAACAATAACACCAATTACTGCATAAAACACTGGAGATGCAAATGACTGCATGGAAAGTCTACTTTGGTTGTTGGTTAAGTGAGTCTTCAACTAAACTGCAAGCATGGTACAATAAGGTTACATGCATCAGGTAGCAGCTTTCTTCTGCAGCACACAGAGATACACCAGAGTCTCCCTTCAATTGCCAACCTTCACAATTAGGTTTCCTGCGATCAGAGAGAGCTCCCTCAATGGTTTTCTCATGGTAACTGCTAGACAGTTCACCAGTGCCACAGGGTGTAGTGATTCCAACCTTTGCTTTTCAGAGAACCAAAATCATACTCAATGGCAGTGGCTTGAGCTTGGGGATGGAGGGCATGGGCTGACGAGTGACAAAATATAGATAAATAGGACCAGGGCTTGTGTTCAGGGCTAGAAGTGTTGTAGGGCTGCGGTTAGGGGTGGGACTGGGGAATCAAAGGATGGCGCAAGAAGGGGTAGATGAGAATTTTGGATAGTCTGTCTTAAGTTAGTGTTGCTGAACTTCTAAAACCAATCCTAGTGATTTAGAAAAACAAGAGACTGGTGATGCTGGAATTTTGAGTGAAAACAAGGTGCTGGAGGAAATGTGTAGGAAGGAACTGCAGAAGCTGGTTTACAACAAAGATAGATAGAAAATGCTGGAATAACTTAACAGGTCAAGCAGCCTCTCTGGAGAAAAGGAATAGATGATGTTTCGAATCAAGATCCTTCTTCAGACAGGAGAGTGAAGAAGGGTCTCGACCCAAAACGTCACCTATTCCTTTTCTCCAGAGATTCTGCCTAACTCGCTGAGTTACTCCAGCATTTTGTGTCTATCTGCTGGAGAAAATGGCTTGCTGAATCCCCCATGATTTTCTATTGGGAATAGAACAGACCCATTCCCAATCCACTGAGCATTCACTTCAATTCACCCTCTTTGCCCTCAGTAAATATTTCATGGTGTTACTGTTCTGTCAAACTTATCAGAAATAACTTGGCTTCTTCCCTTCTTTTAATGTATAAATGTAGAGTTGTTTGTGACACAATACAAATGCTTCCCCATTGATCACACAGGGATACATTGCTGTGTCAGTTGGTCATTTCTCAACTTCCCTACAGCCACAAATTACAGTCACAATAACATTGCCATTGATTGATAAGGTGCAGAATTAAACGACAAATCTTTTATTATTAATATTTATCTTTTTGCACTCAGTGCAGGGAATAGATCATTTTCCATTTTTAGTAATCCAACTGTTCTATCAGATAGAGCAGAAGTTATGTTATATTTAACTCCTGCTGTACCTTATGGAATAGTTCAGAAAGAGTTTTACTCTACAAGTAAGCCCTGATGTGCATGTGTTGTGAGATCTGATGGGGCAATTTTGAGTGAGTCCATTAGCTAACAGGTGTTGTTTCTGCCCTGTAAGTGTTTCATGGCATTGTTTGGAGAAAGGTTATCTTTGATATAAAAATAAGCAATGTTGCACCATAATAAGCACATTTGATAGGGTTGTGTAAAGAGAGAGCATCACTCTCCATTTACCTAGACTGTAGTCCATGCCTTACATAGATACATAGATACATAGAAAATAGGTGCAGGAGTAGGCCATTCGGCCCTTCGAGCCTGCACCGCCATTCAATATGATCATGGCTGATCATCCAACTCAGTATCCCGTACCTGCCTTCTCTCCATACCCCCTGATCCCTTTAGCCACAAGGGCCACATCTAACTCCCTCTTAAATATAGCCAATGAACTGGCCTCAACTACCCTCTGTGGCAGAGAGTTCCAGAGATTCACCACTCTCTGTGTGAAAACGTTTTTCCTCATCTCGGTCTTAAAGGATTTCCCCTTTATCCTTAAGCTGTGACCCCTTGTCCTGGACTTCCCCAACATCGGGAATAATCTTCCTGCATCTAGCCTGTCCAACCCCATAAGAATTTTGTACGTTTCTATAAGATCCCCTCTCAATCTCCTAAATTCTAGCGAGTATGCCAAGTCTATCCAGTCTTTCTTCATATGAAAGTTCTGACATCCCAGGAATCAGTCTGGTGAACCTTCTCTGCACTCCGTCTATGGCTATAATGTCCTTCCTCAGATTTGGAGACCAAAACTGTACAGTATAGGAGTTCATCTGAGGAGGGATAAGGACTCAGGCAGCAATGGGGCAGAGTCAGCAAAGAAATTTGGGAGTAACACGTGGAGTGTGTGGCAAGCCATTGATTGATGATAAGTGTCAGGGTGCTAGGTGCAAGGCTCTTCTCATCTGATCCCATTCCACATAATTCAGAAATAGTGATATTGGACCCAGACAGGTTTGCTCATCTTTTCACTTTGACTGTGCTATTTAACTCATCTGAAGGGCTGCATCGGATGCTGTGTTTGTACAATAACATTCATCCAATATTACTTAAACAATGTATCCACAGAGCCTTTTGTATTGTTCTATTTTTAACAACTTATTGAAGCGTAAAATAAAATTGTTCTTTTTCTCACAAAATTCTGAAAGAGAAACACATTGTAAACTGTTCCCTGTGTGGCAATGGCACCATAGTGGTGCAGCCCATCGATTTCTGGAGACATAGAGATCAGGGGATCCAAGTTCATGAACCGCAAAAGGTTAGCAAACAGGTCTAGCGTGCAATTAAAAAGACTAATGGGGTGTTGACCTTTATTGTGGGAGGTATGGAGCATAAACCTACGGAGGGTTTGATGCATTGAGGGCACTGGTGAGAACGCGCTTGGATTACTATAAACAATTATGGTCTTACTCAAGGAAGGGTATGGTTGGATTGGAGACAGTGCAGAGAAGGTTCTAAGGGTGATACCTGGGATGAAGTAAATGGTAGGTCCCTGGGGAGTGTGGTATTATAGAAAGAACAAGGGGTGCAGGTACATAGTTCCATGAAGGTGGGACACAGGTGGATAGGATGGTGGAGAAGGCGTTGGAATGTTTGCCTTCATTGGTCAGGGTATGAGTGCAGGAATTGGGACATCATGTTCCAGCTGTTCAAGACATTAGTAAGGCCACGTATTGTACGACTCCAGTCTCCCTGCTATGGGAACCATGTTATTAAACTGCAAAGGGAGCTGAAAAGTTTAAGAGGGGGGTGGTACCCAATCTGGAGTGTTTGAGTCATTAGGAGATGCTGGGTCTTTTTTCCTCTGGAGTGGAAATTCACATTTTTTTCTGCAGCAGCATAGATGTTCTCCCCCTGCCTCATGTCCTCTGTGTTGTGCCCGATTCTATGTGGCTCTAAGGAGAAGGGTGGGCAGCAGGACCTCTGGTTCAGGAGCTGACTATGGAGGAACAGTCTGAGTTATAGAGTCATAAAGTCATACAGCATGGAAACAGGCCCATGGGCCGACCTTGCCCATGTTGACCAAGATGCACCATCTACGCTAGTCCCACCTGCCCACATTTAGTCAATATCCCTCTCAACCTTTCCTATCTATGTACCTGTCCAAATGTATTTTAACCATATAACAATTACAGCATGGAAACAGGCCATCTCGACCCTTCTAGTCCGTGCCGAACACGTATTCTCCCCTAGTCCCATATACCTGCGCTCAGACCATAACCCTCCATTCCTTTCCCGTCCATATAACTATCCAATTTATTTTTAAATGATAAAAACGAACCTGCCTCCACCACCTTCACTGGAAGCTCATTCCACACAGCCACCACTCTCTGAGTAAAGAAGTTCCCCCTCATGTTACCCCTAAACTTCTGTCCCTTAATTCTCAAGTCATGTCCCCTTGTTTGAATCTTCCCTACTCTCAGTGGGAAAAGCTTATCCACATCAACTCTGTCTATCCCTCTCATCATTTTAAAGACCTCTATCAAGTCCCCCCTTAACCTTCTGCGCTCCAAAGAATAAAGCCCTAACTTGTTCAACCTTTCTCTGTAACTTAGTTGCTTAGCTTAAATATAATTATAGTACCTGCCTCCTCTGCAAGCTGATTCCATATACCCACCACTGTCTGTGGGGGGGATTCACTGCACTGAGAAGTTCTCTGGTGAGCAGGTTCACTATATTGATGTCCCTCCTCCATCCTAAAAAGCACCAACCCTTTCCTCCTCCCACCGTGGAATATCAGGCAACATTCTCCCAAATGTACCACAGTTTTCCTTTAATTACACTGGGCAGTAATCTGAGGCTGGGACATCCAGGGCAAGAGCTTGCCATGATCAACCAGGACATCTTGTGGACTCAAGGGGAAGAGAGCAGTCTCCCAGCAGCCAGAGGGTGGCGCCTTAGTGTCGCAGTAGGTCACTGAAACCCACATGTAAGGTAGTGAATGGGGCAAGGGACTTGGGCTAGAGATCGCACATGGTTTTAAATGTCTGCATGATATTATTTGTTGTTGTTATGGTTAATTCTGAGCACACTGTCACTGTTGAAAGGCATTCTCATTTAAGGAAAGTTGTACTCTTCATCTGCAGTGAAAAGTGACACAGGTGTGGCAGATGGTAATGGACAACGGCACAGCTTGTAGAGTCACTGCTCCATGGCTAGTGTGTTCCCCCTGTAGTGTTGAGTGGTAGAATTAGAGGGATCTGATGGGAATGTGGGGAGAAAAAAATGGGATTAGTATAGGATCAGTGACTGATTGATAGTCGCTGTGGGCTTAAGGAAAGGTTTTCATGCTATATAATTCTATGACAGGCAATTGACTATGTCTCATCGCCACCCACTCCTTTTAGAGACCTGGGGCTGCCTCCACTCTACCCGTTCATTCTACAGGTCCCAGACCATCCTGCAGCAACCCTGCTTCCAGCTGAGAGTATGAGCCCATCAGCACCTCACACACCCGTCCTCTCCCTAAGGAACCCTGAGAGGCAATAATGCCCATGCACTCAGAACTATACAGCATGACAACAGGCCCCTCAGCCCAACTCATCCATGCTAACCAGGTTATCTAACCAAGCTATTCCCAATTGCCTGCACCTTGCCCATATCCCTCCAAACATGACCATTTCTATCAATGTAACCATGCCTTAATCTAGCTGGTCCCTTGCTGATGTTCACTTGTCTGAAGCCAACAACAGCACCTGAATGTAGAAGAATTGTTTTAAACACTGGATATGTGCCTAAGTAATCAAAATGCACTCAGTAATCGTGGCCTGTGGGAGGCAGGATTGGCAGATAGGACAGTGACTCACCCTTTGGCCAAAGCATCTCATCACCAGCCTGACCTTAATTTTCTCAGGCAGCCGACGTGACATCCCCATGGCTGCCTCATCTGCCGTCAGTGGCGAACGGACGTCTCATCTCAGTGGAGACGAAAAGACAGGTGCAGGAATAATGGTCAACCGGCAATCTGGTATTCCCCACTCTGCTTGCAGGAGCACCTAGGCTGCTCTGCTCACATCCCAGCCTTCATGAAAAGTCCCTCCTGTTTTCCCGTTTGGTTTGCGCAGAAAATCATTATTCTGCTCACCATTCTACTCAGGTTGTTTAACACGTACGCTTAACGATCTGAGTACAGTGGGACAGGGATCCGCACTGCACACATCTAAATGGTGCCTTTGGTCACTGTGAATGGCTTGATTGTAATCACGTATTGTCTTTCCGCTGACTGGTTAACAGGCAACAAAAGCTTCCACTGTATCTCGGTACACGTGACAATAAACTAAGCGAAACTAAACTAAACTAAAAACTAAACCTTTAGGGTCAGAAGGTCATAGAATCACAGAGTACGCAATCAGGCCCTTCGGCCCAACTCATCCATGCCAGTCAAGGTCCCGAGCTGAGCTACTTCCATTTCCTTCTAAACATTTCCTGTACACAAAACTGTCCAAATGTCATTTAAGCATTGTAATCGTACAACTACACCACTTCCTCTGGCAGTTCGTTCCATGATCCCACCAACTCTCTGTGTGAAAAACTTGACCCGCAGATCCCCATTTAGTCGTTCCATTCTTACCTTAAATATAGCTTTATCTTCCCGATGTAAGACATTGCGATCTGCGCCCCTCATGGCTTTACAAATCGAGTAGTAATGTTTTACCCTGTCTTTGGTGTAGCACTGTCACATGTACATCTCTAGTTCCAACTACCTCAATGCTCTATTGCCTGACTAGGTTTTCAGATTTAGCTGTGCTTTTTTAAGTCCAGGTACATGTTTTCTGGACCCCTGTTTATATATTCAGCAAAGCACAAATTGCTGCAGGAACTGAACAGGTCAGGCAGCATCTATAGAGCGAATGGACAGGCAACATTTGCATTGGAACCTTTCTTGAGACTTGTAGGGGGGAGAACCCTGACAAAGAGTGGCGGGGGTCTTGACATCATGACGGGCTCAGAATCTATTGGGGTGTGGGTGTAGGGATACAGAGTAAGGCTTCGGCTGAGGACAGAGTATTCAATGTTGGAGAGGAGCAGCTCAGGGTGGATTGTGAATACCCGACAGGGCTTAGGGCCAGGGTCAGAGGCAGGGTCTGAGGAGGGAGGAGGCGGCATGGAGGGGGTACCATGGAGGGTGGACCATGGTGGGTGGACGTGCGCTCAGAGGGGAGAGGGGTGAGTAGGGAGGTGCAGGAGAAGTGGCATTGTTGGCAATGGGGGAGGACAGTAGGACCCAGCGGTTTCAGTATTAAGGGCCCCAGGTTTTAGTCCACCAGTGGAGCAGTAGGACCCAGGAGAGTTAGCCATGGGGAAGTTGGTGGAGCCAGCAGCATCAACACCACTGGGCTGAAAGTAGCTGGCGATGCTATTTGAATCCAACAAAGTCGGTGCCCCCAGCCAGCAGTTGATCTGGGGGGTTGGTGAGTATCACCACGGTGCTGCCCTGGAGGTGTAGTGAATCTGTGTCAGAATGTGGTCGGATGGCAGGAGAGCAGCAGGAATCGCAGAGTGGGGGCAGTGAGAGAGGGTCTCACAGAACCCCTGGTGGAGAGAGGAGAACTTCTTCAAAGTGGCCATACTTCGAGGGGATTTCGCAGTGGAACAGTAAAAGGGAGATTTGTCTATTCGTTTCTGGTTCAGCAGTGAAACACTGCACTTAGTGCCAAGCCCAGAGGTCATATCTGTCATTCACTTTCATGTCACAAACACTGGTTCTGTTTTTTGTTAAGTCTCTCCTTATGTCATTAATCATTACGAACACCACCTCTGTATTACTCCTTCACCTGTTTCCTGTATGTGGTGGGCCAGATATCTTGAGTACCTTCATTTAATTTCTTACTGTCATTTTTTTTTTTTGCTCAACTTCATGCTTTGGTGGTGTGTCTTTTTAAACCACAAGTATGAGGTTTTTCCAGCTGAAGCAGCATTCAGAATGGCATGTTCCCCACAGAATGAAAGGACGTACCTTTAGAAAGGAGATGAGGAGGAATTTCTTTAATCAGAGGGTGGTGAACATGTGGAATTAATTGGCACAGAGGGCTGTAAAGGCCAATTTATAAAGCGGAGATTGACAGATTCTTGTTTAGTAAGGGAATCAGGGGTTATGGGGAGAAGGCAGTAGAATTGGGTTGAGAGGGAAAGATAGATCAGCTGTGATTGAATGGCAGAGTGAACGATGGGTCGAATGGCCTAACTCTGCTCTTGGAACTTATGAACTGTTCCCTCTTGCAAGGAACAACCGTTCTCACTCACAAGTCCCACATGTCATTACTCAGTGATTCTACCATTTGGACAATTTCCAAAGATTAGGTTACCTCTGATAACAATCCAGTCATCTTTCACTGGACCTGTCCTTCAGCATTTGAAAGAGTGCTGCCATTATCAACTCAGTTCAGCCTCATACTCAGCCACTGTTTTGTTTGGATTTCTCAGCTGTAATTTCAACATATATCCTTGCACAATCTTGTGAGGTCTTGGGATTAAAAAACTCCTTCAACAAGCCATCAATTTGTTAAACTTTCTGTGACCAGTTTCTCTGGGCTCAGCAGGTTTCTCATTAAACTGCATGTTGAGGCTCCCACTAGAGTCGTCAGGATAGATCTCTGTTTATCTGTATCATTGATATTGTCTGTGGAAAAGATGTTCAGCAGTATCTTGTAAATTCCGAGGCATGTCGGTGTTTTGCAGCCAAATGCGACAGTCAAATCCATTGTTGTGGTCATTTGCCTTTCTTCATCATTTTTCCAAACAGACTGGTGTTAGACTTCCCATCACTCTCCTTTTGTTTCTTTCAAAAATGAGTTTCTATTCATATATATATAATGGAACAACTTTGCTCATCACCAATATGTTATTTCTTAATATACAAGAAAGGTACTGAATTTTGCCATTTTGGAAGTTTATTTATTTACAAGGTTAATTCCCGGGATGGCGGGACTGTCATATGCTGAGAGAATGGAGCTGCTGGGCTTGTACACTCTGGAGTTTAGAAGGATGAGAGGGGATCGCATTGAAACATATAAGATTGTTAAGGGCTTGGACACGCTAGAGGCAGGAAACATGTTCCCGATGTTGGGGGAGTCCAGAACCAGGGGCCACAGTTTAAGAATAAGGAGTAAGCCATTTAGAACGGAGACGAGGAAACACTTTTTCTCACAGAGAGTGGTGAGTCTGTGGAATTCTCTGCCTCAGAGGGTGGTGGAGGCAGGTTCTCTGGAAGCTTTCAAGAGAGAGCTAGATAGGGCTCTTAAAAATAGTGGAGTCAGGGGATATGGGGAGAAGGCAGGAACGGGGTACTGATTGGGGATGATCAGACATGATCACATTGAATGGCGATGCTGGCTCGAAGGGCCAAATGGCCTACTCCTGCAATTATTGTCTATTGTCTATTGTCTATTTTCTTCAGGTTTATTGAGTGCATCTGTCTGCATGTTCCCTTACAATCACAATGGTATCTACCAAAGATCAAAACAGTGACCCTAGGTATGAAAGTGACAAAAGCTCTGTGAAATGGAAACACCAGAGACTGCAGGTGCTGGAATCTTAAGCAGAAAACAGACTGCTGGAGGAAAGCAGTGGATCAGGCAGTCGGTGTGGAGGGAAAAGGACAGACAACACCGTCTCTAACAGCTTGCTTTTTATAAATGTTCTGTGAACCTGCGCGTGTGGAGAAAAGCTGCTGCCTAAATGATACACAGTTGAGCTCAGAGGTTGACTTGCCTCCGCCACCCAGTGCTGAACCTGTGGAGGCACTGTCTATGGGATGAAATGTTAAGCCTTGGCCCTGACCACATCCGATGGGTGTAATACATGACTTGGGGAAAATTCTGACAAAGAGCAGAGAATTGTCCGTGGTATCCTGGACAATATTTAACCTTCAATCAATATTACTAAAACCGTTTAAATTGCAGCATCGAAGCTTCTTGTCAACGAGTATCCTGTACCACAATCTTGAGCACCCCTCAAAAAACACACTCGCACTGAGTGAGGGTTTGGAACATTCACAGGGTGTGAAAGTACGGCGTAAGAGTAAGTCTTTTTCTCATCTGTATGTCACCCCTTGACTACATCATCCACAATTCTCCTGCACATGCTGGCAATAACCAGCTCTATCTCATCACCACTTCTCTGAATCCTCTCATGGCCTCTAAATTGTCAGCATCTAAAAGACAGTACAGACACTCCCCGACTTACATAGAGATTACATCGTGTGGACCTTTGCTTAAGTCAGATGTTACATTAATCAGAAGAGCACACGGGAGCACCCATGCGGAGATCACGTGGGAGTATCTGCGACAACAGCTGACTGGCATGCAGCAACGACCACATGCAACGTCAGTAGCCCATTGGTACCGAGACCACCAAGACCACCAACTCGGAAATAAAGCAGTGGGTTTAAATAATTCTTTACGTAAGTGTGAGTTTATGCACTGTAAGTCACCTTTCACGTAAGCTGGGGAGTGCCTGTATTCCTTAAGCAAAATTGTCCTTCAAATTGAGTCACACGGTGGCACAGCGGTAGAGTTGCTGTCTTACCGTGGCCCGGATTCGATCCTGACTACAGGTGCTGTCTGTACGGAGTTTGTATGTTCTCACCATGACCTGTGTGGATTTTCTCTGGGTCCTCCAGTTTCCTCCCGCACTCCAAAGAAGTTCAGGTTGCCAAAGAAGACCATTGTAAATGGTCCCTCGTGTGTGTAGGATAATGTTAATGTTCGGGAATCACTGGTCGCTGTGGACTCGGTAGGCCAAAGGGCCTGTATCCGCGCTGTATCTCTAAACTATATACTAAACTAAACTGAATATTGGGAAACGAAACCATTGTCACAAACTACTTACCACAGCTAGACAGTTTACAACCTTGATATCTAATATCTTTGACCCATGATACTCTGTATCGTCATGATGACTGCCTCTTGCCAACTCCATTACTATATACTCCTCCATCATTGCTGCTGCTTTCTACAAATGAACTCTCTTCCTTCACCTTGTTGCATCTAGATTTGGATATTTTAAGGCACATCTGCTGTGTCCTTTGTTCCATTCTCCAAATACTGGAGCCATCCAAAACTCCACCATCTCTGCCTTAACTATTCACCCTCCCTTTTGCACCTCACCCCATTGCTTGCTGATCTCCCTGTTCACCGATGCTTAGATTTTAAAATTGCCATCCTTGCTTTAAACCCCTTCATGGCCAACCCCTCCCTATCTCTGAATTCATCTTCAATCTTGGGTCCTTTGGTAATGGTGGAGGCTGCGATTATAATGTTTCAGTCTTCCCTGACTGCTTGTAGTGCCATAGGATTGAAGGACTACTAATGTTGTACCAGTTGGACACCAAATTGTTTAAATAGGGAACATTATAGATCTTCATTTAGCAGGGTACATATTAATCAGATACAGTGAAAATTGATTTAAGGCACAGTTCTTTCCACCTTGCTTAGTACGTAACAAGGAAAGTTGATGAGGGAAGTGTGGTTGATGCAGTCTACATGGTCTTTAGCAGTTCCTTGTCTCTACATGGATTTTAGCAAGGCTTGTGACAAGGTCAAAACAGTAAAAGCCCATGGAATCCCAGGCAGAATGACAAATGGGATTACAATTGGCACAGAGATAAAGATTAATAGATAATATTGTACCTGGTCCCTTGCTTTTAGTCAAATTTGTAATAATTCAGATCTAACTGTAGGAGGCACTGTAAAGATGATCCAAAAATTGGCCATATGGTGACAATGAAGAGGAAAGTTCTCACCTGCTAGAAGACAACAAAGGTCTGATCAATTTGACAGGAAATTGGGAAATGGAAGTAATAATAATATTTAATAATAATAATTCATTTTATTTACTGGCGCCTTTCTAAAACCCAAGGACACCTTACAAGGCATAGAATCACAAAAATACAAAACACATAATCGGAATAAATTAAATATAAAAACACCACAGTACAGTAAAAGTTGTTTGAGTGATTGCTTTCGGGAGAGCATGAAGAAGTAAACCTGTCCATCCTGATGTAAACAAAAGCTGACATCACCTGCTAAAGTCATTCTACCTTTAAAATGTGCTTGTTTAATTGTGGCATTTATAAGTTCTGTTATGTCTGAGCAATGACAAAGGATGCAATACACAACTCTTACTAGAGATTTGTGGGGGTTTTGTTGGAGTCATACACACATTTAGCTACTTAGCATAGAAACAGGCCCTTCAACCTAACATCCATACCGAGCAAATTGTCCTACCAAATTAATCCCATGTACCTCTGCACAACCCATATTCCTCCAAATCTTTCCTATACATGTACTTGTCCTAGGATTGTAATTGTACTCACCTCTATCACTTCCTCTGGTTCATATGTAGAAGTAAGTAAGTAAGTAAGTAAGTTTATTGGCCAAGTATTCACATACAAGGAATTTGCCTTGGTGCTCCGCCCACAAGTAACAACATGGCATACAGTGACAGTTACGAATGACTCAGAAAACACTAAACATTAATAATAATAATAAGACATTAATGATAAAACACCATTGATCAAGCATGTGAACCAACAAAATACCAGATCAAAGGGAGGCTACAGATTTTTGGCTGTTGAGTAGAGCAACTACTCGTGGATAAAAACTGTTTTTATGTCTGGCTGTGGCAGCTTTGACAATCCGGAGTCGCCTTCCAGAGGGAAGTGATTCAAAGAGTTTGTGGCCAGGGTGAGAGGTGTCAGAGATGATCTTGCCAGCTCGCTTCCTGGCCCTTGCAGTGTACAGTTCATCAATGGAGGGAAGGTTGCAGCCAATAATCTTCTCTGCTCATCGGACGATTCGCTGCAGCCTCCAGGTGTCGTGCTTGGTGGCCAAGCCAAACCAGACCATGATGGAGAAGGTGAGAACAGACTCTACGATGGCCGTGTAGAATAGGGGAATAATGGATACATCAGAGTTAGGGGTTGGTGAGAGCAGTTGGAATTGAACCAAGGAATTATGTACACATAGAGTAATGGATGCTCAATGAAAAGAGCTGTGGACATGTTGTAGAATGACTGCTGATTACCCAACACCTATTTTGCACCATCATATAGCAGCCATAGCAGAAGCGTCTACGTCGCGGGGCTGGAATCTGGAAGTATCCCGAGCTATTTCTGCTACCACCATCATCTATTGCAACAAGTGATGGCTCCCACTGATTGTCGCCGGAATCTTGCGTTCTTTTCAGGACGGGCGATGACAGCGATGTCAACATTAGAAACATGGAAGATGGACACGAAACAAGAAGACCATCATACTATGATTCTCATTTCCCATCCACTGTGGAGGTTCTTTTACCGGGTGTCACAGATTTGTTTTCATTGCCATCTGTACAAAACTGATGCAGTCAACCATCCCAGGACCAACTGGAAGTGCTGGGTAGACTCAGTTACCCGTGGAAAGATAAATCAGACAACATTTCAGGTCAGTGGCCCTTCCTCAGAATGGGGGTGGGCTGGGGTAGGGGTGTGGAGGGGTTACAGGTTTCAAAGCATAGCTGGTGGGAGGAGTAGGTGCAAGAACAAAAGCTGATATGGACATAGCTTAAACAAATTAGGTGATAAGGAGCAAGAGTATTGAGCGTTGGTGATGTATTTTAGAGAGAGAGAGCGAGAGTGTGAGTGGGACATCAGCATTATAATGGGAAATGTTAAGAGAGCAGTTTACCTGAAGTTGGAAAATTCAATGTTCATTCTATAAGGTTGCCAAGTAACCAAGGGTAGGATAAGATGTTGTTCGTCTAGTTTACGATGGTCCTCATTACAGCTGTGGAGGAGGCTGCGGACAGGTCAGAAATAGGACTGAGACTTAAGGTGGCATGCAAGGGGGCAGGTCAGGATCACATCTGCAGACTGATGCTCAGCAATGTAATCACCAAAGCTGTGTTTAATTTCTCGAATGTTGAGGAGACCACGTCGTGAATCCCGAATGCAGTAGACTAGATTATAAGAAGTGCCAGTGAGTCACTGCATCACCTGGGCTGATTGTTTGGATCCCTGGGTAATGGGAAGGGAAGAGGTGGATGGACATGTGGCGCAATGGGCTAAGTGTTCGGCTGGCAACCGGAAGGTAGCTGGTTCAAATCCCGCTTGGAGTGCATACTGTCGTTGTGTCCTTGGGCAAGACACTTCGTCCACCTTTGCCTGCGTGTGAATGTTTGTGAGTGATTGGTGGTGGTCGGAGGGGCCGTAGGCGCAGATTAGCAGCCACGCTTCCGTCAGTCTGCCCCAGGGCAGCTGTGGCTACAGAAGTAGCTCACCACCACCGAGTGTGACTGAGGAGTGAATGAATAATGCGATGTAAAGCGCCTTGAGTATTAGAAAGGCGCTATATAAATCCAATCCATTATTATTATTATTATGTGTTGTAACTCCTCCATTTGCAAGGGAAGGATCATTGACCCAAAACATTAATTGATTTCTTTTTTTATTTTATTTTTTTAAATTTTTTTTTTATTAGAAGCAAATGGACAAAAATAGAACCGACGGCATATGAAATAATACAGTTATTGTACAGCTTCACTTTTAACTTTTAGCTGTAGTTGGAGGAAAAGAAAGGAGAAAAAGCAAGAAAGAGAAAAAGTGAGATGTGCAAAGCTAGAACCCCTGGACTACCTAAGTGGTGTAGCCAAAGTGAATAAATGGAAGCAAGAAGAGAGGAATAGAAAAAATAAGAAAAATAAAAGGACAAAAAGAGAAAGAAAGAAAAAAGTGGTGATATACCTGCCTCACATCCCTCCCCACCCACCTCACCCAACCCGTAATTAGATTTAACGTTAATTGATTTCTTTGTCATAGACACTGCTTGACTGTTTTTGTTTGAGACTCTGGGATTAATTGACCTGCTCAGGACTTGTGGACTGTTTAGGTAAAGCAAATTAGTGAAATGTTGCGATGGATGTGATGGTTTTCAGGACGGCATTTGCTTTGGACGTTCAAGCTTTGCAGGCCCCATTCTCTCCGGCAGAACAACACTTTTCAACAAGAAAACTTCAAAGGAAGGAAACCAGTCGCAGATTTTTATCTTTTGACTGGCAAGTCTACAGAGGGCTGATCTTTTGAGGTCTCGGAAGAAAAATGTCTTGCAATATGTTTATTATACAAAAGGAAAATTGGAGATGGACAAAGAGTGCTCTCAGATTCTGACAGCACCATTCCCAGGTGCCACTGTGGCTGTGCTGTGAATGCAAACACTCCACAGACTGATGAGACTGGCAGGTGAACACATGCATCGCATTGCTAACACTAATTCCCAGCAGTTCAAGAAAAGTCAGATCTTGACATTTTGCTTTCTCTTTAAGTTGCCTGATGAGATAGCACAGAGTAAACACGTTCGGAAATAATGGGCAATTAACCCTTTGTGGCACAAATTGCAACCACATTATCCGTTTAGGTACAGCAGAGAATGAGATATAGAAGAGGTTGGTGCAATGTTGAAACCGCTGGGTGTCACACCAGCAGGTTTCTTCACATGATCTCTCATTTCACTTTTTAATAACTAATAACTAAAACTTTCAAAGAGAGAAGGAGTGTTTTCTTTACACTGGGATTTCTTTCCAGGTTTGCTGGGTTGTACCAGAAATTAGTTGTTAATTTCCCAAGAATGAGCTATTCCTGGCAGGCTCGGTGTGTCCATGGCGTGGCCACAAACTGAAAGGTAACCAGATCAATTCCAATTTCAAAGATAGTGTTTAGATACTCTTTTGTCGCAAATGGTCTGCACCCATCACTTGTGTGGTACAAATGCAATAAACCATTTATCACCAGTCAAATGCATTATGTGCTGGTTTACACCAAGGATAGACACAAAAAGCTGGAGTAACTCAGCAGGTCATGCAGCATCTCTGGAGAGAAGGAATAGGTGATGTTTCGGGTCGAGACCATCCCCTCTCTTTCCCTTCCTCCCCTACCCTAGTCGTTGTACAAGTTTATGGTAATTTTCACTATTTGTATCTCTCGTTATCACCTTCCTCACAGCCAATAATGTACATTTCCTTGATCATCGTTGCTGTCTTTGATTTGTCCTTTTGCATATCTTTCATCCATTTGTTCTATGTACCTTTTCATATCTCTCGTTTCCCCTTCCCCTTACTCTGTCTGAACAAGGGTCTCAACCTGAAACGTCACCTATTCCTTACCTCCAGAGATGCTGCCTGACCCGCTGAGTTACTCCAGCTTTTTCTGTTTATCTTAAGTCAAATGCATTTTTATATCTGGAATGGAGGTGAAGCCAATTATTAGTAAACATTCGCACTTCTTCCTTATGATGATGGAAGGTTGTACATGAACCACTTGAAGAGAGTTACATGAAGAATTGGAAGATAACTGGCGCAAGACACAGTCCTGAGGAACTCCAGCAGTAATGTTCTGCAGTTAAAATGATTGGCCTCCACAACATGTGAAATATAACTCCAACCAGAAGCAAGCTTGTCCCTGATTCCAACTGACATCAATTATCCTCGACTCTTTGATAGCTAAGTTCATTAATTGATTTTATGGAACCATTCTATTTAATGGAACTATAAAGCTCTGCTCTGCGTTGATACTCTGTGAACTGGATGAATTTATCAAATATTAATTTATCCAGCTATATTTGGTGGATTAAACTAATGCCTTCACAGCATGTTCCCTCCTCAGGAATGCTTCTGCCATGTACTTGAGTATAGAAGTTGGGAGGTCATGTTGCAGTTGTATAAGACGTTGGTAAAACTGCATTTAGAATATTATGTTCAGTTCTGGGCACCATGTTATAGGAAAGATATTGTCAAGCTTGAATGGGTTCAGAGAAGATTTATGAGATTATTGCGAGGACTAAAGGGTATGAGCTATAGGGAGAGGTTGAGTAGGCTGGGTCTCTATTCCTTGGAGTGCAGGAGGATGAGGGGTGATTTTTTAGAGGTGTATAAAATCATGAAAGGAATAGATTGGGTAGATGCATGGAGTCTTTTGCCCAGAGTAGGGGAATTGAGGACCAGAGGACATAAAGTAGGTTCAAGGTGAAGGGGGAAAGATTTAATAGGAATCTATGGGGTAACCTTTTCACACAAAGGGTGGTGGGTGTATGGAACAAGCTTCCAGATGCGGTAGTTGAGGCTGAGACTATCCCAACATTTAAGAAACAGTTAGACAGGTACATGGATAGGACAGGTTTGCAGGGATAGGGACCAAGCGTTGGCAGGTGGGACTAATGCAGCTGGGACATGTTGGCCGGTCTGGGCAAGTTGGGCCGAAGGGCATTTACGGTCCTCCTCAAGCTAAAGAATTGACACTCAGTACATTTGCTTTGCTTTCTCTGGAGCGAAGGAGACCGAGGGGTGACCTGAGGGACGCATGTCAGAAAATGATGGGACCAAAATAACCCAAGGAACTCTCTGGTTTTGTCAAGTTGTAGAATCACAACATTTCTTTAAGCTGTCCATGGGGCTACGTCTACAGTGGAATTCTGATCCATTCATTGTCAGACTACCGAGTTCAAAAAAGGCTCTGCGCTATGTGTTTGAGTGCAGATAATGTATAATCGCTGACACCCACTGGGGCAAATAATACAGTCCACGAACTCTGGTAAATCCTGACAGCACATGCACCAGCAAGCATGACCCCGGATTATCCCACTCCGATAACACCCACATTCAGATGACACACTCCATGAGCGGTCTCCTCCAGATGACATTCTCTGCCGTCAGACTTGGATCCAGACTGTACTAACTCTCCTGCATCTTTGAAAATCAAAACACTGCAAATGTTGGAAATCTGAAGTAAAACCAGACATTGTTGTAAATATATTCACCAGTTTAGCGACCATCTGTGGAAAGGGAAACAGTTAACATTTCAGGTCAATGATCTTTTAACAGAAAAGATCTAACAAAGTCATTGCATCAAGATTTTAACATTATATATTTCTCCAGAGATGCTGCCTGACATCTCGAGTATTTTCAGCAGTTGTGTTTTTGCTTCTGAGTTTTGCCTACTTCTGATTCTGATTTGACCTTCACTTTGTTAAACACAACCCAATTTACCAGACTTGTCTCAATGCTGATGTCAGACTACACTCTGACTTTGGGCTTTCATCTTGGTTACTCAATTAAATAAACCCAGTCCATTACACTGGGTGGACAAAACCAGAACCTGTTAAACACAGCCTGTTTCTTTTATAAAGAGTAACAGCCTGTTTATTTTATAAAGAGTAACATGTCAAGTAGTTTAAAGCCGTGATTAGTTAGCACACTATCAGAAGCGCACCATTGAATTACTGGGTGATGAGTGGCAATGGGCTGCCTGTTCTTTCTGCTGAACTTTCAGTAATTGCCATGTAAAGTACAAGGAAGTAAAACATTTCAAACTTCAATATGAAATAAGACTTGTCTTGTTTAATGAACCTGTTTTATATTCATTGCACTAACTTGTCCTGTCAGGATGGACAGTATCAGATTCTGAGCACAGACAATAAATATTTAGCAGCTGTGAGCTGGCAACTTGGATCGATTCCTGTCAGGAGAGGCTGCATTGCAAAGTGGAATCGGTATCTGAGAAATGGGGAGGTAATTTTGCTGCTTCTGTCTAGTTTGACCTCTGTACACAGTGGTTTTATTTGCACATGTATCTGAACCGCAGTGCCAGCTATCAAACTAGTTTGATAAAGGCTTGGCAGGAAGTCTGAGCACTGACAGACTTTATTGCTCTGCAGTCTCCTGAAGCTGGAAACACTCCTATCTGCCAGCAGAAAGCTGAGAAATGAGATATTAGACCAAACATTAATCATTTCTGCACTGACTCAATGGGCGTTTCTCACCCAGGGAACTCAAAATCCAATACAAAGATTAATTGCAAAAGACGAGCAAACAGCCCATTTCAATTAGTGGCTGAAGCAGGAGCCCCATCACTGCCACACTCATCCATCCAGAACTCTGTCATTGTCTTTCCATATGCATGTGACTCATAAAACATTTATTTTGACAAACCTTCTGCCAAGAATGTAATGGTGAAATAAGGTAGGCATTGTTCCATAGGAAGCTTGCACAGGGCGGCTGGATTGAGGATGGAATGAACAACCATGGAAAAAGAACTGGCAAAGAGATTCAATAGACAATAGGTGCAGGAGTAGGCCATTCGCCCCTTCGAGCCAGCACCGCCATTCAATGTGATCATGGCTGATCGTCCCCAATCAGTACCTTCTCCCCATATCCCCTGACTCCGCTATCTTTAAGAGCCCTATCTAGCTCTCTCTTGAAAGTATCCTGAGAACCGGCCTCCACCGCCCTCCGAGGCAGAGAATGCCACAGACTCACAACTCTCTGTGTGAAAAAGTGTTTCCTCATCTCCGTTCTAAATGGCTTTCCCCTTATTCTTAAACTGTGGCCCCCGGTTCTGGACTCCCCCAACATCGGGAACATGTTTCCTGCCTCTAGCGTGTCCAAACCCTTTATAATCTTATATGTTTCAATAAGATTCCCTCTCATCCTTCTAAATTCCAGAGTATACAAGCCCAGCCATTCCATTATCTCAGCATATGACAGTCCCGCCATCCCGGGAATTAACCTTGTAAACCTATGCTGCACTCCCTTAATAGCAAGAATGTCCTTCCTCAACTTAGGAGACCAAAACTGCACACAATACTCCAGGTCTGGTCTCACTAGGGCCCTGTACAACTGCAGGAGGACCTATTTGCTCCTATACTCAACTCCTCTTGTTAACGCACTTGAGTATCTGAAGCACTAATGTGCTGTGCAATATATGACAAACCCACTGTACGGCATAATACCATAATACTCGGCCATAGACATAGAGATATACGCCGCAGAAACAGGCCCTCTGGATAGTTTATACTGACCCAAAACATCACCTATTCCTTTTCTCCAGAGATGCTGCCTGACCTGCTGAGTTACTCCAGCATTTTGTGTCTATCTTTGGTGAAAACCAGCATCTGCAGTTCCTTCTTATACATGCTGACAAATCTAACCTGCCTATCTATGACGGCACCTTTAGGGATCAATGGATTGTACACCAAGGTCCCTCCACTTTACTCCCTTGGGTCCTACCAATGCTTGCGTGAATCCTATATGAATCTCATTTTTATATTCCTCCATATTTTCATCAGCTTCCCCCAGATGTTACCACTCACCTATTCATTAGAGATAATGATCGAGGGATAGGGAAATTCATTTTTGCAAACATTTATTTTTGGCAAACATTAGCCATTACTATACATAAGCACATCTTAGATTCAGTACAAGTGCGTAGTAGGAATAGTGCACTGAGACAGTATACAGAAGTCACCAGGTTTTGGAACCATTTTCAAGTCCCAGTTTTTATGTGCAGAGTTCTTAACCTGGCTATGAAGGCTCGCTGGTGGTGTTACAGGGTTCAGTCTGACCAGGTGTAGGTGTTGGTGTCCTCGACCGTGCTCCACTGCTCTGTGCAGCTGCATGTCGCCTCCGTTCCGTGGGCTCAGCCTCTTGGAGTGGGTCCAGACTACTACAGGGACTGCATCACCCTACTCCACTGTTGTGGTGCAGTGCACTGCCTCCCATAGATACTAGAGTAGCTATATAATCTTTGCTGCCTCCCACTGCACATCTAGCTTCCCTAGACATTGCAACACTATAGGGAGGTTGCACGGCAGTCGGGTCACGACCCATGACCCTTACTGTTGCTACGCTACGCCAACTGGAGTACAAGCGATGAACTGCAGGTAAGCACTGACCATTGTTTCCAGCGTAGCGGGCCTGTTAAAACCCGCCGAAATGGTCAATTTTTGCACTGTAAATAATTATGGAAATCGGGATAAGTGTGAGAGACATTTAGCCTACTTCAGAATTCCAAAAGTGAGGAGAAATGACGGTAGATAGAAGCGAGAGCTGAGGGGACAACAGCCAAAGTGCTTGCCGAACATTGCCCGTTTGCTCACTGCATTTCATCAACAGTAAGGCATTATTTGTGTTTTTTCTTGATTCCTTTGGCATCTAAAAAGTTTCAGAAGGGATAAATCTGGCTGTAAAATTTTAAAATCGCCCATGGTTCTCAAGTGGGTTTTTACATACAAAAAGAAAACGGAAGCAAAATTTACAGCCAGATTTATCACTTCTGAAACTTTTTAGATACCAAAGGAATCAAGAAAAAACACAAATAATGCCTTAGTTGATGAAATGCAGTGAGCAAACGCGATAATTCCCAATATTTTCAATTTCGATAGCTGCACGGCCAATGTTCGCCAAGCACTTTAGCTGTTGTTGTCCCTTCAGCTCTCGCTTCTCTTTACCTTCATTTCGCTTCTCTTTTGGAATTCTGAAGTTGGGTACGTGTCTCTCACGCTTACCCCGACTTCCACAATCTTTTACAGCGCAAAAATTCAACATTTTGGCAGTTTTTAACAGGTAGGAAAGTACGCGTTTCGTGCATTAACAACATATACCGGAAGCTGCGATGTCCTCCAGATGGATTGAGCGGCTCCGTGCGTCAAGCCCTATGACCCAGTGACCTTACGTGCAACCGCCCTATAGACTAGATGTCATGGTCTTACTTAAGAACAAGTGACAAACAACAATTATACGATCTCACATACAGTAACATCATCTTGTTATGTCACACGCCTTCACACTGTAGTTACATGGATTAGCTCTTTCATGAGCAGTCATCCTGTATATTTTTCATTAAGGTTAATTTCCAGGTCCTTGAACATTGCCCAGTCTACCTAGCGCAAGCAGTTATGAAGTCTCTCCTCTCCCTTACCTGACCAGCTCTGTAGAATCCTCTATTAATATCCACACACAGGAATAGGGAACACTGCCAGGGATCTCATTTGCAGGTGAGGGATGGAATGATAGGCATCTCTGATGGTGGAGTAGCAGGGGTTGAGAGCGTTTGATACACTGGTGCTGCTGGAGGTCTGCTTATGGTAGTTTGGAAGTGTCTTCTTTAAGCTAGCCACATTGAAGTCCCCATCAATGATGGAGAAGGTATCAGGCTATGCTGTTTGTTGTTGAACACATGCTTCAGATACGAGTCTAACATCTGCCTGGGGTGGGATGCAGACTGCAATCAGGAAGATGGAGCGGAATTCTCTTGGGAGATAGACAGAACTACACTTCACTGATAGATATTTCAGGTTGGGGGAGCAGAAGTTGGACAAACCGCCATGTACAAGCACCATAAAGGGCTTACCATGAAGCTGGCGTTGTTTTCCCAATAATGTCATCTGGTTCATACGATGATAGCTGGAGTAAGACAGTGAAACAGAGTACACAGAATTCCCTCATGTGTCTTTGGCAACCTTGCCTCTACATCCTCAATCTATTTTCTAGGGTCCATTCATTGGCCAAGGGTTGCAGGGGGGGGGGGGTGGAATCTTGTGTCCCGATACTATCTTACTTGGTGGCCACCCCAGTGAAGGTCTCCCTGGTACTTCTTCTCTGGTTTGTGGGCAAAACAGATGCTGGACAACTTGATCTGGGTCCATGGATGATGTCCTGGTGTGGGCTACCACAGTAACGGAGTATTTGACAACACTGCAGGTGGTCATATCCAGATTGCAATGATATGGAACCAGACTGAAGCAGGTAAAACGCCAACTCCTGCAGAGACCAGTGGAATATTGGACTACAGAAGGATGTAGAACGGGTCTAATGTTAGCGCAACAGCAAGAACCAACATAGTAGAGTGCAGGTTTTGTTGACTTAGCATTATTATTTTTATCCATACCACCCTGCCAACTTGGTTGTGACTTCGGCATGGGTTATTCCAAACAGAGGCCAGATGGAACTGGTCTCCAAACAGTAGTGACTTTGGAATGTGGACACAAAGAAATGCAAGTGCTGAAGTAACCCAGCGGGTCAGGCAGCTTCTCTGGAAGGCATGGATAGGTGACGTTTCAGGTCAAGAGCCAGCTTCAGATTAATTGAAGTGACTTTGGAATAGCAAGTGGTGAGCACACTATGATTCAGAGAAGCCTCTGAAAGTCGATTTTGATGCATCACACGGGAGGTCTATCTCCTTACATATACGAGTCATGAACCCCCAATCACTTTTGCTTCCAAAACTCTGACACCAAGCAAAGAAAATGATGCTTACATTTAAATGGAAGCACCGAGCCTGAGCTTTCAGGTCAAAAAATTCCACAATCATTTGTGTGGTCGAAAATTCAACTTGCTGACAGATTTCAAAACTCTTTTGATCATAAATGGATTAAAGGCAGCAAGGCCAATCCACGTACCATAGAGAAAGTAGCACATATAGCAATGAAACCGAGTAGATATTCTCAGGATCGTGAAATTGCCAGCATGCTGCCTTGACTGCCATGTATAAATCACACAGGAATGATAATGATGATGGTGTATTTCAAGTATCATATATAATCGTTCCAAAGCAAGATAGCGAGGCTGTATTGCGACGGAAAGAATATGAGATCCTGTCCTTTCAATAATCTTGGATTTTACCTTGACAGGCTGGCTCAACTTCCTGAGAGACACACTATATTTGGTTTAATAAACCAGATCAGCTACAAAGTTCAGGAAATGTGTATTGCATTAAGTTGTACAATTGAGTTTGATGTAATGGGTTTCCATATTGTGGGCTTATCAGCAATTAACCAACAACATAATTGCGTAGACGAGTATGCAGAAAACATTAAAGATGGTGCACATGAATGAACAGCACTTGTTGCTCTCTCTGTTATATATTATGGTCAGGAGATGGTGAATGAACCAACATTTTTTAAATGACCTTTATTAGGCACTGATTCAGCATGGATCCTTGACCCTCAAACAGCCTAGAATGGATGACTGAGTTTAATTACCTGGTACAAGTCACAGACAGCGTAATTATTCGAGAAATCAAATCTCTGAATAACAATTATCTCTGAAGTTAGACACAAAATGCTGGAATAACTCAGCAGGACAGGCAGCATCTCTGGAGAGAAGGAATGGGTGACTTTTTGGGTTGAGACCCTTCTTCAGACTGAACAAGGGTCTCGACCTGAAACATCACCCATTCCTTCTCTCCAAAGATGCTGCCTGTCCTGCTGAGTTACTCCAGCATTAAGTCTACCTTCAATTTAAACCAGCATCTGCAGTTCTTTCCTGAACAATTATCTCTGAACAGACATTGGCCCTGACTTTATGATACGTCTTCCATTTACATTGCCTTAGACACAACTCCAGCGAAGATCAATACAAACTATAAATGACAATCTTTTTGTTCCTTTCAGCCTGATTCTGATGAAGGATGATCATCCTGAAAAATTATTTGTTTAACGGCTTCCCAATCCTTTAGCTTCCCACTAATCTTTGCTATGTTATATGCCTTCTCTTTTAGTTTTATACTGTCCTTGACTTTCCTTGACAGCCACGGTCACCTCTTTCTCCCTCTAGAATCTTTCTTCCTCTTTGGAATGAAAAGATCCTGCATCTTCCGGATTATTCCCAGAAATACCTGCCATTGTTGTTCCAACGTCATCCCTGCTAGGGTCCCTTTCCAGTCAACTTTGTTCAGCTCCTCCCTCATGCCTCTGTAGTCCCCTTTGCCCAGCTGTAATACCAACACATCTGATTTCACCTTCTCCCTATGAAATTGCAGATGAAAACTTACCACGTTGTGGTCGCTACCCGACTTTGAGTCCTGAAAAGCGCTATATAAATAAAATCTATTATTATTATTATTAGTATTAATTGTTCCTTTACCCCGAGTTCCCTTATCAAATCCAGTTCATTACATAACACTAAATCCAAAATTGCCATTTCTCTGGTAGGCTCCACTACCAGCTGCTCTAAGAATCCATCTCGGAGGCATTCTACAAATTGCCTTTCTTGGGGTCCAGTACCAACCTAATTTTCCCAGTCCATCTGCATATTGAAATCTCAACGTACCTTGTCACGTTTTGCTCAGCTTCCTCAGTTCCTTTATCAGCCAGATTCAGCAATTACATTGATGGGTTGGTTACTAAGTTTGTAGATGACACCAAGATTGCTGGAGTTGTGGACAAAGTATACTGCAGGATGTAGATCAACTATAAATGTGGGAGGTGAAACAGCAGATAGAGTGCAGCAGGAGCAATTGTGAGGTGTTGCACTTTGGGAGGTCAAATGTAAGGGGAAGGCATGTGGTTGAGTGAAAGTCCATTAACTCCATTGATGTGCAGAGAGACTTTGGGGTCCAGGTCCATAACTCCCTGAACATGGCAACACAAGTAGATAGAGTGGTAAAGAAGGAATTGTGGGCTCACCTTCGTTGGTCAGAGCATTGAGTATAAGAGTCAAGAAGTCATGACGCAGTTCTACAAGACTTTGGTTAGGCCAGATTTGGAGTATTGCGTACGGTTCTGATCGCCCCATTACAAGGATGTGGAGGCTTTGGGGAGAGTGCAGAATGGGTGTGCCAGAATACTGCCAGAATTACTGGTATGAGCTACAAGGAAAGGTTGGCTGAAGTCAGCCTGCACCTTTCCCCTCCTTCATACACTCATCTCACAATCTGAAATCTCTCTTTTACCTTTCATTCCCCACCCTTTTTTCCCTCCCCCGGTACCCTTCCACCTATACCCCTCCTTCTGGCTTGATATTTCAATCCTCTTCTTTCCTTATCTGACACCCTTTGGTCTCCTTTACATCTCTAGGCTTTAACAAGTACTCCACCCACCAGTCAATCAAAAAACCCATCACCTGTATCCAACCATCTGCAGTTCCTTGTTTTTACATCATCTATTCATGTTTTCCAGAGATGTCACCTGGTCCGTTGAGTTACTCCAGCATTTTGTGCCTTTTTTTGTAAACCACCATTTGCAGTTCCTTGTGTCTCCATAAAACTTGTTGAGTTTGTTACATTTATTTAGTTGGTAGATCATGGGTACCAAATGAAAGGTAGCAGCCACGCTTCAGACTTAACCAAATTAGCTCAACAATTTGCTATTTCCCTCCTATTTTGTCTTGAAAACATAACCAGTCTACTTTATTAAATTTTTCAAGATCCAGGCAATGCCAGGCTGACACTCTCAAATGATAGAACATATTATATGTCATTATTCCACAGTATTTGAAGCTTATACCCATATAGACACAAACTGCAGAAGACAGATTCTTAAAGATCTGTGCTGGTAAAACCATAAATCAACAAACTGAAAACAATTTCAATAGATCAAATCAGCCTCAAACACACTCTTTTCAAACTAATTCAAAGGCAGGGCAATGCTGGTTTATTTATATATGTCAGGCATCATTTACAAAGGCAAGTTCAAGGAAAGCAACTCAATTACTAGCTTCCTATTTGAGCAATTACACAAAATGCACATGTGGGAGACTTATCCACGTCTCTATATGCTCAGGGCATCTTGAGGCTTAAACTAGATGGACATGAAGTGAACCTTCATGGCACCAATGTTTGATTTTAATTTCTGTCAATTACCCTGAAACTAAGAAGGCAGCCTAAGCTGAAGTGGCAAGGGCATTCATCGTTCCCTCGGGAGATATTCCATTTGAGTGTATTGGAACAATAGAAGACATTCATTTTGGCCTGTGAGTGAGCCTTTTTATCTTATCTTCCCACAAACATTGAAATGAATTAATACAATCTTATTATTCGAGAGAAGTATAAAATATTCTTATAGAAAATGTTTTGAGCAAATGTGCAGTGATTCAGCCAATTTCACTTGATAGTAAAACAAAAACTTACACTTATGCCAACTCCCCAGGGATGACAGTGGGATGGGATGGCAGAAATGATCTCTACAGTCATTTTAATGCAAAAAGCATTGCTAACGGGGAAAATGTGTTGAATGACTTAAGTGTGCATCTGGCTTCTCATCAACCCTACCATCCTCTCACAATAAAGTTGAGTCCATTGGTCATTACAATAAAGGCTCAAAGAGTAATAATTACTGGAGTAAGGACATGAGAGTAATACCACTACTTAAAGGACACCTTCTCATTGAGGAGCGACAGTTCTGTTTAAAGAGAAGCCACCTCCATTGTAGATAGAACAATTAATGTCAATGCTTTTGGAAACTTAAGAGAATCAAGTCTTTAGTAAAAGTGCAGAGCAAACTATAGCACATTGGGAAACCGTTTTACACTTCACCAGATCTCCATCAATTTTAAATTGTAAAATGACAAAATAGAAAAAAAAAATCAGCAGACTGGTGGCACGTTTCGCACTTCCACAAAATGTCAATTTTGCATCAATTGTATTTTCTTGATGCGAAACACCTTGCACCAAATTTCACCTCGTTTATTTCAATAGGAAATCAGGAGAGGTATTTCCAAATGATCCCACATGGTAATTTATTTGTAAGTGGATATCACTACATTATGCATTTCCACGACACTACCTACAGGATTGAACCGACTGTTGGTCCCGTACCTAGTTACACAGCATTTAAGTCACTTTTCCTTTTTTGATTTTGCACTGATCAAGGTTCCAAATCTGCTCCCAATGCGCAGGCCACGAAAAATATATTAACTACTATCACGCAAGTTCACTCACCTCACCTGCACAAATAAATTAAGTCCAACATGCAGGGTATTATTAAATAAAAGGTGGAGCTTTTACTGTTGCAAATCACAGTAATAAATAGCAGACTTTGTGAAATGGCAATCCACACTGTGCCACTATAAAAACATGTGGGATGGGATGGCAGAAATGATCTCTACATTTCTCCTGAAGAGAGAGATTGTGTGGTGGTGTTGGAAATCTAGACATTTACTTTGTAGATTGATATCGGTCTAGTTTGGATTTATTCTGGTCATTAAAAACAAAAGCAACAGTATTTGCAGGCCACAGAGGGCAACTTACAGTCAAATTTCACAAATATCTCTTGCGAGCTAGCTGTGATTAATCATGGAAGTAAAGCGTATCCAGACAAGAGTCTTTGATATTCAATTAAAGGCTTGTATACTTGGCATAGTTTAATGATGCAGCTATCTCAAAGCACTGGAAATTTTGTCACGTGATTCGTACATTTTAGTTCTGATAAGCTGCCAAAACAAAAAACAGCTTATTGATAATTTGTGCAGAAATTTCTTCAATCTTATAGCGATATAGGACTAGAGAAAATGACTATCACAAAAGGGAAATGAATTTAAATGAACATTGTTCAGCAGCAACACGTCCATTCTCTGTTTACTACTCCCAACTTATACCCGTTCCATTTAGTGCTAAAAGATGTTCACATGTCACAGCAGACCTTAAATAATACATCTTTTCATCAACATGTACAAAAGGCCTCCAAATCCAGTGACGGTGACCACAGCTAGCAACCTTACTGCTAAAAAGTCCATGGAGTCTTCTAGCTGAGAGTGCAGTTTGCAAACTTGCCGGTATGTACTGGCAGGATCGCCAGAGTTATCAATCACATGGCTCGCCATCTTCCGCTTCTGTTCCAATGGCATCTGGGCACTAATGCGTTGCTCTGCATCTTCCTGGATCAAGTTGTTTCTCTGCATCAACCGGGTCAGCTGGGCTTGAGGGTCACTATGGCACAGCAGACAACATTATCTCTCTGTCACAGACAATTAGCACAAGCACACTCAGACAAAACTTCTCCAATGAAATATTGAATGAGAAGATACATTTCATTATTCATTTGCAACAGTCTGAGGAAAGAAGGTTAATTGAAGAGCAAGTCCTAGAATATAAATTGGAAGCAAAAAAACAAAGGAAAATTAAAACTACAGCTCAAGAGGAATACAGGCAAATGGGACTAATCAGCAAAAAATCCTGTCCATTCTATATCATTCAATGAATACTGCAGCTTAATTGAATTCTGAATTTATGAAGTACCCAAATGGTCAATAGCCAAATCTAAATGGTTCCCTGCTAAGGAATAGAGAGTAGGTAAGGTCTGGTACGATGGGTACTAATCCTTTGGTATTAAGAGGCAACAATAAAAAGGAACAAAAGAAACTTCCTACTGGTGCTCATGATGCAGATTCCCAGACCCCCTCCTCTGAACTAGAAAGGACTTCCATCTGATTTCATCAGAGAAGAAAGTACCCAGCAAATCTCATCTCCTGGTCACTTGCTTTGGAGGAACTGTGCTCAGAGGCAATGTTGGAGGACCAATAATTCCAACAGCATTGCACTTTCAATTAGCAAAGTGATAAATCTGGACCTGAAATATTAACTCTGTTTTATTTTTGTAGATATTGCCTGACATGCAGAATTTTTCCAGCATTGTCTATTTCTGTTTCAAGTTTCCAACATTGACAATTTTTTGATTTCCAACTTCTTCTGGACCCCTTGCTTCAGCACCTAAATAAATAGAGAACTTCACAAAGAGAACACACAACACCAAGCCGACAACATCAAGCCATCTGAATTTAATGGCTTTACATAAAACTTACCAGTAAACAACTATAGTATGCTTCATGAATCTAGCCACTTTTTTAGTCTCAAACAAAAGTGGGACATCAAGAATAACATACCGATACCCTGTAGAGAAAAACAAAGATTACACTCCTATTTTGCACCAACTAAACTGAGACGGTTTGTCAACTGTATGTCATCAAATATTTATTACTTACTCTACCAGCTACACTTATATGAATAAAGTATTTAGCTGGAGAATATATAAGGGGGTACTGGTTAAATTATGGACTTTTCCAGATATAAGAGTTCTAAATCCAAAACAGACTCATTAATAGACAATGTGCATCTTCTCCATTGTTTTCTGCTTGCAGGCCCCACTGTCCAGAATCTACAACTGAAGTAGCCATAATTCAGTGCTATTGTTCTCTCCTGCCAATAAACTGACATTCTACCATTCCACACAAAGTGTTTCCAATAACAATACAACACATAACTAAGGAGAAAAGTGTGTAATTGAACACATTGGAGAGAATCAGAGGTTATACCTATAGGTCCTGCAAGGGTATTGTACATATTGTTGTCACGTGCACAGAGATATAGTAAAAAAAAATTGTTTACCGTGCTATCCAGGCCGATCATACCATACACAAGTGCAATCATACCATGCATGAATACAACAGGTAGTGCAAAAAGAGAAAGAAATTGGAGTGCAGAATATGTTATGGCTACAAAGAAAGTGCAGATACAAATAAGTGCAAGGGCTGCAAAGAGAAAGGTTGGAAGATTGGAAATGCATCCTTAGCATTTAAGTGGTCCATTCAGGAATCTGATCTTGTTTGGGCAGTTCAAGTTCGGATGATAGCTGGTTTCCCCAACACTGCCAGAGTAAATGAACTCATGGAACAGACTCCCAATCACACGACAACTGAAAACAGTAAAAGAGCAAACAAACTTCTGGTTGTGTTTAATAGATAAAAGTTGAAAACTTGCAGCATCGGTTGTAATTACATTGCGACTATAATCTCTTGTACTCTTTCTGATGGCCAAAGGGTCTTGGCGAAGAATTTCCCAGACGATAAATTTCCTTAACTGTTCTTGTTTTCTTACCATTTTATTGGTTCTGGCATGTGATCACATGGGCTGAGAGTACCTTCTCAAGATGAATAAAATAATTGTGATTAAAGGGGAGGTGCTAAATATTGGCTACCTATCTGCCTGGCATTTTCTGCTATTTATAAGAACATCCAAAAAGTAAAATTAAAAATTAAAATTTATAAACTTATATTCAGAGATACTTCTATAAATTACAGTTTTTTGTATTTTTGCAATACAAATGTAATGCAAAGTCAATGTTGCTTGCAGCTTAACCCTTACCTTGGATAAAATATTTAATGACTTGTTTGAGCATGGCTTTGTGGATAGCAGGATGAGTGATGGAATTCAGGAGCTGCCGTTTCTCTCTGTCGGAGAAAATAATGTTGCCCAGCCTCTCCCTGTTGATTGTTCTGTCCTCCAGCAGGATCTCCTGACCAAAGGAATTCACTATTGCCCAGTACACAGGTGAGTCCAACTCGACAACTTATGGGAAATAAATACAGCGTATTAGTTCATCTTACAGACACACATCCCATATAAACAACCCATTCAGTCCAACTGAATGTATCGGAAGGAACTGCAGATGCTGGTTTAAACCGAAGATAGACAAGCGAGACTAACTCAGCGGGACAGGCAGCATCTGAAGAAGGATCTCGACCCGAAACATCACCCATTCCTTCTCTCCAGAGATGCAACCTGTCCCGCTGAGTTACTCCAGTGTTTTGTCTCTATCTTCAGTTCAACTGAATACTGCCAGTGTTTAAAATCAACATTAGGTTCCTTTAATTTATCTACAACTGATCCTAATAATATACCTTTCCATTTATTTATCCCTTCTAGATGTGCATATCTAGTTTTCCTTTAAATATATTTACTTAACTACGCCTTAAGTTTCTGTATTCTAATCATTTTGGAGACTTTTCTCCTAAATAAGCCATCAGATTTGTTTTTAGTGACAATTTTATACTTACGACTCCCTCATTCTGGTCTCACCCAGAAGTTTCGATGTTTACCACATAGTTCCATAATTTACAAGCCCGTTTGTGAATGGCACCCCATTAAATAAAAAAAAAATCTTTCCTGAAAGGTTAAACTTTTTTAGTTCTGGAAAATCTTATTTTGCTTCTTTGACCCTGCCTCGCTATCCACTAGATAATAATACGGAACCCAGTAATATATGCAGAGTTCCATCGAATATAAACAAGATTTAACTTACATTCTCATCTTTATTATTCCCACTTTGCAAATAAACTAAAATAATTAGAATCAGCCTTGTTAACCTGCTTTGCTAGTAGTGAATTATGCATTGGTACTCGCATAAATGTCTGCACTGGCCTCTCCTGGACCTGGTTTTCCAGTGTGGCCTCCTACTTCCAATTGAAACTGATGTGAGGCTTTCCATTTCTCAACAATTGACCCTTCGGAAGTATCTGCGACCATTTTAATTACTAATTACTCTCCAAATCCGAATTACTCTCCAAAAATCTAGTACTACAATCTAAATGTGCACGTTTAACAGCAGTCGGTAATAATAAAAAGAAGGACCACTCAACTATATGTTTCTCCTGATTGCCCCTCCTCAGGATCAACTGGGAGATGAGAGTGTATCATAGATGGGAGTTATAGTGAGGTGGTCACACGGAAGGTGAAGGCAGAAAGTAGATGGATGATGACTTGGAAAGGGAGAAGGTAGATACTCCAGTGGGCAATTCCCCTCTAGAACAAGTATACCTTTTTAGATACTGTTTGGGGGGTGGGGGGATCTTGGTCAGAATTGACAATTTGGGACAAAAGGCCTGTTTCCGTGAAGTATTACTCTGAGCAACAGGGCCATGGAATACCACATGGCATCAGACCCCTAATGCCTTGCCAAAATCTCTTCTCTTTGGCATTAATTCCAGCAACATCAACCGACTTCAACTGGTCCAGAATGCAGCCGCCCGACTCATCACCCACACCAAATCCTGGCACCACATCACCCCAGTTCTCAAAGAACTTCACTGGCTTCCCATTTCCCACCGGATCATCTACAAAATCCTGGTCCTCACCTACAAAGCCCTCAACCACTTGGCCCCCCTTATGTCACTGATCTCCTCTCCCCCTACCAACCCTCACGGTCCCTCAGATCCACATCAGCTGGTCTCCTCTCCACTCCGAAATCAAACCTCTGCACTTTTGGAGGCAGAGCCTTCTCCAGGGCAGCTCCCAGGCTCTGGAATTCCCTCCCACAACTGATCCGAAATTCTGAGTCCCTCACCTTCTTCCAGTCCCACCTCAAGACCCATCTCTTCACCTCTGCATACCCTTAGTCCCATGTCCCCCTCCCCTTTGCATCTCTGTCTTACTGCTCTATTTTTTTTTTACTCTCAATGTAAAGCGACTTTGAGTCCGTGAAAAGCGCTATATAAATAAAATGTATTATTATTAAAGTACCATTGAACAAATATAAATCTGGATACATGGAAATTATCAATTTAGGTCAAGATTGTGACACCAAAGTTGCTGGAAATCTAAAATAAGCTAAATATTTCTGGAGTTACTCAGCAGATCAGGGAGCATCAGTTTAAAAGAATGTCAAAGTAAGAATTACATTTCTTCAACCTGATACTGTACAAATATCAGAATAAAACAATTTCTATATGGAGAAACAGTAATCTGTACAGTTTGTATTGGTATATTATTGTCAATTATACCGAGATACAGTGAAGAGCATTGTTTACATGCTACCCAGTCAAGTCATACGATACTGGAGTACAATCAAGCCATACACAAACGCAACAGCTAAAAGAAAAATACCAGAATGCAAAATAGTGTTACAGAATATAGTTTTATAGTTTAGGAAATTTTGTACCAATATTGGAGAAACTGTATTTTTTTAAATATTATACCAATACATAGCAGGATTTCTCGAGTTAATTAAAACTTACTCTGTCTTGCTATCTGATCAGAATCTATAACAGGGCATCCAAGTTCACGAAACACATTGGCAACTGTACTTTTCCCCGTTGCAATCCCGCCGGTCAGGCCAACCAGGAACATTGTTCTGAAAAGAAAGCAGAAGGAAAATGAGTTACTTTCTACAAAGGGTACAAGAATGCTCATCCACATATGAGCTAATCTGGAAGAAGAGTTTAAGAAGAAGATTATGGGATACGACTTACCAGGCAGACGCACTAACTGCCATGCCACTGAGCTGCCCTTATAATTTGACCTTGAACATGGCTGAAAGACTCAAAGGTAAGGAGGCAGATAAGGCAGATTCAGGAGCAGTTTCTTCCCAGCTGTTATCAGGCAACTGAATCATCCTCTCATCTGCTAGAGTGCAGTCCTGAACTCCCATCTACCTCATTAGAGACCTTTGAACTATTTTTAATCGGACATTATCATGCACTGTACATGCAATGTTGTACCCTCCCCTTTACCTGTACACTGACGGCTTGATTGTAATCACATATAATCTTTTCTTTGTCTGGATAGCAGACAACAAAAAGCTTTTAGAAACATATAAAATAGGTGCAGGAGGAGGCCATTCGGCCCTTTGAGCCGTTCATTGTGATCATGGCTGATCATCCCCTATCAATAACCCGTGCCTGCCTTCTCCCCATATCCCTTGACTCCATTAGCCCCTAGAGCTCTATCTAACTCTCTCTTAAATCCATCCAGTGATTTGGCCTCCACTGCCCTCTGTGGCAGGGAATTCCATAAATTCACAATTCTCTGGGTGAAAACGTTTTTTCTCACCTCAGTCTTAAATGACCTCCCCTTTATTCTAAGACTGTGGCCCCTGGTTCTGGACTCGCCCAACATAGGGAACATTTTTCCTGCATCTAGCTTGTCCAGTCCTTTTATAATTTTATATGTTTCTATAAGATCCCCCTCATCCTTCTAAACTCCAGTGAATACAAGCCTACTCTTTTCAATCTTTCCTCATATGACAGTCCCGCCATCCCAGGGATCAATCTCGTGAACCTACGCTGCACTGCCTCAATCACAAGGATGTCCTTCCTCAAATTAGGAGACCAAAACTGTACACAATACTCCAGATGTGGTCTCACCAGAGCCCCATACAACTGCAGAAGAACCTCTTTACTCCTATACTGAAATCCTCTTGTTATGAAGGCCAACATTCCATTAGCTTTTTTCACTGCCTGCTGTACCTGCACGCCAACTTTCAGTGACCGGTGTACAAGGACACCCAGGTCTCGCTGCACCTCCCCCTTACCTAACCTAACCCCATTGAGATAATAATCTGCCCCCTTGTTTTTGCCGCCAAAGTGGATAACCTCACATTTATCTATATTATACTGCATCAGCCACGCATCTGCCCACTCACTCAACCTGTCCAGGTCACCCTGCAACCTCCTAACATCCTCTTCACAGTTCACACTGCCACCCAGCTTTGTGTCATCCGCAAACTTGCTACTGTTGCTCCTAATTCCCTCTTCCAAATCATTAATATATATGGTAAACAGTTGCGGCCCCAACACCGAGCCTTGCGGAACTCCACTCACCACTGCCTGCCATTCTGAAAAGGACCCGTTCACTCCTACTCTTTGCTTCCGGTCTGCCAACCAATTTTCTATCCATGTCAACACCCTACCCCCAATCCACAAACCTGACTGTCCCGGTAGCCCCATTGTCTCTGCCTGTTCGTGCCCCACCGAACTCATCTCCACCTACCTCGACTCCATCCTATCCCCCTTGGTTAAATCCCTCCCTACCTATGTTCAAGACACCTCAGACACTCTCCGTCGTCTCCGCGCATTCCACTCTCCAGGCCCTCACCCCCTCATCTTCACCATGGACGTCCAGTCACTGTACACCTCCATCCTCCACCAGGATGGTCTCGAAGCCCTCCGTTTTTTCCTCAACCAGAGAAGCAACCTATACCCGGCCACTGACACCCTCCTCCGCCTAGCGGAGCTGGTCCTTACCCTCAATAACTTCTCATTTGACTCCTCCCATTTCCTCCAAATACAAGGCGTAGCTATGGGCACACGCATGGGCCCCAGCTACGCCTGCCTCTTTGTCGGGTACGTAGAACAATCCTTGTTCAATACGTACATGGGCCACATCCCCGACCTCTACCTCCGCTACATCAATGACTGTTTTGATGCCACCTCCTGCACCCACACACAACTGACTGACTTCATCCGCTTTACCACCAACTTCCATCCGGCACTCAAATACACCTGGACCATTTCCGACACTTCCCTACCATTCCTTGACCTCACTATCTCCATCGCAGGTGATAGACTTCTTACCGACATCCATTACAAACCTACAGACTCCCATGGCTATCTGGACTACACTTCTTCCCACCCTGCTTCCTGTAAGGACTCCATCCCCCACTCCCAATTCCTCCGTCTACGCCGCATCTGCTCCCATGATGAGGCGTTCCACACCAGGGCATCCGAAATGTCCTCATTCTTCAGGGAACGGGGCTTCCCCATCTCCACCATAGATGAGGCTCGCACCAGGGTCTCTGCCATACCCCGCAACACTGCTCTCTCTCCCCATCCCCCCACTCACAACAAGGGCAGAGTCCCCCTAGTCCTCACCTTTCACCCCACCAGCCGTCACATACAACAAGTGATCCTCCGTCAGTTTCGCCACCTCCAACGTGACCCCACCACTCGCCACATCTTCCCATCTCCCCCCATGTCTGCCTTCCGCAAAGACCGCTCCCTCCGTAACTCCCTTGTCAATTCTTCCCTTCCCTCCCGTACCACCCCCTCCCTGGGTACTTTCCCTTGCAACCGCAAGAGATGCAACACTTGTCCCTTCACCTCCCCCCGCGACTCCATTCAAGGACCTAAGCAGTCGTTCCAGGTGCGACAGAGGTTCACCTGCATCTCCTCCAACCTCATCTATTGCATCTGCTGCTCTAGATGTCAGCTGATCTACATCGGTGAGACCAGGCGGTCCGCATTAACCAACCTGACCTCCCGGTGGCTCAGCACTTCAACTCCCCCTCCCATTCCGTATCTGACCTCTCTGTCCTGGGTCTCCTCCATGGCCACAGCGAGCAACACCGGAAATTGGAGGAAATGCACCTCATATTCCGCTTGGGCAGTCTACATCCTGGGGGCATGAACATTGAATTCTCCCAATTCTGCTAGCCCTTGCTGTCCCCTCCCCTTCATCAGCCCTCTGGTTGTCTCCTCCCATCCCCCAGCCCTCGGGCTCCTCCTCCACCTTTTTTCCTTTCTTCTCCCCACCCCCTATCAGTCTGAAGAAGGGTTTCGGCCCGAAACGTTGCCTATTTCCTTAGCTCCATAGATGCTGCTGCACCCGCTAAGATTCTCCAGCATTTTTGTGTACCCTACCCCCAATACCATGTGCTCTAATTTTAGTCACCAGTTTCCTGTGCGGGACCTTATCAAAGGCTTTCTGAAAGTCTAGATACACTACATCCACTGGCACCCCTTCATCCATTTTACTTGTCACATCCTCAAAAAATTCCAGAAGATTAGTCAAGCATGATTTCCCTTTCATAAATCCATGTTGACTTGGACTAATCCTTTTGCTACTATCCAAATGCCCCATTATTACATCTTTAATAATTGACTCCTTTTCACTGTACCTTGCTACACATGATAATAATAAACTAAACTAGAGAAGCAGCATTAACAATGGCATGCAGATTATAAGAATTGTACTTGCAGTTACCCTGCTCAATGATGCAAATATCTTTCTCCTAGTGATTACTTGATCTTCAATAAAGACTTGACTGTGCAATAATCAGGTATGAAACAGATTGGATTCTGCAGGAAGGATCCCTACTAATCATACGGCATGCTAACGCTCAGCATACATGAATAAACATCATTCACACATCAGTAAGTCACTTATTTTGCTGGTTAATAGGGATGTGGATGTGTGGATGTTGGAAGGCACAAACAGGGAGAAATATGAACAAAAAAAAATTATTCCAGCTGAAAATCAATACAAGGAATAGGCACAGCAATTTGAGCTTGCCCTGCCATTCTTGTTCGCTTTTACTTTCTTATCCAACTTTGAAGTTTCAATAAAAATGATAAATTTTCAATTTGGAGCAATCTATGCATAACTAAAACTCTGATCTTGTGCTCTTCCAGTTTGCGCGGTTTTTCTATTTGTGCAAAAATGGTACATAGAAACATAGAAAATAGGTGCAGGAGTAGGCCATTCGGCCCTTCATGCCTGCACCGCCATTCAATATGATCATGGCTGATCATCCAACTCAATATCCTGTACCTGCCTTCTCTCCATACCCCCTGATACCTTTAGCCACAAGGGGCACATCTAACTCCCTCTTAAATATAGCCAATGAACTGGCCTCAACTACCTTCTGTGGCAGAGAATTCCAGAGATTCACCACTCTCTGTGTGAAAAATGTTTTTCTCATCTCGGTCCTAAAAGATATCCCCCTGATCCTTCAACTGTGACCCCTTGTTCTGGACTTCCCCAACATCGGGAACAATCTTCCTGCATCTAGCCTGTCCAACCCCTTAAGAATGTTGTAAGTTTCTATAAGATCCCCCCTCAATCTTCTAAATTCTAGCGAGTACAAGCCAAGTCTATCCAGTCTTTCTTCATATGAAAGTCCTGACATCCCAGGAATCAGTCTGGTGAACCTTCTTTGCACTCCCTCTATGCCAAGAATGTCTTTCCTCAGATTAGGAGACCAAAACTGTACGCAATACTCCAGGTGTGGTCTCACCAAGACCCTGTACAACTGCAGTAGAACCTCCCTGCTCCTATACTCAAATCCTTTTGGTATGAAAGCTAACATACCATTTGCTTTCTTCACTGCCTGCTGCACCTGCATGCCTACTTTCAATGACTGGTGTACCAAGACACCCAGGTCTCATTGCATCTCCCCTTTTCCTAATCGGTCACCATTCAGATAATAGTCTACTTTCCTGTTTTTGCCACCAAAGTGGATAACCTCACATTTATCCACATTATACTGCATCTGCCATGCATTTGCCCACTCACCCAGCCTAACCAAGTCACCTTGCAGCCTCCTAGCATCCTCCCCACAGCTAACACTGCCCCCCAGCTTCGTGTCATCCGCAAACTTGGAGATGTTGCATTCAATTCCCTCGTCCAAATCATTAATATATATTGTAAATAGCTGGGGTCCCAGCACTAAGCCTTGCGGTACCCCACTAGTCACTGCCTGCCATTCTGAAAAGGACCCGTTTACTCCTACTCTTTGCTTCCTGTCTGCCAGCCAGTTCTCTATCCACATCAATACTGAACCCCCAATACCGTGTGCTTTAAGTTTGTATACTAATCTCGGCCCGGCCCAGAGTCGGAGATGTCGCCAAACGGAAAGCAGAAAGTCTGATCCTGTTGGAGGAGGTAGGGAGTGAGGGAAAAGAGGGAGAGGAGGGCAGTGGGGGGGGTGAGGAGGGATAGTGGAAGAGATAGGGGAGGTGGGGGATAGAGGGGGTAGGGAGAGGAGTTATAGAGGGAGGGAGTGACTGAGAATAGAGGAAAGGAGAGGGAGAGAGAGGCGAGGGAGGGTTTGGGGGAGGGGAGGAGTGGGGAAAGAAGAGGGAGGGTGAAGAGGAGGGATGAGGGGAAATGAACTGTGCCTGTGCAGTTGGGGCCTATGGGTGAGTGGTGGAATATTGCGTTCGGGGACCAAGTCTCCTGTTTGACAGGCACCCAACGTGTCCCACTTAGCCTAGTGTATTTGTAATACTATCATCCACCCAGAGATAGGAAACTGATAGCATGGACTGGTTGAGTTGAAGAGGTTGTTTCGTGCTTCTGTGCTGTGTAGCTCCATAATCCAAGAGTTGATAAAGCATATAAAGATGGGATTATAAAGAATACTTCTTACATCTCCAAACAAAGATTTGAAAATTTATTTTTTAAGGGTCTTTTTCTACTATTTCTACTTTCTATTTTTTCTTTTCTTATATACACACTTCACGTTTTTCTATTTTCTACTATTTATTTTTCCTCTTTCTTTTCTCTATTTTTTAATTTTTTTATTTTTATTTTTTACCTCCTTTTCAAAAACATAAAACTAGAGGTTGTACATAGAATGCATTACGTTATGACATAGTTGGCACCTAAAATTATGTGCCACTGTATTGTTTTGTATTGTATTAACTTCTAATAAAATAAACAAAAACATTTAATAATAAATAAAGAATACTTCTAAATAAAGCTTTTACACCATTTAGTCACAACTCTCAACCCTGCAATTTCCATCCCAGCTCCAGGACTTGGAACAGTGGGAGAGAGAAGATGTATAGCTTCATCAGCTTCAGTGAGCTGGAGACTTTGCAACACAAGCTGGGGTTTTCATGCCTGATTACCATCGAGGAAAGGGTGCCAGAAGATGATGTGCGATTGTATTGGAAGGCAGACAGAATCCGGTTCAAAGGGATATCTCGTGGGTAACGGCTTTACTGTATCTCTGCAGAACTGCCTATGCCCCAGGACTACAACATTTAGAAGAGCAAAAGGCAAAATAAATATATAGAAGATTCATTGTGAATGCCCAATATTAAAAGCAGTAGCAGAGCACCAATAAAATAATAACAATCATTACAGAAAACCAGCATGTTTCATTCCATTCGTTCATTCAGTCTGAAGAATGGTTCTGTCCAAAAATATCACCTATCTATGTTGTCATGGGATGCTACCTGACCCGGTGAATTACTCCATCACTTTGTGTCTATGATTCATTCCAGATCTATTTGGAAATACTGCAATAAGATGTACAGATGCGGTAGTTAAATGCTTGGGGACCAGATTAAAATTGATCACTGAAGAACTCGTAAAAAATCAACATTTTGTTAAAAGATCGCCAGATTTTATGATCTGATTTTGATGTTGGTTTTGATGCTACAAATGACCTCAACAGATTGATAGATTATGGAAATTGGGGATGCAGGGATGAGGAGAAACAGAACATCAGCCCAGGTCTCCGCTGCTGATGATAATTCCGCATGGCAGGCCAGAAGAAAGTGCTACTCTATTAGAGGTCTTTCAAATGACGCATTCACCAAGACACAGTCTCCATTCATGATTAAAAGGAGACATCTTTCAAAATCTCTCAACATCATTAAATCACATTACCCAATTATCATTGCGAGCTGTAATATCTTGTTATACATTAGTGTTGCTTTTCCCATAATACAACTGTAACAATTACAAGTACTTCATTGCCTGTAAATCAAGATAATACTTCATGAAGCCAAAACTAAATCTGGTAGAGCTGCTGCCTCACTGCATTAGAGACCCAGAGATTCGATCCTGACCTCGGGTGCAATCTGTATGGAGTTTGCACAGTCTCCCTGTGACTGTGTACGTTTTCTCCCAGTTGTTCCGGTTTCCTCCCACATCCCAAAGGCATGTTGGTTTGTAGATTAATTGATATCTGTAAATTACCCCTAGATGAGAAAGTGGGATTTTATGTGAGTGGGTGATCGATTGTCAGCATGGACTTGGTGAGCTATAGGGCCTGTTCCCATGCTGTATCTCTAAACTAAAAGAATCTTTATCAATCCAAGTTTTTCCTTTCCCCCTCATAGTCTAACTGCTTTTGTTTTCTGCATCAAACAGAAACAAAATGCAAAGATTATGCATAGATTGAACAACCCTGGTGAAACACTTGCTACCTAAGCTATATTTTCATTATCATTAGCCATTCTCCACACCAGCTTGGATTATTGCTTCCCAAGAATTACATCAAACAGAATGCCATGGCCCATAATGACAGGAAAATGCTGTCAACATGATTATCAGGTCAGGCATATGAAGAAAATCAATAAGAATTGCTGAACAGATCAGTTGCAAAAATCAATACAGATGTTCAGTCATTTGCTGGGAGGACGTCACAAGATGAGGTTCCAGAGACAACATTTAAGAAGTTCATTCCTCACCTGTTCCGACTGAGCTTGGAGAAGATTGAAGCTAGGATGTGGGTGGAGAGCATCCAGAGAGAAACACTGTATGTCTCAGGACCACTTGAATCCTTTCACGGGATGCACCTGTGCAATATAAACAAGATGGCCCATTACCCCAAAGGATGGGGGCAATAATTTTTAAACTAATTTATTTTATAAATATAAATATGAATTGTACCACCATGGAGACACAAGGAACTGCAAATACTCATTTATATATTTGAAAAAAAGACAATGTGTTGGAGTAACTCGGCAGGTCAGGCAGCATCTCTGGAGAACATGAATAGGTGACAGTTCAGGACGTCTAAAGAAGGGTCCTGACCCAAAATGTCACCAATTCATTTCCTCCAGAGATGCTGCCTGATCTGCTGAGTTACTCCAGCATTTTGTGGCTTTTAATAGTACCACCATGTTGGCCAGATCGCTGCCACAAGAAGCCATTCCCTCCTTTGGATCTGCAAAGGCAGAATGCAGCTTGAATGGTGGGTTTGTCGTGACCTGTCAACACAAGCTGAATTTATAAAGCAGTTGGGGCTCCTCCAGCAATCAGAGGCTAAACTGAACCCATGTAATGCACATCTGATTTTGATTCACAGGCATACTTCACAGGCCTTGTACTTGATAACTGATTGATTACTCAGTCAACACTGTAAAATTGCAAGTTACACAATGTTTATCTCCGTCCTTTGCATCTGTTCTCCATGTTTTATTGTTGATGCGCAACTCTACCAGTGAGTCTTTGTGTCTCTTTCTTGTACTTCCCTTGGAGTTATGATTTTACTGCAGATGGTTGTACAAGAGGTATTTTATTCACTATTCATTTTTCTAGATAAAGGTTTATTTCCCATCCTTAATAGCCTGTTGAGTAATGTTGTCACAATTGGATCCAATGATCATGAAGGAAAAGCAATTTATTTCCAAAACTGAATGGAGTAGGGCTTGGTTGATATCTACTAATGGAAGTATTTCTATGACTTAATCCTAATTTGACCTGACCAGCACAGCACACCATATTAGCTCAGTAGATGAACCTTAATTTGCAGTGAATCTCAGATACAGACAAGATCCTCCCCAACACATATTGCAATTCAACTAACTCACCCCTAGCTTTCCAGTTAGGGGTCTTATGGTCTCATAGCTAGTTGCAAGGTAAAGGTTTGAGCAAAATATCCACAAGATCACACACTCCCAGAGCTACCCTGATTATACTTCCTTCTCCTCTACTTCCTGTAGGGATCCCATTCAATTTCTTAGTTCCTCTGTCTCCGCCACATTTACTTTGACTGCACAATTGGCTTTGAAATGTTTTCCTTCTTCCTTACTTGTGAATTTGCCTCTATCAGTGGATAGAACTCTGAACTACATCTCATCTATTTCCCGCACCTTTGCTCTCATTCTTCTCCTGGACAGAGCAGGAAAAGAGATCCAGTTCTTACCGTTCACCAACCAGCCTCCACTAACAGTACACCAAGATTCCATCAGCAGATACATATTCCCATCGTCTCCACTTTCAGCATTTTGAAGAGACTATTCCTTCACAAAACGCTAATTCACTCTTCCATCCCCACCTACATATGGCCCTCCATGTGGATCTTCTCGTGGCCACAGGAGATGCTGCTCCTGTCCTTTCATCTATTCCTTTTCCATTATCCAGGGATCCAAACAATCTTCCAGGGAAAGTATAAGTTCATGTACACTTCTTTCAATGTGGCATATTGCATTTGGTGATTACAACGTGGTCTCCTCTTCAGTGGAAATTTTCAATCCAGCATCTTCATTTTTTTGCTATTTCCATTCATGGTGATGTGGTTGAAAAATCCAGATTTACAAAATACATATGGATTTCATGCAAAGATGAAATCCTGCTGCTCAAATCTATAAAGATAACTTTATGTGCTCAGAATGTTTGATCCTCGGTTTTGCCACGTTAAAAGGCAAAAAACATGTACAGGTTTTTCTATTATTCTATATTTGCTTTGTATGACACAAATTGAATATAATGCAATATTTGTATTATGTGGGAAGAATTTGTTATAATATGACCCACTTAGAAGCTACTTCGGAAACTGGCAAACAGAAGAAAAAGCAGTTTTGGGATTAAAACCGTATAGGAAATAAAACTGTTTCTATGTAACCCTTCAGCAGTAATCTGACACCATTGTTACTTAATCTGCTGGTGGTCATAGATATTGACAAGCAATCGCCTCTAATGCTCTTGTACAATGATACACTATTGAAGAATGTAACATATATAGACTTTAGAATGTTTAGCTTGCAGTTACAAGATTAAATTATAGTTATTAAAAAGACCTTTAGTTTTGAAAATCCTGCGGTAAAAAATAAGAATGCGATTTTTAAAAAAAGATGTTTCTTAGGAATGGACCAACTGCGTTATAGGAGAGCTACAGTGCCCTCCATAATGTTTGGCACAAAGACCCATCATTTATTTATTTGCCTCTGTACTCCACAATTTGAGATTTGTGATAGAAAAAAAATCACATGTGGTTAAAGTGCACATTGTCAGATTATATTAAAGGGTATTTGTACACATTTTGGTTTCACCACGTCGAAATTACAGCTGTGTTTGTACATAGTCCCGTCCCCCCCTGGTTTCACAAGTGTTTGTAATTGCTCAGGTGTATTTAAATGCCTCCTAATGCAGGTATAAGAGAGCTCTCAGCACCTAGTCTTTCTCCCAGTCTTTCCATCACCTTTGGAAACATTTATTGCTGTTTATCAATATGAGGACCAAAGTTGTGCCAATGAAAGTTAAATAAGCCATTATGAAATTGAGAAATAAGAATAAAACTGTTCGAGACATCAGCCAAACCGTAGGCTTACCAAAATCAACTGTTTGGAACATCATTAAGAAGAGAGCACTGGTGAGATTACTAATAGCAAAGGGACTGGCAGGCCAAGGAAGACCTCCACAGCTGATGACGGAAGAATTCTCTCTATAATAAAGAAAGAAAAAAAAACACCTGTCCGACAAATCAGAAACAATCTTCAGGAATCGGATGCGGATTTGTCAATGACCACTGTCGGCAGAAGACTTCATGAACAGAAATACAGAGGCTGCACTGCATGATGCAAACCACTGGTTAGCTGCAAAA
>CM075986.1:15977859-16142859 GCA_038087875.1 Malacoraja senta | reverse complement strand
AACCATGATGCAACCAGTCAGTATGCTCTCCACTGTGCACCTGTAGAAGTTCGAGAGAGTCCTCCTTGACATACCGACTCTCCATAATCTTCTCAGGAAGTAGAGGCGCTGATGTGCCTTCTTTATGATTGCATCAGTGTGCTGGGACCAGGAAAGATCTTTGGAAATATGCACACCCAGGAATTTGAAGTTCTTGACCCTTTCCACCATCGTCCCGTTGATATAAATGGGTTTCCTTCCTATATAACATCTTTATATATATATATATATATACTGAACTTTTTTTCCCCGTATATTATATTGTTTACAGAGTACCAGGTTTACACATTTTATTGTGCTGCTGCAAGTAAGGATTTAATAGTTCCATCTGGGACATGTGACATTAAAAACACTCCTGCAGTTTACTCCGAGTCAACTTGAACTACAATTCCCAGCATTCCCCCTTCGAACGCCCATTCAACTCGCGCGGCGGCCAGACGGTGGACCAATGGGTGCAGCGGTTAGTTCGTGGTGACAAGGTGGCTGAGCCAATAGGCGCCAGCGTTGCTGCGTGAGCCGCCTTGTCGCGCTCCCTTCCGAACGATGGCGGACGATGATGAGACAGCAACAAAAGAGGCTGAAGAAGACGACATGTGCGGCAGCGACTGTGAGAACGATGAGGATGACGCCCACAGCCAAGAGTACGTTACATTCTCACTGATTGCCGCAGAGGCGCCGTGCAGTGAGGTAGACAGCGGTTTAATGGCAGTCGGGCTGCCGGCGAAAGCGCGCTGCACACCTCATACTTTTAACAGGGTAGAACGGGTCCCGCCTCCGGCCCACGGCCACTGGCCGCCCCGCCCGATTGGCATCACTAGTGGGCGGAGACCACCAGCATCTCCCGTGCCTGTTGGTTTCCTCTCGCGTCCATCACCCCGGTATGCTTCCGCCATCAGGGTGCTGGTTGCTAGAAAGGCGTGGGTTTTATCGGATGTAGTTCTTCCCAATCTGATCTTACAGGAAGGAGTCAGTCGCAGCGTTCCATTTATTTAAACATATGTGTTGGGATTAACTTGAACAGAGCTTCATTATAAAAGTAAAATATTTATATTACAGTTCGGATGGAAGGGAAGAGAAACGTACGTTAGTACCGACGTCCATACAGCCCTAAAATGTCCCAATGTCCTTCAGAGTTAATTGAGTACTTTTGAATTGTAGGCTGAAGGAAAACGGTTGTTAAGTTTTGAGTAGCGGTTGAGATGTCACTGATTTTAAATCTTTGTGATCTTGGTTGATAAATAAAATGAGCCAGACTCAGAGAGGTCCACCGTATCTTTCGGATACAAATGCGGAGTCTTTTCTTGCACATTTTTGCAGATTGTGTGCTGCTATCTGCAAAAGGTAACGTTGATAAGGAAAACCAAAATAGCCTCAGTATTCTTCTAAGAAGTATCAAAACAGACTGTTAATATATTCTATAGATACATGACAAGGGAAAGATTAGCAAAAGTTAAAGTGCCCTTTAGATCCAGATGGAAGGAATCGTAATGAGGAAAATAAATCGGCAAAAAATTAAATAAGTATGTTATGTCTGTCTTCACTGAATGGAACAAAAAACAGTTTGGATCTAATGGGGAATTAATGTATTGAGGGAATGAGGAGCACAGAGAAATTGGCAACAGTTCAAGAAAACTATCAGTGGCAAAATAATTGACTAGAAAACTAAAAATCCCCAGAGCTTGGTGACCAGTATTTTATACTTTTGAATGTGACAATGGAGATGGTAATCTCCCATAATTCTGTATATTCTAGAGCAGTTTCTTTAGATTTAGAGATGCCCCATGTAAGCCATTATCTGAGAACGAAGAGAGAAATAAAACAAGAAATCCTAGTCCTCTCATTAACAGTAGGGACATTGATATTATTAAGGAAGTTGTTACAAAACACTTAAAAACATAGGAGGTAAAAGTTCAGGAGGTAGACAAAAATTAATATGCATTAATAAAAACATTAGGGTTGGACTTGGTCAATGTGTATTTATGAAAGGAATGTATTTATGTTTGAAGGTAGACACAAAATGCTGGAGTAACTCAGCGGGACAGGCAACATCTCTGGATAGAAGAAATGGGTGTTAGGAATGGGTATTTATGTTCGATAGATGTTGGAATTGGTGGAAGGTCTTCAATAAAAACCTCTTTCACAAAAGAGGTTATTACACTAAATTTGACGTGATTGATGTGTGACTAACTGACAGAAAAGTGAGAGTTGGACTAAACAGATCATTTTCTGTTGGAAGGCTGCGTCTGGTTTTTAATGCCACAGGAATTGATGCTCTTCTTGATCTACATAAATAATTTGGTTGAGGTGATTGTATTATTTCCAACTGCGATGATAACAAGTTGCTGAGGAGGGTGCAGTGTGACATTGTGGGGATAGAGACCTAAATGAATGGGCAAGGACATGGCAAGTATAATGTGGAAATTTGTACGAACAAAAAAATTGTTTTTAAAGATGTGAGGTTGCTGTTGTCCAGAGGGTCTTATGCAAATAACTGGAAGTTAACATTGAGGAACAGTAACCATTTAGGAAGTTAGGTTGTGCCTAACATTATTGGAAGGGGATTGAGTAAAAGAGTTAAGATCTCACATATTATAATGAGGTCAGTTGAGACAATATCTGCAATATTGTGCACTGGTCTGATTTTCCTTCCTAATCAAGGATATATTTGTACCAGAATTTTGAACTCTCACCAGATTTACTTCCGGGATAGGAAGTTTATTGAATGAGGAAAGATTAAGCAGGTAGACAAAAGTGCTGGAGAAACTCAGCGGGTGCAGCAGCATCTATGGAGCGAAGGAAATAGGCAACGTTTCGGGCCGAAACCCTTCTTCAGACTGATGTAGGGTGGGGGGCGCGGGGAGAAGAAACGAGCAAGGAAGAGGAGGAGCCCGAGGGCTGAGGGAGAGCTGAGAAGGGGAGGAGACAGCAAGGGCTACCAGAAATTGGAGAAGTCAATGTTTATGCCGTTAGGGTGCAAACTGTCCAAGGTGCTGCTCCTCCAATTTCCGGTGGTGCTCACTCTGGCCATGGAGGAGGCCCAGGACAGAAAGGTCGGATTCGGAATGGGAGGGGGAGTTGAAGTGCTGAGCCACCGGGAGATCAGGGTGGTTAATGCGGACCAGCTGAGGTGTTCGGCGAAACGATCGCCAAGCCTACGCTTGGTCTCACCGATGTAGATCAGCTGACATCTAGAGCAACGGATGCAATAGATGAGGTTGGAGGAGATGCAGGTGAACCTCTGTCGCACCTGGAACGACTGCTTGGGTCCTTGAATGGAGTCGAGGGAGGAGGTAAAGCAACAAGTGTAGCATCTCTTGCAGTTGCACGGAAAAGTGCCTGGGGAGGGGGTGGTGCGGGAGGGAAGGGAACAATTGACCAGGGAGTTACGGAGGGAGCGGTCTTTGCGGAAAGCAGACAGAGGGGGAGATGGGAAGATGTGGCGAGTGGTGGTGTCACGTTGGAGGTGGCGAAAATGACGGAGGACTATTTGTAGTATGTGACGGCTAGTGGGGTGAAAGGTGAGGACTATGGGGACTCTGCCCTTGTTACGAGTGGGGATGGGGAGAGAGAGCAGTGTTACGGGGTATTGAAGAGACCCTGGTAAGAGCCTCATCTCTAGTAGGGGAGGAGAGCCCCCGTTCCCTGAAGAATGAGGACATTTCCGATGCCCTGGTGTGGAACACCTCATCCTGGGAGCAGATGCGGCGTAGACGGTGGAATTGGGAGTAAGGGATGGAGTCCTTACAGGAAGCAGGGTGGGAAGAAGTGTAGTCTAGATAGCCATGGGAGTCAGTGGGTTTAAAGATTAAGCAGACTAGGCCTTTGAACTTGCGTTTAGAAGAATTATACAAAATTCTTAAGATGCTTGAAACAGTAGATTTGGAGAATAGATTTCCCCAGGCTATGTGTCTAGTGCCATGGGTCACAATCTCCAGGTAAAAGATTGGACATTCAGGATTTTGAAAATAAATGTCATCATCCAGAAGGTAGAGAATCTTTGGAATTCTTTGTCCAGGAGAACAGTGGAGGCTCTGACAACGAGTAGATACATGATCAAGATTAATGGTATGCTACCTGGAAGGGAGCCTTCAGGTAATGGTAGTGCTGTTTTTCTGATTCTTCTTGGTGGAAGAAGTTGTATTTGGGAAATCAGTACTTTTTAGTTACTAGCGAATATGAATCATCTAGGAAATATGAATCAAATATAAAACTTCTAGTGAAGTAAAAGATCCACAGAGCATATTAGATGGAGGATACGGAATGAGGACTGAGGTTATTGCGGAATGAGGACTGAGGTTATTGCGGCTGTTCCTTTGTTTTTGTACTTCACTGGAAAGGCAACATTTACTCTCTCCAATGCTCAGATTAAGTGCTCTTGTCTATTGAGTGGGGCTAAAGATAATACTTCCAGACTTGAAAATAAACTGAACAACTGAGCCTTGGCTAACCTTTGATATGTTATTGAAATGCTATTTGGTGTGTGGCTGTTGTGCGCGTTCCAGATGCGTAATGATTATCCGGAGTGTTGTGATGTTAAAGTGGACACTATCTTCACAATATTATACATGTTTAAAGCTGGTTGGAGGGAAGCTGCAGGAAGCTTTGTGCCACGTGGAAGCGCGTTCCTTCAGCCCGCCGAGTCTACATTATCCATTAAACATGCATTCACTGTTCCTACACTAATTATATTCAATATTCATACACTAATTACATTTTATTGTCCCCACATTTCCATTTACGAACCCAGATTTTACCACAAATCTATCACGAGAGGCAAATTATAGTGACCAATTAACCAACCAGTCCACACTTCCTTGTATTTGGAGATCTGAAGATTTTCACCCAGAGGCTGGTAATATATGCAATGAACTGCCAGAGGAAGTGATAGAGGCAGATACTATTACAGTATTTAAAAGGCAATTAGATAGATACTTGAATAGGAATAGCTGGAAACCGAACACCTGGGGAATCCATGATGATCACAAAGAACATGTAAACTCTCCAGACAGGTTAGGATTGAATGCAGGTTGTTAGGAGCAGTGATGCAGCAGCTCAACTAGCTACACCACTCTGCTGCCCTCTTTATTAAATTTGCCTTTCTCCCCACTGATATGGAGATGCATTTTATAATTGAGGTTTTGGTGGATTTTCTGTCTGGCATTGTGCTGGGTTTTCTGTCCGGGATTTTGAAGAAACAACATTCCGAAAGGGGATAAGTAATGGAAAGTGACAGGTGTTGGCTATCTTATTCTTTACAAACTTGACCAATGTTTGCCATCAAGACTTTGAAGGAGAACAGCTGTGTGTCAATTTTCAGCAGTGTGTCAAGTTGAAATGGCTAAACCTGCAATGTAATTTAAACATGTCGTATGGAAAGCCCAAATTTGGCTTAGAGCATGATGAACTATTTAATATAGGATAAAAGTTCCTCACGAGGAGAGAATGGTTTGCAATCTTGGAATATTGATGTGAGGAATGCATTTTTTCAAAACATTAGTGATAAAGGGTCTGATATCACATTGGAATCCATATAAAATTTTAACTTTGCAAAATGAGTCAATTACAATTATAACTTTGCATTTCAGTAATATATTTAAAAACATCTCATTCATAAGCACTTTTCTCCCAAGCTTTTTACTGCTTTTATAACCTCTAAATGTGAGAACTGGCTAAACAAAAATTATGCAAATGCTGGAAATCTGAAATAATGTTATAGAAATGCTCAGCAGTTCAGATGTTATTTGAGGAGAGGGAACTCACTTTATTTTTCAGACAAACTATCTTTCATGAGAAATATGAGCAGCAAAACAGGTTTCAAAATGCAGAGAGGGGAGGGAACAAAAAGCAATTGAACGCTGACGAGAAATAAATTGTTAACTGGTGGAAGAAGCTCGCCAAACACTTTTCATCCACAAAAGTAGGAGAGCCTGGCATATTGAAGCATCTACAGCCATGTTTATGCTGAGTGGTCATTAATATTAGCTGCTTCCATGATTCTAATCCTTCGATTCTGAGCATATTTTTGTGCCTATTTTAAAACCTCTTGAATGTCACCATCATATCTGCTTTTACCACCACCTCTGTTTATTTAAAAAAAAGCTTTCCCCACATGTACAATGTGCCTTAAAGTTATGTTTTCTAGCCTTTGAAATTTCCAACCTGGGAAAAAACTGTCTACCTTGACCATGCCTCTCATAAATTTATAAACTTTTATCAGTTATCCCTCAACCTCCGAACCTCCAGAGAAAACAATCAAACTTTGTCCACCGTCTCCTTCCAGTTAATACTCTTGGATCCAGGCAGCATCCCAGTAATCCTATTCTGCACCCTCTCTAAAGCCTACACAAAGCCGTCCTGCAATGGGGTGACCCGAACTGCACGTAGTTCTCCAAATGTGGCCTAACCAAAGCTTTATAAGGCTGCAAAATGATTTCCCGATTCTTATACTTGACATCCTGACTGATCTGTAGAAAATGATCTTCCCGATTCCTCGAGTATTTCCTCAGTGTTTTGCAACCGAATTCACATAATCCAAGAGCGTCATGAAATATTGTCCTCCAGCATCCCTTCAGAAGATCATCACTTTTCACGTTGAAACCGTCCATGTAATTAACAATTTAAATACTCTGTCCAGCAAGTGGAGCTTAGCCACAACCTGCATCTTCTACAAAATGCACTGTAGCAACTCACCAAGAATTCCTCACAATCTCCCAAGCACAATACTCCAACCATTCAGGTGTGTAAGGGCAGTAAGCTTGTAGGAATGCACCCATCTGGCATTTCTCTCCAGTATTTCTTGCTGTTCTGTCTAAATTTTGGAACTGCCTATTGAGAAATTATGTGGGAGTTCCTTCACTAAACTGTGCAGATTCAAGGAAGTGGTTCAGTGCATCTTTCTGAAAGGCAATTGGAAATACGATACGATAGAACTTTATTTATCCCAGGAGGGAAATTGATCTGACAACAGTTATAAAAACACAAAATACATGAAACATTGTATTAAAGTGATGAGTGGGGATGTGTAAAGATGGGGGAGGGGGGAGGGGAATTGGTTTACCCCACGACAAAAGGTGGAGGAGTTGTACAGTTTGATAGCCACAGGAAAGAAGAATCTCCTGTGGTGTTCTGTCCTGCATCTTGGTGGAACCAGTCTGTTGGTGAAGGTACTCCTCAGGTTGACCAGTGTGGCATGGATGGGGCGAGCTGTATTGTCCAGGATGCTCCACAGTTTGAGGAGCATCCACTCCTCCAAGACCACCTCCCATGAATCCAAATGGTAATAAATACCGAAATTTCCTCTTAACAACTGCATGTTCTAAATAAATAAAGTTCGATCTGAAGTGTGCGCAGGTGAAGAAGGTTTGCTGTTACACATCAAATTACCAATTTAACTGATTTATGGTGGAGACACAAGGAACTGCAGATGTTGGATTCTTGAGCAAACCACAGTGCTGGAGGAACTTAGTGGGTCGGGCAGCATCTGTATCACAGACACAAAATGCTGGAGTAACTCAGTGGGACAGGCAGCATCTCTGGAGAGAAGGAATGGGTAACATTCTGTATCACAGTGATGGAGGAACTAATAATGGCCATATTTAATTGGGTTTCCAATTATTGTATGATGGTAAATATGTTACAGTGCATGTGCAAAATATACCTTGAGCTGTATTAAAAAGGTTGCCTCCGAATATATTACATTAGTGTGTAATTGCTACTTTGAAGATATTTTATTTTTTGAAGAATTCTACTGGTTTTCTCTGGAAAGTAAAAATAACATCAGTGATATTTTAAAATGCTCTTTATTAGAATCTTATAAAAATGATGAGAGATACTCTTTTTAGTGATTGTGGGCATGTCCACAACTTCCAATCCTTGAAACAGTCTGGTTTTATTCTGCTTTTAAATTAAGTTTCCTGCTTTATGATGGTATTGAGAGAAAAGAGTTTGTTTCATCTTTTCAGTCTCCATTTTAAGTCTGTTCCTATCAATATCAGCATTATTTTAATTTCTCAATTCATTGCAGGCATAGTTTATGTAGTTCAAAGGTTTGCTTTGTTGTGTTCAAATCTCTTCATAGCCGCTGTCATTTCTATCTATAGAACTTCCGGTCTTATAAAACATTCCCCAAACTTTTCCCTGCTATCTCAACGCCTGTGCAGTCCTGTGTTGCCGTTTCATCAGGTTGGCATATTTTTGGGATCATTTTGATGCTCCTGGTATGGATTCCTATGCTCCTCGTTGAACCAGTGTTGATCCACTTGGTAGTAATAGGAAAGGAATATGTTGGACCACATTGTTTTATGTTTTGGTAAAGTGCAATCCTATTTCTGCTGAAGACCTACTTGTCTGCCATCCCATTTAGCATGATGATATCCTTATTGTGAAGATGGGACTTTGTCTCAGCAGCCGTTGTGTGATGAACATTCCTCCCAATACTGCTATGGATTGATGCATCTGCAACAAGTACATTGATGAAGTCAAAGGTACACAAAAATGCTGGAGAAACTCAGCGGGTGCAGCAGCATCTATGGAGCGAATGAAATAGGCAACGTTTCGGGCCACTGTTGACCCCTTTTCCCGTCTCCAACGCACTCCCTCCTCATGGAACCCCCCTTGTAGCCTTCCTTTAAAAAATTTTTTTAAAAACCATAGCCATTGATGAAGTCATGTAGGTTTCATTACTTGCTTCAGTCACTGCAGCTGCAGACAATATCGGGCAACTCTCTGCTTCAGGCCTACTCAGACAGCAGTAATGCTGCTAAGTTATTCTTTGTGTGGATATTGAAGTAGCTCAAGTCATCAGAAATATCTTTGTGTCCTTAGCAGTATCTTCGATGTACTTGCTATTCTTGGTGCTTTTTCAAAGTATTCAATGTGGAAGAGTACTGACTCAGCAGTGAGGGAGGATGTCTCCTTTTCACCTCCAGCCTTTGTCACTATTTCCAATCATTTACTAGTGTACACCCCCTCACTTGTATTTACCTATCACTTGCCAGGTTTTTACGTTGCCCCTCCCTTTCTTTTCCAGCTTTCTCTCCCTACTCCAGTCTGAAGAAGGGTTCAGACCCGAAACATCATCTCTCCATGTCAATCCACAGATGATGCATAGCTCAGCATTATGCTTTTTGCTCAAGATTCCAGCATCTGAAATCTCTAGTCTCTCATTTCCTAGTTATGCAAAACTTGAAAAATACTGTTGTTTAACTTCTTTGGGTCCAAAGTTGGTGATCTTCCACTTGGGCAAGATTATCTTGGGCCCAGTTCTCATCTTAGATGTTTTGCCTTCTGCATACTCCATCTGTAGTTTTTCCTTGCGCAGAGATAAGCAAGCTTAACCCTCCACAGCTGACTAGAGTCCAGCATTTTCAGGATCAGTCCCTTATAAGCCCTGGTTAGCTAATTGGCCAGCAAAACCTTTTGACAGATTTCAAATATTACTAATAACCAGAGACTTTTAAAATATTTAAATAGGTTTGAAGTTAAATATGTACTAACAAGTAATGAAAAAGATTAAAATAAAATAAATACTTTCCAACTTAATTCTTCACAAGATTGACAGCCCCTTAATTTACAGCACTCCTCTTTGATGTAAATCGGGAGCCGGGGGCTGAGTAGACAAAGTAAAATGTGGATATCTGATAGTCATAACCATAGCTCAGATGAGTTATGAGTCCTGGACACACAGATTTAGGTTAACACTAGACTAAGTGGGACCCGTTGGGGGGGGGGGGGTCTTCCTGGAGCGCTAGCATGGTGTTGTGGTCCAAAGGGACTGGTTTCCAGAGGACTAGTATGGACATTGTGGGCCCAATGGATTCTTGGGCTGGCAGCTCAGTCACTGAGACCACATGCACGCACACGCACAAACACATACACACACACTCACTGACTCACACACCATATGTATGACAGTAAACTTTCTTGAATACTCACACGGCTGAGCACGGCCTCTCCAATTTGGGGCTTCCGCAGTCAGCAGCACGTCTGCAATCAGCGTGACCTCTGCACTCACCGGAAATTACGCAATCAGCAGGACACTTTTTTATTTTTCATCGATGGGAAAAATCCTCGGGGCCTGCTCAGCGGAGGAGGACTGTGAGTAAGATGGCCAAAAATCACAGAGATATATGGTAGTGTTTTTTCTAAAATCAATATACAACGCAGACAGGAAGTGGTCAAGATGAGACTTTTAATTATATAGATTTCAGTCTTGTATTGAAGGAGTGTTGCCCCTTCAGAGGTGCTGTATAGGTTGTGTCCCCAGAATAGATCCCTGAGGAACACATATTGTCATGATCCTAATATGAGTGTGGAATTTTTAGCTATTTCTTGTTTTCCAACCCAAATCAAAAAGCTATTTCTACTGACTGATTTGCCACTCATCTATTTTTGAAACGTTTTTGAATGACTTCTGGAATTTTATCCCTGTCAACATATAGGCCCACAGTCCATCGAGACCACTGAAATGTTCAGCTAGATTAGTTGCACATGATTTGCCTGCAATAAAAGTGCAATGACTATTTTATAAGCTTATCTGTTCAGGTTCTCAATTAATTTCCTGGCAAGCTACTGAAAATCACTTTGTTGTCTCCATGAAGCTTTTTGAGCTCTAAAATGGGTGATAGCTGTGGGAGCAATTTAACATGATGAAATGTTGCTAAATGTGTTTAATTGGTGTGCTCTAAATAAGTAAAGAAACTGCATTGATATTTATTTGGGGGGGAAAATCACTTGATTCAATGCCTCTTATTAAGATTTTCTTCCATGTCCAACAGTCTTGGAACCTTGAAGCCCAAACTTTGTTCTTCATTGAAGTACTGGCAAGATGGATGAATTTTGTAACAATCAGGATAATCCAGGAACCAAATCTATCCCTGGTCATGCAACTCCCAGTTAATTACCTGACTAGAAATAGAAAAATTTAAATAAAATACCTAATCAAGCAAGTAAGAGGATTTTCTATTTAGTACCAATGGTATTTTTTTTTAATCTTGTTTAATGGGAAAAGGATATTGAAAGTGAATTCATATAAGATGCACTTCTGATCCTGCACACTAACCTTTCATACAGAAATTTCCTTGTAACAGGCCTCAGTCCATTCTATGTCCCTGTACAGTAATGGTAACCAGCTTGATCTTATTAGAATCATAGTCATACAGCATAGAAACATGCGCTTTGGCCCACCATGTTCATGCCAACTATCAAGTACCCATCTGTAGTAATCCGATTAACCAGCACTTTATCTGTAGCCTACTTTGCTCTAGCGATTCAGATGTTCATCGAGATGCTTCCTAATTGTTGTGGGAGTTTCTGCTTTCATCCTATTCTTTAATGTGCTTTGGATCCCAGTGTCTCTAGCCTTTTGGATCATCCTTCCATGAATGATGGTGTGAAGGCCCCACATTAACTTCACTGCCTTCTATATATATTTGTTACTGCATCAAAAACATAGTAGTCAGATAGGATCTCTCACTAATAAAGCCATGCTGACTATTCCTTATTAATCCTTGTTTTTCCAAAAATAATTCTCCCACCCCCCCCCCCCCCTCAGAACTTTTACCAATAACTTTCTACCATTGATGTTAAACTCCGTGGTCTATAATTAGCAGGCTTATTCCTGATTCCTGTCTTGAATAAAGGTACCAATTTAGCGGTCTGAAGAACGACAACTGGGGTTTCCAACAGATCTTTATTCAAGAGTTAGATTTCCAGTATACAGGTTCTTTAGACACGTCTGCCCACAACAGTGGTCAGCGCTGAACTAACGCGCGCAAGCAAAAACCGCGCGAAACAAGCGGCCCCTCCTGAGTCACGTGACCGCGGCTTCCGAACGCCGGGTTCGATCTCTGCGTACGCCAGCAGGCGCCGCTACACCAACAGATTTAAACATCTTTTTAACGGTTGTATGTTGTATTTTGTTTCATTCGCCCACAGATTCTAGAAAGGCCTCTGTGCTCAGCTCGTTTATCAGCCCTAAGTGCTGGGAAAGTGCTGGAGTGATTTTCTTTTCAAATTATAAATATGGTCCCTGTCTATGGCAAACACCCATGGTCACGTTTTTCACATTTTAGCAGCATTTTCTCCCTTTATAACTGAATTCTACATTGATATGACTACTACAGGGTAATGCAAAGATGACAACCTTGAGAAAAGACAAATTTTTGGACCAAATATGCAGTGCCACCAGGGTATTTCTCAACCAAGCAACAATATTGTGCATGCTAGTCAATCTACAACCCTTTTCAAAAATGTTTACTTTACACCTTCATTGTACATTTACTTTAAAATGTTCTTGCAGCCTGGATGAATTTGAAACAATTTTGTCTGTTCTCATCAATTATTAAACTAGGGTGGTATTTCCTGAAATGATTTCCATTCTTTTACCTGTGATGTTAGGCTACTGAATCTTTTGTTGCCTGAATCAAGTTTATTCCCTTTTTTTAAACAATAGTGCCAACTTTCCTTCCCTGGTAACCAATTGTTTTGCTTTATGCCAGTGGTCATCAACAATGTCTTTAAACAACTCTGGTTGTGTATAATATTTAATCTTCTGTGCTGATTTCTAGCTGCAGAGTTATTAGGGTCTCAGTCAAGCATCGTGAGGACATTGACCATGGGGAATGTCAGCAGTACAATTTTGAGGGTCAAGCTTCTTTGTCGTTTGAAGAAGTGACAATAGACAATAGGTGCAGGGGTAGGCCATTTGGCACTTCGAGCCAGCACCGCCATTCAATGTGATCATGGCTGATCATCCGCAATCAGTACCCCGTTCCTGCCTTCTCCCCATATCCCCTGACTCTGCTATTTTTAAGAGCCCTATCTAGCTCTCTCTTGAAAGCATCTTGATGACAGACTTGATGAATAAGGAAATGCCGTGGCTTTGACATTTTCCAAGATTGCACATGGACACAGTTGTAGAATATAGATTTTGGAAAGGGTAGAAAATTGTGCAGGACTGGGTGTCCATTTGTTCGACAGGTTGGGGCAAGTTCAAAGCACACTGCAGCACCATCCCTACAGAGGAGACTTTCATCTTTTACAATGGTAATGCACACTCAAGAGTTACTGCAATATTCCTAATATCCCTTGAGGTATGACCAAGAAAGAGATTAAGTGTATTCCTAAATTTGTACTGCCATGCTGTTTGCTGGCAAAAGACTGGAGACTTGTAACAATTGGTGTACCATGGGGATCAGTACTGGGTCTAGTGTTGTTCAGTATATTTATATTAACAATTTGGATGTAAATGTAGGTAGGTGATGTGGTTTGTAAGTTTGTGAATGACACTAACATTGGTTGTATCGTGGGCAATGAAGAAGGTTTCCTAAGATTACAACTGGACCGAGGAATGGCAAACAGCGTTTAATTCAGATAAATGCGTGGTGTTGCATTATGGTAGGGCAAATCAGGGTAGGACATGCACAATAAATTGTAGGGTCTTAGGGAGTATTGTAGAACAGAGTAGTGGTGTAGGTACATAGTTCCATGAAGGTGGTGACACAGGTAGATGGGGTAGTGAAGATGGCATTTGAGTTGAGGCATTATGTTAAATATGTACAAGACATTGGCAAGACCACATTTGGAATACTGTTTTCAAGTCTGGTCACCCTGTTATAGGAAAGATGTCATTAAACTGGAAAGGCAGCAGAAAAGGATTTGCCAGTACAGCAGTGGGTCTGAAGGTTCGAGTTATAAGGAGAAGACAAGTTTGGAGGGATATGGATCAAGCGCGGGCAGGTGGGACTAGTGTAGCTGGGACATGTTGGCCGGTTTGGGCAAGTTGAGCCGAAGGGCCTGTTTCCACACTGTATCACTCTGAGTCTATGAGAGGCTGAATAGGCTGTGTTTTAGTTTCTCTGGAACGGAGGAGGCTGTGGGGTGACCTCCTAAAATTATAAGGAGCATGGATAAGGTGAATAACCACAGTTTTTTCCTCGGGGTAGGGGAGTCAAGACCTAGACAACATGGGTAGGAGAAAGATTTAAAAGGGACCTGAGAAGTAACTTCATTATGTAGAGGTTAGTATGAACAAGGAATGATCAGCCAGAAGAAGTGGTAGAGCCAGGTGCAATTATAAAATGTATAAGACATTTCGGCAGGTACATGATAGGAAAGGTTTGTTGGGATTTGGGTTAGGTAGAGGCAAGTTGGTCAGCATGAATGTGTTGGTCCGAAGGGTTTGTTTCCATGCTATGTAGCTATATGACTCTGACCTTCTGTACTGCTTCTGTGATGCTTTCACATCCTAGCCTTGAAAGCCTAGTAACAGACTTCTATTGGAACTTTCTCTTTGATTTGTCCTTTACTGTTCCTATTATTTTGTTGCCTGTTAGTTTGCGAGAGCTGTGTATGGTTCAGTTAGTTCACACTTCCTATTTGAGCCACTATCAGCATTATAAGAAATCGGCATGCTTACATGAAGGTTCTCTGGCTCTTTGTTCCTTTTATCTGACTCAAAATGCACCCTTGCGTAAAGAAGCGAGGACATGGCAGGTGTGAAATCTATGGGGAAGAAAAGAAAAAACATGCACTTATGTTGCACTTTTTACCACCTCCAAATGGTGTTGCATATATTCCATAAAATATTCCATCTGGCATTTCATTTGACTTTTTTGTAAAATTAAATTATTGCCATTTTAAGCTCAACAATCTGAATAAATGTTCCAGAGGGAGTGTGTTTATTCTGGCATTGTTCATTTATGACACAATGCTGACGTGATCTGTTATTCATTGGATGGAAACATCCTGATCAGCACCCAAAATGCTTTCATTTTTATTTTCTATTGTGTCCTTCCCTCATGTGATATACTATATGATTTTTACCATACAAATACTGGTGAAACAGTGATCCTTCCTGCATGGACCACTTTTAACTTCCACAAAATAACGTAAGTTTTGGGGCTAATTAGTATCGCACCATTTGTTGCCTAAAGATTTGCTCATCAGTGTTTTACATGAGATATTTCCATGTATGAGATGAGTGTAAATAGTTATAGTTGCAGAAAATCAGTTGGACAGTAGTTTGCACCAGCAACTGCTCCAATAAGGGTGTCAGAGGAATGGCTGAGCAGACTTGATGGGCCGAATGGCCTAATTCTGCACCTATATCTTATTAACTTGTATTCACATAGATGATCTATTTTAATGTTGACTCAAAGCATTCTGCTTGTTTGGGGGGGGGGGGGGATTAAAAACGGAGTCTAATTTGGAACCTTCCAATGGGATGGTGAGGCGAAGACATCAGGAATCTCCAAGAATTAAAAATATATCTCCTAGTATATTTATTTGGAGACACAAGAAACCAGATGCTGGAATCTTGAGAAAATGATAGTGCTGGAGGAAATCAGCGGGTTGGGTAGCATCCACAGAAGGAATGAATAAACAACTTTTTGGGTTGGATGTCTTCTTCAGTGGGGGGAGAAAGCTGGAAAAGAGAAGTGGGTGCGGTGCAAAGCCTGGCATGTGATAGATGGATGCAGGTGAAGTGGGGATGATTGGCAGATGGGTGGAGATGGTGACAAAGACAAGAGGTGAAAATGAGACAAAAGGGTGTCAGATAGGAAAGAAAAAGAGAGAAATGTAAAGTTGGAGGGGGGTGTATAGACAGGGGACGATCCTTCTATCTGGGTGGTAGGGAGGTGGAAGCAGAACTGTGGGATACAGAGGAGACACAGTGAGAGCTCCATGCACAACAGCAGGAAGGAAGCCAAGGTTACTGAAGAAAGGGGACATCTTGGCTATCCTAGAGCAGAAAGCCTCATGTTGGAGGCATGTGGTGGAGATGGAGAAATTGTGTGTAATGAATGGATCCTTGCAAGAGGTGGAGTGGGAGGAGATATAGTCCTGGAAGCTGTAGGAGTTAGTGGGTTTGTAGTCGACATCAGTGGATAGTCTGTTTGGTGTGTTGCATTAATGTGTCTAAAGCTACAGCAAGCAAGGGTTTCATTGTTCAGTTTCTAATGCATATGTCAGTTAAACACTCTTGACCCAATTGACTTTCGAGCTTTGCTAAGCAAACTCGGTGTAATTTAAGTAGAATGTATACTACTGTAAACTGCCACTGGTGTGTAAGTGAGTTCTAGCGTCTATGTGGGAGTTGATGATAATCTGAGGAGAATAAAAGGAAATGGGATGTGTGTAAACGGGTGGCTGACGGCTGACGATGGGCCTAGGGGCCTGTTTCCATGCTGTATGTCTCTATAACTGACTTGCTGTAGGAACCAGTTCCCATTGTTCTCTGTATACTTGTAATAAAAACATTAAAAACTTGAAACACTTCAGGTCTGGAAGATTTTTGAATCTCTTCCTTAAAATTTACTGGGTTCACTTAAATTTATTATACTGCGGTGTGATATCTTTTTTAATAAAGTGAGTCCAGAGTGTTGGATTATTAATAGAATAGTATTCAGCAGTCCAGAAAATCTGCCCATCACCACATCCCAAACGTTACTAATTAATGGAGTTTTACTCTAATGGAATTGTTACAAACTAATTAGATTTATCTTGGGTTTCACATATTATTGAAATCTGATGGGAGATCATGTCAAGAGCCTGTAACTGTTCCCAACTATGTACTCTCAAAATGAGTGTTGTTGGATAATAATAAAGATGATTTGATTTTGTCTAAGTCACATCTACACTGCATTTACCAGGGATTCGTAAGGATGTCATGGGTTATAGGGAGAAGGCAGGAGAATGGGGTTAGGAGGGAGAGATAGATCAGCTGTGATGGAATGGTGGGGAATGGCCTAATTCTGCTCCTATCACTTATGAACTTATGAATGTCTGTAGCAGTATCGCTCCAGGGTGTAGGACAGTACCAGCATGTTAGTGGACCTACATAGTCACATTTAAACATACATTTGCACCCATATTAACTAAATGGCAGTACACTAATTTAAGAAAGTATTGTGGGAACAACAGATGACTCCAATATCACTGAAGGTCACTAGCAGGATACCCAAACTAAACACAATGCTGGAGCTACTCAGCAGGTCGGGCAACAACTGTGGAGGAAATGTACAGACAACGTTTCAGGTTTGGACCCTTCTTCAGTCTGACCTGATCCATGAAGTGACCTGACCTGAAATGCTATCTGTCCATTCCCTCCACAGATGTTGCTTGACCTGCTGAGTTCCAACAACAAACTTTGTGTTTTGCTCCAGATTTGAATGTCTGCCGTTCCTTGTGGAACCCTGCATGGTGCTTACCAATGCTACATAAATATCTGTAAGATAGAATCTCTTTGCTCATGGTTTTGTGTTTAATAGATTGTCCATTAATTTAGAAAACTTCTCAAACATTTCAACTATACAATCCTTCCCCCTGCCCCATTCTTAAAACACAAACTTATATACAGCCTGTATATATGAGTAAGTGTTGAGGAGAGACCGGCAGCCTGGATTTGCCTACGGCGTCGGGGCTACAGGCATCCTTTGCCATGGTGAAACTCTGTTTATAGCCGCAGTTCTGACTTGTGAATTCTTTGGCGTAGAAATCGTTCATGGGAGCGGAACCCTCCCTAACCAGGGGAGGACCTGTGTGGTGTAATAGTGCCCTCTAATGGTAACAACCATACGTTGCTTTGTCAAGGTTCTTTATTTAAAAAATCTCATATTATCAGCTGAATGACTTTGCTCAGTTCTAACTTTTAATTCTAGTTCTAATTCCAATTGTCATTTTTCTTTTTGAACAGTAAGATCGCAGGGGATGAGACGGGAGCAAAGAAGAAAAAAAGGAAACCAAAACGGAAGAAGGAGAAAGAAAGTGGGAGGCCAGACTCGGTCGATCAATCAAGGGTATGGTTTAAAAAGAAATATAGAGAAATCTCAACAGTTTAAAATGGCTTTGCATGCGTTTTAATGATGTGACCTTTCTTCGATAATTTAATAAAATCTTGTTTTTATCCTAACACGCATTAAATCCAGGTAACAGGTTAAGTCCACCTCGCTTGATTAATGTGGTGTTAAATATAGAATCTAAGTGTTGTTCGAGTGTTTAACTAACTGTAGATATATTGAAGTGCACAGACTAGGAGTTCATAGCCTCTCCCGTCTTTATCGCTGCTGGTTAATTGCTGTATATTTTTGGCACTCTTTGCTTTTTATTTCATTTATACTAGGATTATCAATGTAACTTAACCAAAGTGGCTCAGTTCACGGGTTGATTATTCTGGCTTTATTGTGAACAACCTTGAAGGGGGAAAGGTTATGGTAAAAGAGACAGTAGAAGTTTGCCAGCTAATTACCAGGAGTGAGAGATTGCCGTTATAAAGGATAGCTTGAGAGAATAGATATTTTCAATGCAACAGGAAACACTAATTTTCATTTAGGAACTTTCAAACTCAGGATGACACAAAAGCTTTAAAACTGTGGTATGTGTTTGGACAGATTGAGCTTCTCAGCAGGGTCAACAGACCATTCAGCCGGTTTCATATTTTCAAATTTAAAAAGGGATTCACGGGGATTTCCTCTGCCCTTCCCACCCTGGTACACACTCAGCTCTCCCACCATCCCCCAGTCCCATATTTTCATCTGTCCCCTCCTTTTCCCCTGTCCACTTCCACCCATATCCCTCCCTCCGGCTTCACATTTCACTCCTCTTCTTTTCTTATCTGACACTCTTTTGTCTCCTTTTAACCTTTAGTCTTTGTCACTATCTTCAGCCATTTGCCAAACACCCACCACCCCCCACTCCACCTGTATCTACCTATCACTTGCCAGGCTTTGCTCCACCCCCCACCTCTCCCAGCTTTCTCTCCCCCACCCCCCCCCCCCACTCCATCAGTCTGAAGAAGGGTCCCATCACCTCTCCCTTCACAAATGCTGCCTGACTGGTTGGATTCCTCCAGCACTTTGTATTTATATTTACCTGCATTCATTCCAGATCTCTCTATGCTCTGCTCATTCAAGTGCCTATCAAGATGCCACTAATATATATTTATTATTCCTGTTTCCACCACCTTCTTTGGCAGCCTGTTCCAGATACTAACTACTGTGTGTGAAAAATGTATTCTTCAAATCTTCTCCCTCACCTTAAATTAATGCCATATAGTTTTACACCCCCTTTCCTTGGGAAATGGAAACTAGCCATATACCTTGTCTATGCGTCTCATCATTTTATAGTTCTATCATGTCTCTACTTCCAGGGAAAGCAGATCTCAGCCTATCCTATCTCTCCTGATAACTCAACCCCTCCAATCCAGACAGGTTCCAATCCTTGTGAATCTTTTTTGCATCCACTCTGTGTGATTATCGGAGAACACTTCTGACCTTCATAATTTAAAACAAAAAGTCACTGAAGTAGAAGGTTAGGCTACAACTTTGCACTGTGGTGCTGCTGCAGCAGTGTTCGGTGACTGGGATAATAGACCTCTGATGACCACGATCATCATCCTTTGTGTGAAGTGTGACTCTGGCCATTAAGAGTATTTTCCCTGTGCTCATTTTACCAGGGCTCGTTGCTGATGCACTCGGTCAAATGCTACCATGATATCAATAGGAAGTCGCACTCGCCTTGTCTTGCATCACATTTTTCATTATATGTACTATCAGGAAGCTGTTATACATCATGGAAACAAGCCCTTTGGTGCAACTTACGCAAGCTGACCAAGGCACTGTATCAAAATCATCCCACTTGCCTGAACCTTGTCCATGTTCCTCCAAACCTTTCCGATCCATGCACATGTCGAAGTGTCTTTTGAATGTCTTCATTGTATCTGCCTCTCCCACTTCCTCTGGCAGCTCATTCCACATATGCCCCACCCTGTGTGGAAAAAGTTGTAGCAAGGGTCCCCTTTAAATATTTTCCCTCTCCCCTTTAAACTATGCCTCCAATTTTAGACTTCCCTAACCTGGGGTAAATACAGTGGCTGTTCATCTTATCTATACCCCATTATATTTTATAAACCTCTCTGCTGACCAATTATGTGCCTGAGCTAGTTGCATTTTCTGTGAAATGGTGAGAGCCTGGTAGAACAATACACATGAGATAACCCTCATAAGTAGGGAGGAGGGGAATTGTGTTCCACAAATTGTTAAATTTCAAGACAAATTATTGAAGGCCATGATCTATGAAATCTACTTGTTTGATTGTGATCTTTTCATTTCCTTAAGAGATTTTTGTTATTTTATTCAGACATCTGGTGTCAGAATTTTTTTTATTGTTACCTTTGGTCAAAGTAGAGGGGTTTGAAATGTAATTCTCAGTGAGTGAAAATGTTTACAATTGTTTCTTTTGACCTTTTAGTAGTTGTAACATTTCCATATTTATATCAGGTATTAACTTGCCCCAGTCAAATTGGGAATGCTAGTAGCAGAATGTCAGACATTTTGATAAGGTTATTGGTTGTCTCTTACAGCCTGTTACTAAATACTGTGTATTCAACAACATTAGACAGCAGAGTGTCATCCAGCAGTGGTCTTCTGCCATCTTTCACAACCTCTTCCTAGTGTGCTTCAGTCTTGGGAAGCTGAGCATACTAACCTTCCAACTTCATTATCATACACGTGCAGACTGTGCTTTTTGGCCAGGTGCAGCCTGGCATTTCCATGGCAGCGTTGCCATGTTGTTCAGTGAGCACCTGACCCAGGAAGGTCAGCAGGCAGAGGTGGTTCAGAAGTTTAGAGTATAATAATTTATTACCATAAAAATATTCCAAAATTCCCCTTTGCAGAAAACAGTTACCAGCCAGCATCTCAATATGATTTCCTCATCAGTGCGTCACATGCACATAATATGCTCTTGATAAGTGGCTCTTTGATGTTACAACATATTCCACCTATCCAAAGTAGGTTTGGTTTTCCCATAACTATCACAGGATAAAGACTCTTCATTGGATATGTTATGTAATTATGCATATTTAGGGTTTAAATTAATGGTTAAAGCCAAAAATGGACATTAAAAAAAACCTTGTTAATAAACCTGTTAAAATTTGCACCAATACAGCTATTTGGAAAAATACTTTTGCTAATGTCAGTTATGTACTTTGCTTTACGACTGCAGCTTAAAACTTGCCCACAATGTGTATGGACTAATTATGTTTGTTTATGGATATGTCCTGGGATATGCCAATGTTATGCGACTAAAATTAATTAGGAAGAAATAATGAAAGGTATGCAATGAAGGGACCATTATTATTGCCAGCTTAGTTGCACTTTGTCAATAGACAATAGGTGCAGGAGTAGGCCATTAGGCCCTTCGAGCCAGCACCGCCATTCAATGTGATCATGGCTGATCATCCACAATCAGTACCCCGTTTGCCTTTTCCCCATATCCCCTGACTCTGCTATCTTTAAGAGCCCTATCTAGTTCTCTCTTGAAAGTATCCAGAGAACCGGCCTCCACCGCCCTCTGAATTCCACAGACTCACAACTCCCTGTGTGAAAAAGTGTTTCCTCATGTCCGTTCTAAATGGCTTACCATTTTCTTAAAATATTCTTAAACTGTGGCCTCTGGTTCTGGACTCCCCCAACATCGGGAACGTGTTTCCTGCCTCTAGCGTGTCCAAACCCTTAATAATCTTATATGTTTCAATAAGATCCCCTCTCATCCTAAATTCCAGAGCATACAATGTTGAGCTGTTTGACTACACTGAAAAATAACTATTACTAAACCATGATTATAACAAAATTAAACTCTAACGGAATAAGAAAATATAAAGTAATTCAGTCATGTATAAATTGCAAACCCACCAACTGTTGTAAGAACTTGACATTTAAAGAGTGCACATTTATTGGTATGTCAAAGCCCAGGGGCACCATTGACTATATTATGTGACATGACAATCATGCCAAGTAGGATAGAATTGAATCAGAACTGGAAGCTTAAAACTGGACATCCATGTGGCTGAGGGCTATATAATTGGCTATATTTAGTAATCTTGGGGCCTGACAAATCCCATGCTTTTACAATTCTGATCAAGGCAGGTGCGCAACTTTGGCTAAATGAGGAGTGACAAGCAGACATAACCCATTTGTTTTCTTGTGCTAGTTAATAAAAAGTGCATTCATATTTTACCTCTGTATCACTGTTGGTATTGGTTTATAATTATCATGTTTTCTGAGATACAGTGAAAAACTTTGTGTGCTATCCAGTCAAATCATACTATGCCAATCAAAAATACCAGAGTGCAGCAGAGTGCTCTAGCATTATAGTGTTAGTTATTGAGAAACTTGTGCAGATAAACCCACACAGTCACAGGGAGAACATTCAAACTCCACTCAAACCTCTCTGGAGTTCAGGTTACTGGAGGTTTGAAGAACCTCATGCAATGTCACTGTGCATTTGTATGCAGCATATCTAGTTCAATGCTAAATGATGTGAAAACGGAAAATGCTAGAAACGCTTTCAGATCCTGCAACATGAACTTGTTTTCTCTTTATCTGACCTGTTGGATGGCTCCAGCATTTTCTGTTGTATTTCAGATTTCTAGCATCTACCATTTTTTTTTTGATTTTCAAATGCTGAAGGATGCATCTTTGCCTCTTCTTCAGATCCTTACCATCCCAAGCCAGTCTTCATCCAGATGGGTTCACCCCGAAGTGATATCAAGAACTGCTGAAACCATAAACGGCAGCAAAGATTATGAGATCAGACAATATACTGGCTGAAGATTTGCAGTGCAAAGTTAATCAATATACACTGTCATCTACCTGACAGTGTGGAATATGCCCAGTTTTGTAATGTCCACTGCAGTCAGTGGTGGGTATTCATGCTTGCCTAGCCAGTGATATCAACACCAGTAAGATAAATAAGGGGAAGTATAGTCTTGTTGTGTTTTATTAATGCACTGTAATCCACTCCAATAATACAGCACTAATTGATGCCTGTGATAATATTGACTTACATCGAACTGAACAGCACAGAAACCGGCCCCTTGTCCAACAATGTCTGGGCCAAACATGATGACAAGTTAATCTCCGCTGCCTGCATGTGATTCATATCCCTTCTTTCACTGCATATACATGATCCTGTCTGAAAGCCTCTTAAATACGACTATCATACCTGCCTTCACCATCATCTATATCAGCAAGAGCCAGGCACCCTCCACACTGTAAAAGAGCAAATTTGTCTCGCATATCTCTTTTAAACTTTCCCCTCTCACCACTGTGTCCTTGAGTCTTTGATATTTCTTCCCTTTAGCCGCCGTCACCCCAGAGAAAATAAAACCAGTTTGTCCAGCAAGCTTCCTTGGCTTGTTGCAGGGTGTGTTCCTCCAAATTTGTTCCACAACTAACCCATCCACTCTCTTTTTGTATTTTGGGTCTACATTACCTTGCTCTAGTATTTATAGACATTTCAAATTATAGTATTATAATTATTAACAGCTAAATGAAGGAAAAAAATCTTCACAATGTTGGAACAAACTTTATTTGTAGTAGGTTTGATCTTTTATCCAGTTGCTGCGTAAAATGTGACGTTATTTTCAATGATTTTAAACGGTGAATTATAGTGAAACGATTTGGAAAATCTGCATTTAGGAGGACAGCATGAGTTTTAGCAGAAACTTTATGAAGATATATTTTTGGCAAGCAGCTAATATTTGAAAATGGACATTTGAATTATAGCTCTGTTGAGCTCTGTAAACAACTGATCTCATCGGCTGTAATTATTCATTTGGGATTTGTTTAAATTTTGTTGCATACGGATAGTTTTATGAAAAGTCTCCCTGTCTGATTGTTCAGTGCAGTAGCTGCTTTACTGAAATATTTAAGTTTTTTGCACTACATTTTGCCTTTCAGTCTAACTCGTTGCCTCCCGAGAAGCTCCAGGAGATCCAGAAAGCCATTGAATTGTTTAATGTTGGTCAAGGTCCAGCAAAGAGTATGGAAGAGGCAACCAAACGCAGTTATCAGTTCTGGGATACCCAGCCGGTGCCAAAGCTTGGTATGTATCTCTGTAATGTTGAAGAAGTTTTTATACTGGTCTTGTCAAGGGTGTATGCAAGTATGGTCAGCAAATTCCTAGTATCATTCTCGGAGAAGTCGGGTGAATGATAATGGTATTCGAACATTTTGGTATTGATAAAAGTTATCTGTTTCTTATCTTCCATTTTACACCGTCACTGTGGAACCCTGCACATTATCAAATCCAAATCCATGGCGTAGCTATGGCCACTCGCATGGGCCCCAGCTATGCCTGCCTCTTTGTAGGGTACGTTGAACAATCACTGTACCAGGCGTATACTGGCCGTATCCCCGAACTCTACCTCTGCGACATTGACAACTGCATTGGTGCTTCCTCCTGCACCCATGCAGAACTCACTGACTTCATGACTAATTTCCATCCTGCACTCAAATTCACTTGGACCATCTCTGAAGAAAGCGAATGGTATGTTGGCTTTCATAGCAAGAGGATTTGAGTATAGGAGCAGGGAGGTTCTACTGCAGTTGTACAGGGTCTTGGTGAGACCACACCTGGAGTATTGCGTACAGTTTTGGTCTCCAAATCTGAGGAAGGACATTATAGCCATAGAGGGAGTGCAGAGAAGGTTCACCAGACTGATTCCTGGGATGTCAGGACTTTCATATGAAGAAAGACTGGATAGACTTGGCTTATACTCGCTAGAATTTAGGAGATTGAGAGGGGATCTTATAGAAACGTACAAAATTCTTATGGGGTTGGACAGGCTAGATGCAGGAAGATTGTTCCCGATGTTGGGGAAGTTCAGGACAAGGGGTCACAGCTTAAAGATAAGGGGGAAATCCTTTAAGACCGAGATGAGGAAAAACTTTTTCACACAGCGAGTGGTGAATCTCTGGAACTCTCTGCCACAGAGGGTAGTTGAGGCCAGTTCATTGGCTATATTTAAGAGGGAGTTAGATGTGGCCCTTGTGGCTAAGGGGATCAGGGGGTATGGTGAGAAGGCAGGTACGGGATACTGAGTTGGATGATCAGCCATGATCATATTGAATGGCGGTGCAGGCTCGAAGGGCTGAATGGCCTACTCCTGCACCTATTTTCTATGTATCTATGTATCTCTGACATCTCCCTACCCTTTCTGGATCTCACCATCTCCATCACAGGAGACAGACTATTGACCATCATCTACTACAAACCTACTGACTCCCATAGCTATCTAGACTACACTTCTTTCCACCCTGTTTCCTCTAAAGACTCTATCCCCTACTCCCAATTCCTCCGTCTACGCCGCGTCTGCGCCCAGGATGAGGTTTTCCATACTAGATCATCGATGTCCTCATTCTTTAGGAAATGAGATTTCCTTCTTCCATTATAAATGAGCCTCTCACTAGGGTCTCCTCGATATCCCGCAGCTCCGCTCTTGCTCCCCCTCCCCCCCATTCACAACAAGGACAGAGACCCCCTTGTCCTCACCTTCCACCCCATCAGCCGTCGCATACAGCACATAATCCTCCAACACTTTCGCCACCTCCTACGGAATCCCACTACTGGCCACATCTTCCCATCTCCACCCCTTTCTGCTTTCCACAAAGACCTCATCTGTATCCGCTGTTCCAGGTGTCAACTTCTATACATCGGCGAGACCAAGAGCAGGCTCAGCGATCGTTTCGCTGAACATCTCTGCTCAGTCTGCCTTAACCTACCTGAGCTCCCGTTTTTTGTGCGGTGTGACTGAATCTGTTCCTAGTTGCTCAAAACTTGAAGGCCAGTAAGCTGAGAGGAAGAGAGTCAACAATCTGATGTGGACATCTCTCCATAAGATCCAAAACACCACATCTATATCCAGACTTGCCCCAAAACTTGTTCACCTCATCATCCAGGCCCAGAACTCGCTTATCTGTATTTACTCCCAGTCTGGCAATGTTTCACGTTTAAAACTTATTGTTCACTCTCCATAGGCTCCAGCCTTACAGTTGTGTGTTACTAAATTATATGTCTTCCATCCTCTCTTGGCCAGAATAAATGGTTCCCATGAGTTGAAGCAAGCAGCCCTTTCCCAAGCATGTTGAGATCTACGAGTTAAATGTTTGAGTCACATCTGAGGCTGCTGATAGTTTTTAGCAGGGTTCCACCACGACCACATGACGTGTATCCAAGAAGACAAATCTCTTCATCCTGACTTGGTGTCCATCACCAAAAGACATACCACCCACTGTTGTGTTCACTATAGTATAGTTTGTTAACTAACCAATAAATCAGAATTTATTTTGTATGTCGCCATGTTCAACATCCTGTGAAGGTAAATCTGTTTTGTCTGATCTTCTCTTCAGTATTTTTGTTAAATTTGACAATCATGTTAGACAGACTCCCATGTTGCTGATTTCTAATGAACCCAAATGAACCATTGTCCCTTGATCACCAAGATTCCATTTGCAGCCACTATTTTGGTTTACATTTTTTCAAATTGAATTTCACTGCAGTTATTTATTGGTTTGCATATTATGATTGGAGGAGACCCTATTCATGAAAATACAGTCTCTTCCAACCCACCCTATTGTGATGTTGATCTTTCTGTTCCTCTGGCCTTAAACCTTCAACCTTTCCTGATTTTGCTGGTAAACATTCTATCAGGTGGAGCTGGTGTCTTTTGTGGGCTCTGGGGGAAAGTTGTTGGTCATACTGTAGCTTGTCCACATGACTCTGCCTCCATGCAAAGCCTCATCTATAATATCAGATGTGTGGTTAAACTGCCTCAAAGCTATACAGAATTTACCTAATGCATTGAAGCTGAAAAGAAACTCATTGGTTCAAGCTCTCATCTTGTTGCAGGTGAAGTAGTGACAGTACATGGCCCTATTGAACCAGACAAGACAAATATTCGACAAGAGCCCTACAGTTTGCCACAAGGATTTCTCTGGGATGCCCTGGATCTTGGGGATGCTGAAGTGGTAAGTCAGTCATATATATCACAGTGTTTGTAATTACATGTCTTTATTGTTGTTTGATGCCATTGTATTGTATTGTGAAAGATGTTTGATATTCCATTTAATCTTTCACTTCTGGAATGAAGTTCAAATCTATGTGTCTTATCCCAGACAGATAATTAAACGCCTACCAGTTTGAAGCATAATATATTGTGTTTGGGAATTTGCAGAAGATTTTTTTTAAATCTGAAATAATGTAAAGGGGTGCTTGATTGTTGATGTGAAGTGAAGGGCCTGTTTCCGTTATGACCCTATGTGACTAGATACCCGAAACATAAATCTGCTGAATTTGATTCCATGTCTGGGGTTTAGACACCCTCTTGCTGTTCTGTAACAACTGAGGGGTGAATCTAATCTTTGGTGTGCTTGAACATTTAGTTGAAGGAGCTGTATACACTGCTGAATGAGAACTATGTGGAGGATGATGACAACATGTTTAGGTTTGATTACTCACCTGAATTCTTATTGTGGTAAGTGGACAAACTAGTAATAAGTTAAAATTATTATTTTGCTTTCAGCTGTGGGAAGGTGTCTCAGTTACAGCTCTAACCAATGGTCTGTCTAAAACTGTAACTGACCTGCAAGTGTCAGCATAACTGAGTCGGGTAACAACATTGTAAGCCAATCTCAATTTAGATAAAACATAGTAATGAGATACAGAGCAGAACTGTGAACATAAACTGATGCCCTCATCAAATACATTTTGTTACCTCTTCAAAAAACATTCAATCAGATTGGTCAGACAGGATCAGCACTTGACAAAACCATGCTGACTGTCTCTGATTAGTCTTTCCTTTCCAAGTGATCATTAATCCTGTCCCTCTTTCCAATGACTTCCCGACTACTGATGTTAGTTAAGAAAGTCCATCACCAAAAATACCACCCACTGTTGTGTTCACTGTACTACAGACTATTATGATTAGACTGTAATTGCTAGACTTTTCCCTATTGCCTTTAAAAAGAGAGCCATTTTGACATCTGCATTTACCTGACACCTCATCTGTCTGATCAGCAAAGATGTAAAAATCACTCTGGTGACTCTTTTGGCAACCACCGATGTCACTGTGCCCTTTTTTAGGTAATGGAACCAAATCTATGCAGTACCTTTGACGACATGCTGCACAATTATATAAAAATCTTAAAATAAGATTAAAATACTGGAAACACTCACCCAGTCAGAACACATGGGTTGGAAGAAAATCTGAGTAATTCCAGCTGGTTTTATTTTGGATTTCTAGCATTTGTAAAAATATATTTCTTTATCAAACCTTTCCAATTTTTAAAATGCAACTCCTTTCAATAAAAGCCGTTTGTCCGCTAAACTACCTGCCCTATTTGCCTGCTAGATTTTTGCATTAAAAATAAAGATTCCCCTGTACTTCACTCGCTTGCAGTCTCTCACCGTTTTAGAGCATTTGCCTTTTGATTCCTCCTAACTTGCACTTTCCTGCATTAAACTTTATTTACCAAGTTGTTTTTTTTGCCCAATCACTCAATCTATCTATATCTTATTGCAGGTCACAATATCCTCATCACAACATACCCTTCCACCTACTTTTGTGCCATTGGAAAATTTAGATATCTTGTATTTTACTCACTTCTCCAGGTCATCAATATAAGCAGTAAACAGTTGAGGGCCAAGAACTGATCCCAGGAATACTCCACTAGTTATAAACCTTCAGCCTGCAAAAAAAAAACCCATTTATTTCGACTCTGTTTTCTATGTGACAGACAATTTTCATCCATGCTCACCAAACTTCCTACAATACCATGAGCTCTAAATTTATGCACCAGCCGCTTCGTAAAAATGCCTTTTGTAAATCTAAATATATTGCATCGACAGGTGCAATTCTTATCAACTTACTCTATCGTGCTCTCAAAGAATTTTTCTGTGTGTCTTTTACTGGGCCTGCAAACATTGTGACCAGCTTAATGTAGTTCACTGAGAGAGACTTTATGGTTGAGAGAGGATGTTGACATTAGCTTGCTTATCCTTCCAGTGAATTTGGTGGATTTTGTTGAATCACACATCTAAGTCCATTACCAACCTGCCCCTGATATCCCACACATCACCCATACATTCAACATCAACAGAAGAATTCCATTCTTCCAGTTATGACTGTGATTACCCCCATTTGTTGGACTTGTAGACTTGATGGGCCGAATGGCCCAACTCTACTCCTATAACTTATGAACATGAATTTAAAAAATGAACACGTTTTATTGACACCTATCCAAATGTGCAGTTTGCCTTCAGATTACGTCTTGTATGAATTCATTACATGCTGTATGTTGCTTGTTGATAAATGTGTCGTTGCAATAAATGTGTTGTGTTTGGTCCTGTCTCTAGGGCTCTGCGTCCTCCTGGCTGGTTGCTCCAGTGGCATTGTGGTGTACGGGTCGGCTCCAACAAGAAATTAGTGGGTTTCATCAGTGCCATTCCAGCTAATATTCAGATTTACGACCAGTACGTAAGCTTGCTTCTACTTTTTGGGACTAACAAGTCTCTTGTAATCAGTGTGTACGAAGGAACTGCAGATGATGGTTTAAACCGAAGATAGACACAAAATGCTGGAGTAACAGGCAGTACCTCTGGAGAGAAGGAATGGATGACGTTTCGTGTCGAGACCCTCAACCCGTAACGTCACCCATTCCTTCTCTCCAGAGATGCTGCCTGTTCGGCTGAATTACTCCAGCATTTTGTGTCTATCTCTTGTAGTCAGTCTTGTCCTCGTGCTTTCTAAATACTTGTTGAGCATTTTGAACCATTTCTGTTTGTGATAGTGGTAAAGGAATGGAGTTTGTAATTGACACCAATGATGATGGCTTCATTTTTCTTATCTTTAACTGGAAGAAATTTCAGTTTATCCAGGCTGATAAGAGGATTGCAGAGGTCTCATTGTTGTGTTTATAAATGCAAATACAGAAAAGCTTAACTCAGATAGGTTAGCAACTGACAACGGCAGTTCCACTTGAGGAAAAATAAAATAATAGTCAGTTCTTTAATTCAAATTGAGATGGATGAAGAGGGATATTACCATGACGACAGTCATATTCGTGACTTTGATTTCACTTCAGGGCGACAAGAACCTCACAATGTTCAAATTTGTACCTGCTAAAAGGCTGCAAATGGAATTGTGAAGCAATAACAAGTTCAATTAGTTTGAAAGGGAAAGGATAGAGATAGGAATGGCTGTTTGTACTTTTGAGCCTAATGGTGACAGCAGATTGGTAGAGTGAAGATAGTACCCCATGGAGAGTAAACAGTTAATACGATTAGCTAATGTGTCTTGGTAGGGAAGTGGAAATAGACGTGAGCATCAGGTTGCAAGTCCTGTGGGCACAAGGAAAATTAGGAGGGAGGGAAACAAAGGATAAATTACATCTCTCATTATTTTCTTGCTAGTTTCCCATTAGTTTCTTGCTAGTATGCAACATACATTTTGTAATATCTATGGTAAGTATGGGCTTGCCTGATAATACTTATGCCATCATAATGTCATTTAAAATCTGAGGTAATAAAATCCTGGATGAACAATTTTTTTTTTTGCCTGAAATACAATAAAAGGCTATAATTCTTTTGGCATTAGTCTAAAGTTTCCCACCTTTGGAAACCAATTTATTCCAAATTTGTCAGAACACAGCATAAGCATGCTGTATCATTATGATTGATGTTGTTATTCCTTCCGAAGCTGTATATTTCCACCTATTCCTTCCGGAGCTATATTTCCACCTCATTCATACTAGCATTGTTCTGCGATTACCTTCAGACTTGGTAACTTCAAGATTCCCATGGCTGGCTTTGCAATTTTCAGTTCGTCAGCTAACGATCAGTTCCCATTTTCTCTCAGTCCAGTTCTCGCTGTGCTCTTTCTTTTCAGTAAGATTCAGTATTTTCTAGGCTGCAAATTTGTACCGCATCTGTTTTTCACCCATGTATTCTTATTCAGTGGGGTGGCATCCTCAAACTTTCACACTTCAATATTTGACCTCTTACTACCTTGCCTAGATCACCAAGTCTTGGACCATTTCAGTCTTGCTTTCTGGAAATATCTCTCTTCAAATTAGCACACTATTAATGATCTTGCCTCTGGACAAAACTTCCTTAAAATACCATGAGGTGGTAGGAGAGGATGCATGGGATATTGGGGGAGGTGTATGGAGCATAAGGGAATCTCTGGAGTTAATTTTTTTTTGTTCCCTCCAAAGTTGCTGCTTGCCGTTGTTTTTAACTTGCTGCTTTTAATTGTCCTGGATTTTATTTTATTGATAACATAAGCCCCCTGCTTTCACTTCCAGCCAAAAGAAGATGGTGGAAATTAACTTTCTGTGCGTGCACAAAAAGCTGCGAGCGAAGCGGGTGGCTCCCGTCTTGATCCGTGAGATCACCAGGCGAGTCAACCTTGAAGGCAGTTTCCAGGCTGTGTACACTGCAGGCGTGGTGTTGCCTAAACCCGTAGGCACTTGCAGGTATGGTTTGAATTTCTTCACGTCCTCCTGAGCGCAATGTACGGCACATAGAATCAGCCAACACCATAATACTAATCATTTTCTCAGGATAGGTATAGTTGAGGACAGAGGAGTTCGATGCCCACTGTCCCAGCAAATTCTCCTAAGACAACTTCTGCTCGTAATTTACTCTTGGAACATGGCATCAAACATATTTTTGCCTATTCTTTCCTGCACCTGTGCTGATAGAAAGATCTTTCAGGAATTCCTCTTTTCAACCTGATTTGGTACCAAATGTAACGTGAAAAATTAATTTTGGGATTTACAAGAAGACAAAGACAAAATCCAAAGACAAAAAAAACCCTAAACTTATCTGCCCTTCGAGGCGAAAAGATATTCCAGTTCCAAAAATATGAGAACGAAGTTCATTGTTGAGAGAGGGGCAGTGGTTGTGAAATTTGAGGGTGGTCAAGGATTTCCGAGCACCCTTGACTGTTGAGAAGTGCTGCTTACTTAAATAATCTGAGTGCCTATTTCCAGCCACTAGTTGCAGGAGTATGGCAATGTGCAACTCTTCAAACCTCGTCTACTACATTCAGTACTCCCGAAGTGGCCTCCTTAACCTTGGCGAGACCAAGCATTTTCAAGGCGACTATTTCACCGAACACTTTCACTCTGCCAAGGCCTGTTGGATCTTGTGGTCGCTAACCATTTTGACTCCCATTCCCATACCAGCCTTTCTGCCTGTGCCTCTTGCATTGCGAGAGTGAGGCCCCATGCAAACTAGAGGAGCAGCACCTCAAATTCTGCCTGGGTTGCTTACAAGCCACATTGAACACTGAATTCTTCCATTTCCAGGAATCCCACCTTCCCTCCCCACCCTTGTATGCATGCACACGCTTCTCACATCATCTCCCAATTCCTCTTTCCCACAATCGCCTCCCTTCCCTGTCCACTTCTGCCACCCATATCCCTCTCTCTGGCACTACATTTCATTCCTCTTCTGCTTATCTGACATTCTTCTGTCTCCTTTTCAACCCGAGTTTTTGTCATTTACGTCTGCCAATCACCTCCCCTCCCCCCCACCCCGATCTGTATCCACCTTTCTCTTGCTAGACTTTGTCGTGCCCTCACCTTTCTTTTCCATTTTTTTTCCTTCTCCTCCGAAGAATCAGAAGAAGGGTCTAGACCCAATATGTGTCTGTCCACTCTATCCACAGATTTGCCTGACCCACAGGGTTTCTCCAGCTCTTTAGTTTGCTCTGGATTCCAACACCTGCAGTTTCTTATGTCTCCATAACAGTGTGTTTCCTGGGATCTCCTTATAATCACTTTGCAGCCATTTATTTCCGGCTGCTTGAGTAGTGGATTAGATTTACTTCCTCTGTTCATGTCGGCGTGGATTGCTGTAAAAAAAAGTAACTGGGGAAGGACAGCAGAACATGTCACCCAACAGAATGGTATGTTGCACCATTCTGATTTGAACAACCGTCAGGTTTGTCTTTGGTCTGTGTCCATTTCCAAAGTTGCATTCCACATTGTTACTTCTAGGTTACTTCCAGTTAGCAGAGCCAAACAAAAGGCTTTCTGTTGAAAATCTGAGCAGAAAATCTATATCATTATCACAATCTTTGCTGAATCCACCTGGGCTTCGTAAGAAGGCCTGTGGCATGGCTCCTGTGCAAACAGTTAGGTGCTGGGTGAAAAATTCAAGTCCTAATCCAGCTTGTCCCTTGTAAACCTTTTAACATCATAATATGGATTATTCCTGGGAATACTTCAAGCACTATTTTTTTTATTTACTTGCTTTACAGGAAGCCACTAATTCCAACCTGTAAGGCACTGTTGGTGACTGACTGGAGTATTATGTGATTTGTTGGGCAGGTACTGGCACAGGTCACTAAACCCACGCAAACTAGTTGAGGTGAAATTCTCTCATCTGAGCAGAAACATGACTATGCAACGAACAATGAAACTATATAAATTACCAGAGGTGAGTTTTATCACTTTCAGTTATTCCTGCTCATGACTGTTTTTGTTCTGTGTGATGTGTTTTTGTTACCTTCCTTATAGTAAGCATATGGGTGTTTCCGTAAATAAGGGTACCAACCTGTGACATGGGTGGCCAAATTTGAAAGTTATTAAATCATAATGAAATACCACAGCATTAAAAATGGGCCTACCTATGATCCTTTAGAGCTAATTTGTGATCAAAATCAACCAAAATTTAATACATTCAAAATTTGAAGAAAAAAAATTATAAGACATATAATTGACTGATTTCTAAGCTCCCTTACAAAATGTCAGCACCTAACCCACCACGAGGCCCGTAGTTTACGTCAGGGTTGTTACAATTGCGTTGTTTAAAATTTTTTTTTTAATCTCGACGAGTGCAAAAAAACTTATAGCATTAATCACGTTACTCAGTGGGGGGGGGGGGGACACAAAATAGAATGAGATCGCTAAATAGGTGAGCAAACTAGATTTTTATTTCATGATTTTAAGTTCTATTCATTATTAAGTATTTCATTGGAAAGCTTAAACACAAAATGTAAACAATAAAAAAAGAAACAATAAATATCAAAACGGTTACTTTGCTTTAAATTCACACATTTAACACGTGACCAAAGGGACATTGCTACTCAAGTTCTGCTGCAAAAACATGGGGCATCAGAAAACCATCTTATTGGGTGATAAATGATGAAAATCATAAGCATAATCAGAATTTGGCTAATTGTAGAGTTATTTAATTGCAAAATTAATGTAATCTTTCTGGTATAAATTAGCCTGAGGATTTGATGAAATCCTGCTTGAAAAATGTCACCATAAAAGGCAAGAAAATACAGGGACATATCTGATATTTTTCTTTGTGAAACAGATTTATTTATTTTTGCTTCATCTCATTATTTTGGCTATACACCATGATCTATTTTACTTAAAATACAGGATATGAAACAATGGGAATATTACATTTAAAAAAACTGGAAAATAACTTGGAAGTTTGGAGACCTTCAGTTTCACTACTGAGTGCTGTATTTACGGAAACACCCGTATGCTTTGAGTTTGTGCATTTCTTTCTAGCTTTTTCTCTCCAATTAAGCTAAACAAAAATAGCCAATCACTTTTCCCCCACTACTTTAAGTTTGTTCCAGTCATTTTGCACTTGCAGGAACCTTTAGAAATGCACCAGGGATATATTTCCAGATATTAATTAACCTACCAACTGCACATCCTTGGGATGTGGGAGGAAACCAGAGCACCTGGACGAAACCCCCACGGTAACAGGGAGAACATACAAACTCCACACAGAGGTTGGGATTGAACTTGTGTGTCTGGCACTGTGAAACTGCAGCTCTACCATACCTAACAAAAGAATTGCAGACATGGGCATGAGCCTCCTGTCTGCCCTTTACTCCACTCCACGTTTTTTCCTTGGGACTGAAGTTCCTGCATTCACAGTTCCGAATGATGAAGTCTTTACAAAGAGAAATGAAATGCCCAGTGAAATGGGAAACTTTTATCCTCTCAGTCGTACACATAGAACAGAATCTTCATTCCACCATTACCATACCAACCTTTTTGCTATCTCCGTTTTCAAATTCTGGACAAAATTTTAACTCGAACCACAACGGCTAGATAAGGGAACAAACTCGTATTCCACAATGTCATCAGCATGCACTGTTGGTACGATCCATGGGTAGAATGCACAGCAGAGGCAAAACTCTGGAATCAAACAGGAAACAACGAAATTGTATGATTGAATGTCTCTGGCTTTAATAACATCATGGCCTAACTTCTCACCACAGGTTAAACTAACCCATAGTTCCAAATACCATCAGCTGCTTTGTTTCAGGAAGGGGTAATAAGCTGGCTGGTGCTGCATGGGTTAGATCCCTGAAGTGAACTAATTTTTGCCTGTTGATTTTTTTCTATTGCCGTTGCTTCCTTCCATTCAACAGGAAGTGAAGTACACCATGAGATTTAATGGGGGGTTTCTGACAATGTGAGTTTTGTTTGAAATGAAGAGACCTTGACAGTAAATTCATTTATTTTCTGATCGTTTTAGACACCAAAAACACAAGGTCTGAGGCCGATGGAACATAAGGATTTAAAGGGTGCATGCAGACTGATGAGAGAATACTTGAAGCAGTTCCACCTGACTCCAATAATGAATGAAGAGGAGGTCGCTCACTGGTTCTTGCCTCAGGAAAATATTATAGAGACTTATGTGGTGGAGGTAAATAATTAATCATTAATTTGGAGGATAATGCAGGCAACAGTTAACTCACTGGGATGAGAAATGGGACAGGATTCCTGCCACTCATCATCATCCATTCATCTCTGCTTGGATTGTTCTTGGATTTGGATATTGGGCAAAGACAGTTCAGCCACAGCTATGATGCTTTGTATGTTTGAATAGCATGTTGGGACCCTTTGCGGAGGCCTTTAGTGTAATGGTGTTTTGCCAAATTATTTACAATCCTCGGACCATAACACTCCTTTGAATATCTCCAATCACATATCCACCCATGCTACAGCGAAGAAACTGCTGATCAAAGCCAATAATGAGGTTGCATGCATATATGTTTATTTATGAATCTGCAATCTCTGACCTGGTGGGCGGTTCCATCTAGATCAGATTACCCTCTTCTGGAACCATTATTTTCTCTGCAATCATAGCTAACCCAGTCATCAGCAATCCCTTTTGCTTTGTGTGCCTGCACCTTTATCACTTGGCATCTCTGCACAAAGTCTTTTATTTTCCCCTTTCCTATTTCGGTCACTTGGGAAAGCTGTCATAAAAACACAACGCCCATGTGTACATCAGTGGCAAAGGAACAGAATTTGTGATGGGATTTTCCCAGGAGGATGTTTCTACTCATCTTGGGTTGAATGTCGGGTAGAGTCTAGTAATTTAGATATAGCGGAAAAATCAAAAGAGTAGGTAACAATGTAGAACCAGTCTCTTTTGCCACCCTCTCTTTTGTTCTTTCTCCTATATCTAAATTGCAGATTAAGTTTCCGATGGTTGCAAAGGAAAGGGCTGAAGCCAGTGACAAAGGATGAAACGTCTCGTTTTAGACTCTCATAAAACTAGAGGGCATAGTTCATAGTTAATACTCATAGTCTTTTCTGGGGAAAAGACTGACTGATCACCTGTTTCCTCCCATCATATTATATACCTCCATATGGTCAGCTCATGGCATCCTTTACTCCAGGGTGAACAGTCCCAGTTCCTCTGGAACATTTGGAAACCACAGAGATGAATTCTCGTCAGCAAACTAGGAGCAAGAGTGCCCTCTGCTGTGTAAATGAGATTCTGTGGGATGATGAAAATAAGCTTCCCACACTAAAATGGGAAAAAAAACTGTTCAGTAATCCATGTCCCCAGCTTAACTATTAAAGACACCTTGTTAAAACATTAGGGTGATTGAAAGGACTTTATTTTTTCATTTAAAATATTTTAAAACTTAAAAGACAAAGAACTGAACCAACAAAATTGATCCTAATTGTCTTTTTACATTCTGAAAATCCAACCCAGAATCTTAAAGCTTTAGTAAAGTATTAAAGTGGTCTTCATGGGCATAAATAAATGTAACTCGAAAGCACTATTCAACTATACAGCTGTGGCTCTTTCAACCATCCTCTTCCATTAGGATCAAGAGGGAGAAACCAGTTAAGGGCCTGTTCCACTTTCACGACCTAATTCCAGACCTCTGCCGAGTTTGCCCTTGACTCATACTCGCAGCATGGTCGTCACGAGGTCGTAGGAAGGTCGTAGCAGGCTGTGATGCTAGTCGTAGGTACTCGTGGCATCAAGTAGGTCGGGGCGTTTTTTCAACATGATGGAAAATATCCACGAGTAAAAAAGGTTGTGAATTAGGTCGTGAAAGTGGGACAGGCCCTTTAAGCATCTGCTTGCCTTGCAGAATTTCCCAGTGAATCTGGACCATTTTTCCTCAGTTGCCACACTCGCATAGAACATTGTGAGCTCTAAGTGGGATAGCTATCGGCTGCTCAGTGGTCAAACTGCTGACAGCACCTTCCACATCACTGCATCTGTATGGCAGCACTGCAGAAGCTTGTAATGTGCATGCGGTAAATTAATGCTGACCCCCCCACCCACCACCCGCCTGAAATAATCTGGAGCATTAGTCTGGATTGCACTGGGTCTGGACCGCTGCCTGCATTTGCTACAACAGGACATGACTCTCCTCACTCGCCTTGTCTAGATGCAGCGAGCCATGCCCTCTGAGGTGCAAGAGGTTCTGCAAGATCAGCAGCTGGAACTCTTCAAATTTTGCTTAAACATTTAAAAAACGTTTAAATAGAATGGAAATTACAGTTTATGAATGTACATGTAACTTACTGTTTCCCATTTTGTTCCTCCAGAACCCTGAAGGAGAATTGACAGATATGATCAGTTTTTACACTCTCCCTTCCACCATCATGCACCATCCTGTTCATAAGAGCCTGAAAGCTGCTTACTCTTTTTATAATGTCCATACCAAGACTCCCCTTGTTGACCTCATGAATGATAGCCTCATCCTTGCTAAGTCGGTAAGTGGCATCCACTTCACACCTTGCATAAACAAACTTGCCTATTATCACTTCATTGTTTAAGAAAGAACTGCAGATGCTGGAAAAATCGAAGGTAGACAAAAATGCTGGAGAAACTCAGGGGGTGAGGCGGCATCTATGGAGAGAAAGAATAGGCGACGTTTCAGGTTGTGAGCATTCTTCAGACTGATGTCGGGGGGGGGGGCGGGAAAAAGAAAGGAAGAGGCGGAGACAGTAGGCTTGTGGGAGAGCTGGGAAGGGGGTGGGGAAGGAGGGAGAAAGCAAGGACTATCTGAAATTAGAGAAGTCAATGTTCATACCTCTGGGGTGTAAACCAACCAAGCGAAATATGAGGTGCTGTTCCTCCAATTTGCGCTGGGCCTCACTCTGGCAATGGAGGAGGCCCAGGACAGAAAGGTCAGATTCGGAATGGGAGGGGGAGTTGAAGTGCTGAGCCACTGGGAGATCAGGTTGGTTAGTGCGAACTGAGCGGAGGTGATTGGCGATTGCTTCAACACTAGGGATGAAACGAATAACCTCACATCAGAAAATGCAAGCCTTTCTGTTTGTCGTTCCAAAAGCAGTACATTTGAATAGCATGAAGCTGCCTTAATTTGCACTATTTCTGTGTCTGAGTTACAGCCATGTCGAACACTGCTACCTGTTACTGTAAGGGAGGGCAGCTTCAATGCCATTATAAGATATGCATCAGAATTGCTAGATGGAGATATCTCAGAAGTTGGAGTGGTGAAAAAGTCACCCTCATCCTCTAATTGAGACACTTCGCTCCTGCACCAATGCATGAATATCAGGCTGTCGCTAGTCGACTGACCACCTCATCAAAGAGCAATGGGGTGACTACAAATGGAGCTGGAAAAATATACCAATCAGCTACATCAGAAATGCATTCTGCTCTAGATCTTTAATAGTGATGCACTAGACTCAGAGTAGCCAGTTATCACCAGATGCCAAGAGTGTTTGGGAAGGCAGTAGAACAATACATCAATTGATGCCCTCCGCTTTCTCACATTCCCCTCCACCTATCAGTTATTTTCAGTTTGATTTTACTAGGACTGGTGTGTTAGTTTGTCTCCACTCCCTTCCCACTTAACATCATTTCTGCAATGGAAAGTTTCATAATTCCTCATTACATCCAATACTTAACCTTGCTGCCGATTCATAAACCATGCTGAATTAGCTGGACCGGAATAGCTCCCTGTAAGAGCTCTGCAGCAGGGATTGGGGGCATTATTAACTCATCCTCTCAGTAATGGGGCATAGCGGTTTCAAAATGCCACTGTGAAATCTGGATTTCCAAATATTAGTAAATCAAGCCGTAGCTTCAGAACAGATCAGGGAAAGGAATTGGAGGAAGTGAGGAGGTTTCAGTGCTGGGTGCAGATTCTGAATGTCTTCTGACCTGGTGGGAAACATAGTGAAGATAACAGCCAGAAGCAAACTCAGCAATATGTGATGTGATGAGACTGTTGGATTTACCTGAGCATTGTGGTGTTACTGTGCTTACACTGAATGCAACTCTGTATTTGTGGTATAGGATATTTGAGTACTACATCCTCTATGTTCTTCAGTTTGGTCAATCTGTATCCACAATCAGATTGCATCAGCCAATCGACCATGCTAAAACTCACGAGTGCCTAGGCTCTCAAATGCTTGGGCAATATCAGGCCAGCTCCCACTGAATACAACACAGTAGGGTTGGATTGTTAAACTTGGCTGATCTTGTTGGAAGTGAAGACAATTTAGATTGTGATATCTTGACTTTGTCTTCAGCATGTTACTCAAGTTTTATTAAAGCTAGCAAGCTTTACTCTGTATGTGCCCGTTATTACCTGCCATGCGTATATTTGATGGGATGGGATTTGAGGAGTTTTGCTTTGATCTATCTTATTTGACATACTGCAATACATAAAGTAGAAAATATTTATCTCATCCTTTAAATGCTGTAACATTTAACAAGCCAGCTGTTGGCTAGATCCAAATATTATCCATAAAGATTGAAGTGTTCGGCACTGTGTGAAAATGTGGGCCAGCTTTACCCTGTGGCTGATATTCTTATTCTAACATTTTCACTCTCATTCAACAGAAAGGTTTTGATGTTTTCAATGCACTGGATCTAATGGAAAACAAGACCTTCTTAGAAAAGCTGAAATTTGGTATTGGAGATGGCAACTTGCAGTATTATCTGTACAATTGGAAGTGCCCCAGCATGGCTCCTGAGAAGGTAACCAAGAGCAAGCTGTCTGAACCTGTATTGCCTCTCACTATCTGATTATTTATTGATTGGGAGTTGATTTACAACTCTTCGCAGAGGAAAAAAAACAAAGTGCTGGAGGAACTCAGCGTGTCGTAGCATCTGCGGAGGGAAATGGTCAGACAGCATTTTGGGTCGGGACCTTTCTGATGGAAAAGGGGGAGAAAGCAGAAAAAGAGAAGGAGGTGTGGGGCAAAGCCTAGCGAGTGATAGGTGGGTGGGGATGAGTGGGGATGCGGTGCTTTAGGTTCAGGACCCTTCTTCAAACTGATTTTCAGATTGAGACTGATGCTGCCTGACCCACTGAGTTCTCCAGCACTGTTTTTTGCTCAAGATTCCAGCATCTGCAGTCTGTTGTGTCTCTTTCCAGAGGAAGATTTACTGAGCATTAAGTTTTGGCCTAGCAGTGTGATAATATTTCATTGGACCTTAAGCAAAACCAGTGGACCTTGGGCAATGTAAGGGTATTTTGTTTGTGTGTTTAAAGAAGGCAAAAGTAATCATGGCCAACACTGTTAGTCTGACCCATAAATCCACAAACCCCATCTGTTATTATAAAACTGCTGGGGTACTGAAGTGTATATCTCAGGCTGCAGTGAATAGTGGAATCGTGCCTCTTGAACAGATTTCCTTGTTTGTTCTGATGCCAGTCCACAGCTTGCACTGTTTTACAGTACACGTTCACAGTTGCTAACCCAGAAACATAACTAGCACTCACTGCGTTTGATTCTCTTGCATTTTAGCCTTATGCTGCCTCACTGATCCCATAATGAACTGTTTCAAACAGTATAACAAACACCACTTCTGTTTCCACCGTCGGGCCCAGAAGTCTCTTTTCTTTTTTTTTTTTAAATCACTCTTGCCATTATTCCGTCTCCTTTCAGAAATGCATTGAATTTCCTGTCAGTCTCATTTGTACTGTATATCTTTTCCTTCCCAACTATTCCACATTGCATTTTACTTATTTTGTAGAGATTCTTCTGATTCATTTCCCCACTTCTAGCTTCATTTACAGCATGGGTCTCTGGGATTTCACCGATCCTTTTACTCAGAGCACGTCTCATTATTCCCTGTTACTCTGTAAACATCGGCAAGGTGAAGCAATGTCTTTAAACCGGTCATCTTGAAAATACAGCATCGATAGATTACTAATCAAAAATCTGTACTGCTGCTCATAATATGAACTCATGTATTTTAGAGACCAGTGTCTTTATGATGCCGTGTGTCCTTCTAAGCCTGACAGTTGTACTTATTGTGGTGAAACATTTGTCAGTCAAAAGTGAAAATGTTAGACTTTATATTCTTGGAGATAAAGGAGAGAGCTGAAGCTCACTGACTTACAATTGCTTTCCATGTGTAAGGTAGAGCCAAATATAAAAAGTGTAAATTATCTTAATTATCAAAAACAAGTTAACCAATCACTATATCCGCCCTTAGCTTGAAGTGGTTTAATATCAGACCAATGGAGCATTAGGTTACCTGTTGAGAAGGTTGAAAGTCAAGCTTGTAATGGAAAGAATGAACCAGCAGGTATAAGAGAAAGAAACTACCTTTGACTGGGTGAAGGCCAACTGAGTGCCTGAAAAGGGTGAATGTTCGAAGGAACACTATCCACAAGGAGACGTGCCCTTCCCACAGCAGTTCTCTCCATCTCCTTTTGACGAAGGGAGCATACATCTGTGGGGGCACCCAGGAGAAACATTGTGAACCGCAAAATTGCTGTGATTGTGAAAACCTCCAGATTGATAGTAATCCAATATTAGCAGTAACTGGGTAACCATAGAATCTTTCATCACAGGAACAGACATTCCAGCCCATGATGGCAGTGTTGACCATGATGTTTGCATGTGATCCACATCCCTCCATGTTCCTGTGCCTGTCTAAATGCCTCTTAAATGTTTTTAGGTCTGCTTCAACCAACCCCCTTGGCCGCATGCTCCATTCACAAACCACTCTTTTTTTTAAATCTTGCCATGAAAATTTGCTTTAAACTTTCACCCTTTCACCATAAACCTATGCCCTCCTGTGTCAGACTGAAGAAGGATCTCAACCCAAAACGTCACCCATTCCTTCTCTACAGAGATGCTGCCTGTCCCGCTGAGTTACTCCATCTTTTTGTGTCTTATCTTCGGTTTAAACCCCCATCTGCAGTTCCACCTTCTTATGCTAATGACAGTGCCTGTTACTGGCCCACCACCAAGATGGCACAATTTTGTGGGCAACGTTCTATCTTCTATAACCTGGACTGCTCAGTGATGTTCATCGTTCTTTCTCAACAGATTGGACTCGTGCTGCAGTAAAGTTGCTATAAATGGAGCTGGGAAAAGCTACCAATCAGCCATATCAGAAATGTATTCTGGCCTGACACTGCTGAACCTGGAAGCTAGTGAGAAATGGGAAGGAATGAAGCCCATGGCACTTGAAGAGTTTACAGATTATTGCATCCCACATACTCATTGTCCTGCCCAACTCTGTCAAAATCAAGATATATGCATTAAACATGATTTTAATAAATGGATTAGAACCAGTCAAATTGGAAAAGGCAATGTCAAGAGTGTCCAAAGATTGAAGCAGTGTCTTATATCTCTGAGCTTTGACCAAGATTTATCTCGCCCAAAAAGCCACATCAACAAAAGCAGGTTTCTTATTAAACTGTTTAAGAATCTAATTTCTTAATGTATTAATTTGGTAATTATTATCTGTAGATGATTGTCTTTTCATAGAGTTTTAGGGTGACCTCATATACAGTGCCCTCCATAATGTTTGGGATAAAGACCCATCATTTATTTGTTTGCCTCTGTACTCCACAATTTGTAATAGAAAAAATCACATGTGGTTAAAGTGCACATTGTCAGATTTTAATAAAGGTCATTTTTATACATTTTGCTTTCACCATGTAGAAATTACAGCAGTGTTTATACATACTCCTCCCGTTTCAGGGCGCCATAATGTTTGGGACACAGCAGTGTCATGTAAATGAAAGTAGTCATGTTTAGTATTTTGTTGCATATCCTTTGCATGTAATGACTGCTTGAAGTCTGCGATTCGTGGACATCACCAGTTGCTGGGTATCTTCTCTGGTGATGCTCTGCCAGGGCAGAATTGCAGACATCTTTAACTTATGCTTGTTTTGGGAGCTAATCCCCTTCAGTTTTCTCTTCAGCATATAAAGGGCATGCTCATTTGGGTTCAGATCAGGTGATTGACTTGGCCACACAATAATTGACCATTTAGCTTTGAAAAACTCCTTTGTTGCTTTAGCAGTATATTTTGGATCATTGTCTTGCTGTAGAATGAACCGCCGGCCAATGAGTTGTGAGGCATTTGTTTGAACGTGAGCAGATATGATATGTCTATACACTTCAGAATTCATTATGCTACTACCATCAGCAGTTGTATCATCAATGAAGATAAGTGAGCCAGTACTTTCAGCAGCCATACATGCCCAGGCCATAATACCCCCACCACTGTGTTTCACAGATGAGGTGGTATGCTTTGGATCTTGGGCAGTTCCTTCTTTCCTCCATACATTACTCTTGCCATCACTCTGATATAAGTTAATCTTTGTCTCATCTGTCCACAAAACCTTTTTCCAGAACTGTGGTTGCTCTTTTAAGTACTTCTTGGCAAACTGTAACCCAGGCATCCTATTTTTGTGGCTAACCAGTGCTTTGCATCTTGCAGTGTAGTCTGTGTTACTGTTCATGAAGTCTTCTGCGGACAGTGGTCATTGACAAATCCACACCTGCCTCCTGAAGAGTGTTTCTGATCTGTCTGACAGGTGTTTGGGGGGGGGGGTTCTTTATTATAGAGAGAATTCTTCTCTCATCAGCTGTGGAGGTCTTCCTTGGCCTGCCAGTCCCTTTGCGATTAGTAAGCTCACCAGTGCTCTCTTTCTGCTTAATGATGTTCCAAATAGTTAATTTTGGTAAGCCAAGGTTTGGCTGATGTCTCTAACAGTTTTATTCTTGTTCTCAGTCTCATAATGGCTTATTTGACTTTCATTGGCACAACTTTGGTCCTCACGTTGATAAACAGCAATACAAGTTTCCAAAGGGGATGGAAAGACTGGATGAAAGAATAGGTGCTGAGAGCTCTCTTATACCTGCATTAAGGAGGCAATTAAACACACCTGAGCAATTACAAACGCCTGTGAAGCCATGTGTCCCAAACATTATGGTGCCCTGAAATGGGGGGAACTATGTATCATTTCTATTTAAATTACAGCTGTAATTTCTACATGGTGAAACCAAAATGTATAAAAATACCCTTTAATAAAATCTGACAGTGCACTTTAACCAAATGTGATTTTTTCTATTACAAATCTCAAATTTTGGAGGACAGAGGCATATAAATAAATGATGGGTCTTTGTCCTAAACATTATGGAGGGCACTGTATCGAGCATACTTTAAGCAGCATTTCCAATGCAGTGGGACGTGCTTACGTATGAGGGTGGGAGTTTTCCAGACTAGCGTTTTGGGGTTCTCTACAACTGCAGGTTACCAAAAAGTGTTGTCTTCATACACTTTTGTTTGTCTGTTTTCTGATCAAATTTGAGGTGAGGTCGCCACGTTAAACATGAGAAGAGTAGCTTGCTGGGATGAAATGAGTTGAACCTTGTGTTAGGCTTAAGACAAAAACACAAACACACAATTGATGGAAATCATTGTTTAATTTAGGAAATAAAAAATGTGTTGCAAAATCTAGAAGTTAACAGTACAGTTATGGTGGAGTATTCCTTCCAAAGCGCTTCACTGTGTTTTCTTCTCATTCTGCTGCTCTTGTTTATGTTTCTCTCCCTGAACACGATCACATTGTTTATCTGCCTCTCCTGCTGCGTTTGTCCCTTTCTTACAAGTCTTGAAAGTGAAGGTTCTAAATTGATCATTTATTTGTTGGATCACAAAAGCTATCTGTACTATCACTGTTTCAGAAGCAAGTAGCTTCCTAAATATGGACTTGGTTCATAATCGGTAAAGTTTGGTGATCTTGACAATCTGGCCAATGAACAAGTGTAGGTATCTTGGTGATATAATATGTTACCAAAATGGATCGTTTTAACATATTTCTGAGAACTGAATTACCCCAGTCCTAACTACTGGAACTATATATTTTTGACGGTTTTCCGTATTACTTTGATTGTAAATTTTATTCTTAGTTTGTGGTAATTTATTTTCAATGGGTATAATGATCCACAAAACTCGGAGGCTGCGTTTAACACAAGGCCTGCATTCAACATCTGTCCTGATCCAGAAGCGTGATTGATGGTCAGCATGGACTCAGTGGGCCGAAGGGCCTGTTTTAACTTAACTAAACTTTTTTGCTTTAAATCCTAAAAAATTCTCATGAGAGCCTTGTGCACCCAAAGGTGTCTAATTGATTGATTTATTATTTAATTTATATTATTATATTATTATTATTGGTGTGCCATTGGGCATCTGAAGAAGAGCATTTATCATAATGGTAGGTGATACACATTTGGTGCTTCTGCTCACCTTGCATCTTCTCAGATAGTCCCTCGGTGTTGAAGATTAATTGCTTCCACTGTAGCTCTGTGCCCTCTGAAATGGGTGACAAGACCAAAGTGGAAATCACAGACTCTGCCAAAGGTGGGGAAGGAGGTCCCTGACATTGAGGTGAGTAACTTGGGTGCGGATGCATTCCTTTCACGGTTCACTCTTGGTTTCTGTCACCTTTCACTTGCTGTACTGGATACTCCTCGTCCAGTTTTAGTGTCATGCACCAGGGATGCCCACCAGTCAATGTGGGAAGGTTGCATTTATTCACAGGCTTTGAACACATTCTTCAATCATGTCCTCAGACCAATTTCTTACTACAATGAAACTAGGACCTCCAGATTGCCTGTTTGGTGTCAGCTATGGTCTGGGTAATGGAACCAACTATGTGTAATTAGGGCCTCAATGCTGGAGGATGTAGGTCTGGAAGGGAACACATATTTGTTTATTTACCCTCCACTGAATTTGAAGGATTTTGCATGGACAGCATGGGTCATACATTTCCAGGGCCTTGAAATGACTGCTGTATGCAGACCAGGTCTCAAAAATATGCAGGAGAATGGGGGATCACTGCTACCTCGTGGACCATGAGTATAGTGCCAAGTTTTGAGGTCTTGATCTTCAAACACTCTTCCTCAGATATCCAAGGCAGCTTGAAGGTGATAACGAATTTCGCCCATGATGTCTGCCTGCTGGAAGGCAGCTTCAAATATATGGATAGCAACCCTCATTATTCAGGGTTTTTTGTTGGATGGAATGATTTAGAGAGAAAGCAGATTGGCTGAGAATCATTCATTTATAAATGTTGAATGCAATGTACATTCCTTCGTATGCTTCAGTGAATGAATCGATAACTTGAAGCTGGGTGTCTGAACATGCACAAGGGCATCATCTGTGCACTGCAGGTCAATAGGGTGGAGTTCGAGTGACCTAGGTTTGTTATTTGCCAGATGCCTGTTTATTGCCTCATGAATAGGTGCAGTGAGACCAGGTTCCAGAGGCAAGATTTCAAGTGTAAATCATCGTTTCAAAGAAATGTAAGTGAGCTCTTGGCACCAGCAGAGAGAGCAGGAGAAGAAGCAGTGAAACTGAATTTCACAGATTCTGGGCATCTGGAAACAAACCCACGGAAACTGCTGACAGAAAGCTGGTCACACAGAATTGACAAAGTACAGGTTAGAGCTGCCCCTGTATTAGGCACTGATGTCTTTCAGCCATTGTGTGTTTTTAAAGCAGACTACTGCCGTAAAATAAAATAATCACCCACATAGCATAGTAATGACGGAATTGGTGTAACGTACTGTAGGACTGCAATCCGTCAGTCTGCTTCTTGGGTTAAGATGAAACTCTTCCATGCCAGTGAGGGGTTAGAAACTCCTTGAACTGCACATCTGCAATGATGCTTTCTTTGATCCCCTTACCCCAAACTCATACCTGCTGCACATAAACCCCAACCTGCAATACTTGCTGTGATAAATTAATCTGATAAAAGCACTATACAACTCTACATCAATTGACAGACATCAAATACTAACAAGCCAGAAGTCTTAATGATAATTTATTTTACAAAGAACAGTACTGCATTCCAGACTGTCACACAGTCTAACACTACTTGCATTATTTACATTAATATTGCCTTATTTTAACCAGCCAACATTTTATCATAATTTCTTCAGCTCTGCCCTTTGTTCGTCATGCTTCTTTATGTCTCTCTTATGTACAAAGCCATAGTGACCATCCTCTCAAGTGACATTAAATATGTGACCTTTGCGCACAGTTTGTCCTGTCCTCTCCTTGGTAGAGTTTCCAGAAAGATTTGCTGACCCAGAGCCACTTTACCCGCGTCCCCAGCTCCATCAAGTCCCATTGAGACCCCCAACTCTTAAGATAGACGCAAAAGGCTGGAGTAACTCAGCGGGACAGGCACCCCCAACTCCTGCTCCTTCATGGTCCAACCAACAGCTCAGCCCAACACATTTGGTCTCAGAAGGCCACAGGACAGCTCCCCCTCCAACTGAATCCCCATGTTGTTACCTGGTTCATCTGCTCAGCGTGTCTGGACAGGGTCAGTAGTCTGCTTCTGATCCTGTCTAGACCATTCTAACCCCATGCATCAGAAACAAATGGAGAACATCCCCCACCACGCCTACTCCACATTCCTTAATAACATTTACCCAACAAAGCCCACCAATTATGGTTTTGTCTTTTCCAATTGCCCTCTAGCCTCAAAGCTTTGGGGAGAGGGAGTTCCACATTTCTACACCCTTTGGACAAAGAGGAGTTTCCCATTATCACTCTGAATGCCTTGGGTCCATTCTCAACCCAGTCCATTTTGACTACATTCCTGCCAAGACTCACTACCACAGCCACATATCCTTCCTCAGAACGCTCCAGATTCCATAGGAAATAAATTCTCTATGTGACTGGCAAAAGGACCAAAGGTGGGATGAGGAAAACATTTCAATGAGTGGCTATGGTCTGGAATGTATTGCCTAGCAGGACAGCTGAAGTACTGTGGATTCAATCGTGACTATCAAAACGGAATGGGAGATGTACTCAAAAGCAAAGGATTTGCAGGCCTCCGGTGAATGAGCTGGAGAAAGGAATAGACTAGATTGTTCTTAAAGCTTAAACTGGGCCTCCATTTGAGTTATGCTTAAGGTATAATTCTATTAATGCAGTAAACCACTTAAACATATTAAACACCACCATTAAATCAGCCGTGAATTTATAAGCAACTAAAAGCATAGATTGTGCCACTGGGCTTTCAATTCTGCCTGGTATCACTATGGTTATGTTTTCCAATGACTGGCCCTGGTGGCGATTTGGCTGGGAATGGAGGAGCAGGTGACTTTGAGGCCAATGAGATGGTGAACTCCATGAACAGAGGGATTTCTAAGGTTGAGTCCTAATCACGAGAGGTTGGTCACAGTTCTTAAGCAGGAATGTCGCCATCCACTAAGGTGGATGTAGTGTCTGGTGCTTGCGTTCTGACATAAGCTTCAGGAAAATAAACATGGTCCTTTGTGGAAATGCCAAAGAGATCTAGGTCTAGTTTTCTTACATTAAGAAGTGAACTGAAAAGAATTGGTGATCTTACAGAGGTGTATAAAATCATGAGGTAATAAATAGAGTGAATGCACAATCTTTTACAAGGACAGGGAAATCAAGAACTAGAGGGTATAGGTTTAAGGTGAGGGTGGACAAACGTAATAGGAATCAGAGGAGAAATGTTTTCACACAGAGAGTAGTGGGTATATGGAACACGCTGCCAGGAATGTAGTTGAGCCAGGTACAATAACAACACTTGAAATACATTTTGACAGGTTAATAGGTAGGAAAGATTTAGAGGGATAGGGGGCAAATGGAGATAAATGGGCCTAACTTAGATGGGGTATTTTGGTTGGCATGTAAGAGATGAGCCAATTGGCCCGTTTCCATGCTGTATTACTCGGACTCTATGAAAACTGAATAAGATTCACATCATCGGAGACTTTGAATAAAATTAGGAAGAGGAACAAGGCTGGTTATGGACTTCTACAGCATCGAAACGCCCCTCAACCCAATTCATCCATACTGACTAAGATGTCTACCTGAGTTGGCCCATATTCCATTTTAGTTAAGCACATTTTTTAAACAAAGAGACGGTATGATGAATTACAGGGGAAGAGAGAATTGAGAGGTTTCCTGGGTAAGGTTGCTTGTTGAATCCCAATCCGTGCTGGAAAGTAATGGCTACGGGATCTGAGATGACATGAAGAGCAGTTCCAGCCAATGGACAACTTGAGACGTCTGGACAGGAAAGGCGAGAGGGTGAGCTCCCAGGAGCACATTAGCGACGCCATTGCGTGAGTGACCGGATGAAATGAGCAAAGCTGGGTCAGGCATTTCCGGAGATGGGATCGCTAGCAGTTGGACCAAAAGGGAAGGGCTGAGGCTGGAGGCCTACACATGCTGGAAGAGTGAGGATGCAGTGAGGGCAGAGCCACCAGTGCCAGCCCCAATGTAATGGTGGATTCCTTGAAATATTCCCATGGACCATTCAGATCAGAAGAGTCCCCACTGAAAATCCCTGCTCTGTGCTGACCTTTGAACCCCACATCTATCCAGGTGATGGCTTGGCTGCTCGATTCTACCTTGGCAAATGTCCCCCAACTAACCGCCAGCCCTAGTGGTCAAACACTTCAGAACCTCCCTGCCCACATTGCACCCTGTACATCCCTGCTTCTTCCCATCCAGCGTCAGGGGGGCAGCGGCCTGGAGTTGAGGGTGAGGATCAGGTCTCCGATGGAGAGTTTGTGAGTCAGGCCCCAATGCGTTCACATGGCAAGGCCCTGGGGTTTGGAACAGAGCGGTCAGTGACTGGGAAGTTCATGGAACCGCTGATACTACAGGGAGCCAGTGGTCACACCTGGAACAGCTGGGATCTGACCTGCAAGAGCAACTTGCAGCAGAAGTTCTGATTAAACATCTGTGAAGCTTCCTGAAATATGGGAGTTTGGCTTTACTGTATCTTCGGGATAGACGATGAAATGGCCGGCACTGCTGGACCAACTTCCAAGCACCGCATTTTGAAAATAGGGAGTTTGCAAGGTGTACATCATCCATGCAGACTGAACAATGTCCACTCACTGCCCTGCCCGCAACGTATCTCTGGTTTAAAGTTTCTCCCCACGTTACCATGTTACAAGAACGACTTTTATCACTGTATACGTTCGAAGGTACCATCAACTCGGTTCCAGTCCCCATTGACAGCCCTGGGCTGCTGCACCAACTCCCGCACTCATTCCGGCTGTCAGCTCGCTCCTCACTCACTACACGCTCTTAATCCTGACCCGAACAAAGAGGGTGGCGGGTGAGAGGGACGCGGAGTCCCTGGCCAGCAGGTGGATGTGGCGGTAGCCTGCAGAGACACACAGGGCTTGCATTAAAGAGCCGCCAGCAGAGGGGGGGCAGCGAGAGTTGGGGGCAATAGTCCGCGGTGCCCAAACAGGGAGTCAACACTTCTCACCCGTTCCCCCACCCCGTCCATCCCTTCAGCCCGAATCTGACAAAAACACTAATGGATGATGTGGAGATGGGGGGTTGAACACGATACGATTGAGGGCAGGGAAATCCAGTCCCGCTAATGTGCAAGAAGGAACTAGCTGCAGATGCTGGTTTAAACCAAAGATAGACACAAGAAGCTGGAGTAACTCAGCGGGACAGGCAGCATCTCTGGAGAGAAGGAATAGGTGACGTTTTGTGTCGAAACCCTTCTTCAGACGATACAGACAAAACTTGGATTAAAGAGGGGGCAGACGAGTCTGAAGAAGGGTCTCGACCCGAAACGTCACCCATTTCTTCTCCCCAGAGATGCTGCCTGTCCCGCTGAGTTACTCCAGCTTCTTGTGTCTATCTCCAGTCCTGCTCATGATGAGGTGCCGGGAGCTGAGACCCGGGTCCTGGCGTTGGTCCTCCTGACTGGCAGCAAGGGGTTGGGGCAAAGTGAGGGAGGGTGGGTGGTGCCACCTGTAGAAGGGGGCAGTCAAGGCCAGGGTGAGGTTGGTGGGTGGGAGTGGTGCAGTCTGTAGAACCGGGCAGTTGGTGTAGGGTGAGGTGGCAGTCGAGATCCAGGGCTAGGGGCAATGTCGGCAGGGTTACGGTGGGGAATGGGTAGACTAGAGTTCATTCTGCAAGGGGAGGGTGGGTCAGGGTCCGGAGGGTCTCTAGAGTGTTGCTCACCTTCTTTCATGCTGGTGAAGGGGAGTGTGAACTGCCCGATGAAGTCGTTGCTGGAAGACGAGTCGTAATCTTCGACCAGGAACCGGATCAGCGTCAGCTCGGGAACGCTGATGGTGAACTGGAGCGATTCAGTCCACACTGGGTTAAAACCTGTAACTCCGCAAAGGACACGGCAATCAGTAACAGCCCCTGTCTCAGGCAAGCGGGTAGCAACAGGAATCCCAAACCTCACCTGCTCCCTCACAAACGCTGGCTGGTTTGGACCTCCGTTCCATTGTCATGTGGGGAGAGGTTTAGGCTGAGCCTGTTGACTCTGGAGAGATGATCTCACAGAAGCACAACATAGTCCTCACATTGCCACAGTGCAAGGATGTTGCTTCCCTTGCTGAGGTGTTCAGAACCAAGGGTCTGACACCCAAATCAAGGGATCAGTCAATCAGGACCGGACTCTGCTATCTTAATACCTGAGGGGGCTGGATCCTCAGTTACTGAGAATATTCAAGAGGGGGATCAATGGATTTTTCGTTATCAAGGGAGGCTGGGATCGGAGATTGGTGGTGTGGAGGGAGAAGTTGTTCTTGATGAATGGAGAGGCAACAGGAGGGGGCGAAAGGTCTAATACTTTTCCTATTTCTTATGCCTTTACATGTAAGACAAAACCAGGACCCTCAACACATTTCACCTTCCCCTTAAAGTAAGAGCTTCTAACCACAGTTGGTTCAAAGCATGGGGACACCACAGATAGTATCTGCTATTCCAGCCAGCCCTCAATGAGTTAAGGGCCTGTCCCACTTTCACGAGTTATTCACGAATTCTCCCGAGTTTTCACCTTGATTCAAACTCGCAGAATGTTCGTAACGAGTCCGTAGGAGGTCGTAGGAGTTCGTAGATATCGTAGCGGCCGGGTATGCCAGCCGTAGGTATTCGTGGCATCAGGTAAGTCGGGACGTTTTTTCCAGCCCGATATTTTTTAACTCTTGGAAATTTTTCACACTGTTGAAAAAACTTCACGAGTTTCCGCGTTTCCCCGAGTACCTGCCGTTAGCTTTATGAACCGCTACAAGACATCCACGAGCTCCGATGTACCCGCTACGTACATTCTACGTACTTACCATGAGTTTGATTTTTTTTTAACTCGGGAGAGCTCTTGGGTAAACTCGCATCGTGGGACAGGGCCTTAAGACTAAATGTGGCCCTCACACTGTAGCAATACATGTGAGCCAGAATATCCAGCAGATATGATGGGCAAACTGGAAGAGTTTGTTTACTGAAAGACACCGTACTAAGATGCACAGGGTTATTGTCCACTGAAGGGCAGAGGCCTTAGGTTTGGCAATTGCACCCCTGCTAGTCATAAACGGGAATGAAAGACGACAGATGAGCCACGCCCTTCTCTCCCACTAGGTAATGACAAACATCCCACAGGATCCCAGTAATGAGCTTATAGAAGTGACCCACTAAATTCTTGCCCAAATTTTCAACTATGACCCATCAGTTGCTGTAACAAGTTGGTAGAGAACAGGTGATAACCCCAACATGTTGTGATCTTCAGACTCTCCTTACTAACCCTCACCAGAAATCCCATAGAGTCACAATATAGAGATATACAGCATGGAAACAGGCCCTTCTGCCCACCGTCCTCACCACATATCAACCAACCATCCATACAAACCACACATTGAACACACATTATCATCCTACCATTATTTTCAATGTGTTTTGTCTTTTTTGTGGCGTTATCTTCAGGAACTCCATGGATTTCCACACGCACCAGAGGATCCACTATGGAGTTCTTTTTGTCCTTATTCACTTTGGGCAACTGCTGGGCTGTAATGACCTGAATACAAGAGGGTGGTCAGTTTGAGTACTTGGGGGTCTGTGATGTGGGGGAGAGAGAGAGAGAGAGAGATGGTGAGAAAGAAAAACAAGTAAAGAAAAACGATTTTTACTGTATTTTCCCTTTGGATGAATGATCCTACTTGTTGTAGTGGAGTGAAGGCACTGATTGCAGTGAAAGACCCTGTAGCTTGTTCTAGAGTTCCAGGGCAATAGACCTTTGCTGCTGTGTAAGAGTCTCTAGTACAGAGAGTTGCACTCTCTCAAACACCAGAATATCTAGTGCTGTGACCCAGCACAGAACCCACTGCAGCAAACCACAGTAGAAACCACAAGCTGTTCTCACTGGCTACCCACCTTGCTACGCACCTTCCACTGGCTACCCACCTTGCTACGCACCTTCCACTGGCTACCCACCTTGCTACCCACCTTCCACTGGCTACCCACCTTATAACCATTTAACAATTACAGCATGGAAACAGGCCATCTCGGCCCTTCTAGTCCGTGCTGAACACTTACTCTCACCTAGTCCCATCTACCTGCACTCAGACCATAACCCTCCATTCCTTTCCTGTCCATATACCTATCCAATTTATTTTTAAATGATAAAATCGAACCTGCCTCCACTGGAAGCTCATTCCACACAGCTACCACTCTCTGAGTAAAGAAGTTCCCCTCATGTTACCCCTAAACTTTTGTCCCTTAATTCTCAAATCATGTCCTCTTGTTTGAATCTTCCCTACTCTCAATGGAAAAAGCTTATCCACGTCAACTCTGTCTATCCCTCTCATAATTTTAAAGACCTCTATCAAGTCCCCCCTTAACCTTCTGCGCTGCAAAGAATAAAGACCTAACTTGTTCAACCTTTCTCTGTAACTTAGGTGCTGAAACCCAGGCAACATTCTAGTAAATCTCCTCTGTACTCTTGTCACCTTGTCACCCTCCTGTCAAGGTACCCATTAAATTCTCTCCCAGAGATAGACACAAAATGCTGGAATAATTTCACTGGAGAAAATGGATAGGTGACATTTTGGGTCAGGACCCTTCTTCTATTACAAATACTCTCCCAGCCCCATAATCACGGTCCACCAAAAATGTCCCTTTTAATTCACTCACTGGGTATGGCCGTTGCTGGGGATGCCCGTACTGATTGCCCTGTAACTGAGTCAGTCTCGATCTGTTGCAGCTTAGATCACAGGATTACTAGTGCTGTCAGGACGGTTTGAACCATTGACAATGAAGGAAAAAAAAATCAGAAATATGCTTGAAGTGTGAGCACGGTGTCTGTCCTTGGGACAGAAATCGGCACAAATCAGTGATCGACCTTCTCCAGCTAACTGTGCAAAGACTATCCATTCATGAATTTTAAAGTTTGAATCTGAACTGGTCCATGTGGTTTTTATCTGGGATTATAAATCCTACAGAATGTTTGCAGCTTTGGTACAAGGAGGCCAAGTGAACTAAGCTTACATCGATGATCAGCTGCTTCCTGTCGAGGCCCGAACCGTCGACGGGCCGTGCGGGGTCAAACGGAACGCTCCTGTCCCTCATGAAGCTGGGCTTCAGGATGTAACCGGATCGCCCATTCTGCCGAAACTTCCCTTTGTTCAAATCCATCTCCATTCCAGGCTTCTGGAAGTTCAGGGCCACTGCAGAGTATAAAATCGTTGTCATTAGAAAACTGAGGTACATTCAAAATTTATATTTTTGAAAATCCTGTGGAAAACATAACTTATCAAATTGCATCTCTCTAGCCATTCACCTAGTTTTTCCCATAGACATAATTATTTCCATAACATTATTTGCTGTAACACAAGGTTTCTTAGGAATGCAACAGTCACGTCATAGCAGTACCTGTATTCAGCCTCACAAATATCAATTTGGCTCAGATGGTCTTATTCTTTAGAGGAGGTACATGTGAACCTCAGCCGTCACTGAATGCAGTAGATGAGGTTAGAGGAAGTGCATGTGAACCATCTCCTCTAACCTGTATTCGGCCCCATTTACAGTGGCAAAACCAAGCATAAACTGTGCAAACGTGTTGCCGAACAATCGCACCCGGTGCGCCAAGGTCTGCTGGATCTCCTAGTTGCTAACTATTTTAACTCTCCTTCCCATTCCCACACTGACCCTTCTGTCCTAGGCCATCTCCAGAGTGGGACCACATGCAACCTTGGTAGAAATAGAATTCTCAAATTTTTTTCCCCATTCCTGAAATCACAGGAGAGATCTGACTACTGCCTTATTTTGGAAAATGATGCTTTATTGGAAGGCGGTCAGATTGATATTAAAGTTCTGATGACTTAATTGGAACAGGGCTGCATGGGAAGTGATGGAAACTCCGAGAGATGATATATTTTGGAGTATTCAGTCAGAATGCTTCACGCTGGTTTAGAATTTGCGGAACGAGTGTCTCCTCGTGCGGCACTGATCATCTTGAGACATCAAGTCTTTTGTTTTGAGTGAAAGACCACCAGCAATGTCCAGTTGCACTCAGGAATAAGGTGTGCAGGTGCGAGCGAGACTGACCCAGTTGACAGCCGCCGTTCCACATCTCCTGAGGGTTGAAGTTGGAAGAACTGACTCGGGAACCCAGCGGGTAGACCTTGGAGAGCTGCAAGGTGTTGTGAACGACAAAACTGAACCCTAGGGGGAACAAAAGAGGAAAACAGTCTTTAGAGGAGTGCGGGAATGATGAAGGTAATATCATTCGACACTGCTGAGACATGGCGTGACTTCATCAGATGTCAATGTCTGAGCTCTGTGGCCAAGCCACTCTGCATGGCCACATTTACAAGAGGGAATTGTCTGCACAATACCAGCATGGATATTTGCATGAACAAGGCCGCACCCTTGGACTGGGCGCAATGGTTAACACATCCCACTCATACCTTACACAAACTTCTGCCCATTAATTCCTTCAACAGCACATCCTGTCTGTCCAAAGCAAGCGATGTCTGCGAAGGGCGCGCAGCATCGTCATGAACTGCTCTCACCCCAGCCACAGACTGTTTACCCTCCTCCCATCCGGGAGGCGCTACAGGTCCCTCCGTTGCCGAACCAGCAGGTTCAGGAACAGCTTCTTCCCTGCAGCTGTTACACTACTGAACTCTGCACCTCGGTGATTGCCAGACACCCCACCCCCGGACACTCCTTCCCCCAGAAAAATTGCACTACTGATACTGCTGTACATATATATATATTTTACTGCTCATTATTCCTAAGTTCGCTCTTCTGGGTGAGATGCTAACTGCATTTCGTTGTCTCTGTACTGTACACTGCACAACGAGAATTAAAGATTGAATTGAATTGATTGAATTGAATCCCTCAGAAATATTAAGTGCATTTCAAATATGATAAACACTTGTTTCATTGAGCAACAAATCATGGGCTCAAAATGCAATGTTGTGTGACATTCAGGGCAGATGTGGACTCTTGGATGTCCTGGCTGACTGGTTGCAGTTACAGACTCCAGATCCACAACAATACAACTAACGTCTCTGAGAGGAATGAGCAGCACAGTGGAAGGTAATTCAGTACCCTCGTTCTAAGAGAACTAGGGAGTGGGGGGGCAATAAATGCTGACAGTCATGTCCTGGCTGGGAGAGAATTAGGAGCAAGGCTTACCATTTTCAGCAATCAGCCTCTTGGCCTTGGTTTCAGAGAAGGAGGATGTCTCGTGGGAAACTTGTCTACTCCAGGTCTGGTCAAAGCTCTGGAAATGGGTACTCTGACAGTAAATCACCAGATCCGACAGCTCCCTCGTGAGTTTCTGTAAAAGTAACAACCTTTCATTTGAACCCAGCCAGGAGCCCACAAAAAAAAAGACGGTGCCTCACCAACCCAATAAAGAATTTAGGAGATGGCGCGACGGTGGAATGCATTGGCAAGCAATAGTCATAACGTTACACAGCATGAAAACAGGCCCTTCAGCCCAACTCGCTCATGCTGACCAAGTTACCCAACTGAGCTCGTCCCACGTATCTGCACTTGTTCATATCCCTGCAAACCTTTCCTATCCTTGTACCTGTCCAAGTGTCTTTTTAATGTCATAAATGTACTTGCCCTCATACATCCTCTGGCAGCTCACATAGACTCACACAGAAACAGGCCCTTTCGCCCACCGTGTCCATGTCGACCACCAAGTTCCTATCCGCTCTAATCTCATTTACCAGCACTTGGTCCGTGGCCTGTGCAACGGGGATTCTGAAAAGCAGGACTTTTGCTTTTGCCAATGCAATGCCTCCACATTCTCCCCAACATTCTTCCCCAAAGTATTTCACTTTACCTTCTTGTTTTTCTTTTCATTTTTCACATTCTCTTCTTCACACTCGTCTGCTGCTTCCTCCTGCTGCACTGCCGTGGACCCAGAGCTCTTCAGCTTCTTCCCCTTTATTAGAATCTTCCGCTTGAGTTCCTTGACAAACAAACAACATCAAATCATCTTAGTTCTCAGGATGACCATTGCTATGGGATTGAGAGAGCTAAAATTACAGGGAGTGGCATTGATACATGTGGTTCAGCCCCAACAACAGGCCACTCAGCCCCTCCAACCCGCTCACCCATTCAATAAGATTAGGGTTGATCTGACCGGAACCTCAAGTCCGCTACCTGTCTATCCGCGGTTACCTTTTTGCTCCTTACCTATCTACCTCTGCTTTAAAAATGTTTAAATACTTTTTTCGCACTGCCCTTCGAGAAGAGCGTTCCAAAGACGTGACCTGTGAGAAAAAATATCATCTCATCTCACTCCAGAGATGCAGGTGCATGATCTGGACAGAATCTCGAGGGCATGATTGAGGTAGCCATGTCTTGGTGAAAATGCTGCCTTTCAGGTGAAACATTAAACGGAGGCAACGACAGCTCTTGAGTAAAAGTGAAAAAAATCCTTGACAATGGAAAGCAGGAGAGTCATCACTAGAAACCAGGCCAGAGCTCATGTTCATAAGTGATAGAAGGAGAATTAGGCCATTCGGCCCAGCAAGTCTACTCTGCCATTCTATCATGGCTGATCTCTCTTTCCCTCTTAACATCATTCTCCTGCCTTCTCCGCATAACCCCTGTCACCCCATACTAATCAGGTTACTAACCAGTACAAGCTCTTTTCTTACCATAGAAACATAGAAACAGGTGCAGGAGTAAGCCATTCGGCCCTTCGAGCCAGCACTGCCATTCACTATGATCATGGCTGATCATCCAAAATCAGTACCCCGTTCCTGCTTTCTCATCATATCCCTTAATCAATACAAATACATATAACAAACACTCTGGATTTCTTTGAAAACTGCCTTGAAATCATTAATGCTCACTTTCCTATTTTACAACAGGGACTTCATTTTAAAATGTCTCATTGGTTTTAAAGCACATTAGACCATGTTGCAATCACAAGAGATGTAAGAAAGATACAAAACTTTAGTTGTGTCTGCGATTTTTTGTGCTGCTGCTCAAAGAAGCAGTTAACAGTGGAACCATTCTCTCCAGAGCAACGTTGATAGCAGTCAATAACTCTCAGCTAACAGCAGTGTCTGGTACAATAGACAACAGACAATAGACAATCGACAATGGGTGCAGGAGTAGGCCATTTGGCCCTTCGAGCCAGGACCGCCATTCAATGTGATCATGGCTGATCATCCCCAATCAGAACCCCGTTCCTGCCTTCTCCCCATATCCCCTGACTCCGCTATTTTTAAGAGCCCTATCTAGCTCTCTCTTGAAAGCATCCAGAGAACCTGCCACCACTGCCCTCTGAGGCAGAGAATTCCACAGACTCACCACTCTCTGTGAGAAAAAGTGTTTCCTCGTCTCCATTCTAAATGGCTTACTCCTTATTCTTAAACTGTGGCCCCTGGTTCTGGACTCCCCCAACATCGGGAACATGTTTCCTGCCTCTAGTGTGTCCAAGCCCTTAACAATCTCATATGTTTCAATAAGATCCCCTCTCATCCTTCTAAACTCCAGAGTGTACAAGCCCAGCTGCTCCATTCTCTCAGCATAGCCTACAAACCTGTACAACAATATTGCAACAGTCACACTCATTTCCTGGTGCTAAATGAACATTTAAATATAATAAATATTTAAGAGTAGAACCCTTGACCTTACTGTGGGTGCCTGTGCCCTGCAATACAGCAAGTGCTCCTTCAATACAGCAAGAGGAAGTGTAGTGGGAATATGTTGCAGTAATATCAGAAGTAGAATCATGGAGTGTTTAACGATGCTGTGGGTTCAATAAAAAGGCAAAATATTTAAAATGTTCCTTCAGGATAGTAAAACACTGCATAACCGGCATGGTGGAGTTGCTGCCTTACAGCGCCAGAGACCCGGGTTTGATCCTGACTTTTGGTGCTGGTCAGAACAGAGTTTGTTCGTTCTCCCCGTGACCTGCGTGGGTTTTCTCCGGGTGCTCCGGTTTCCTCCCACACTCTGAAAACGTACAGGTTTGTAGGTTAATTGTCCCTAGTGCATGTGTAGGATGGTGTTAATGTGCGGAGATCGCTGGTCGGGGTGGACTGGGTGGGCCGAAGGGCCTGTTTCCGCGCTATATCCCTAAACTAAACTGAAAGGTAAGAGTGTTTTGAAAATATTCTTTCTGTTAATTAATTTGCACCAACATTTAGAGGCAAGGCATCATGTGCCATGAGAGACCTCCTGGACCACACCTGAGTCCTGCACGGACACAACTGCAGGGAGTGCCCTCGGCTGGGGAAGCTCGAGCAACAGTTGATGTCAGTGTAGTTTATTGGTGAGGTTAGGACCTTTCAGGAGGTGATCACCCTCCAGTCTGTGGTCTCCAGTCTGAGGGGAGACTGGAGGGTGATCATCTCCTGAAATGTCCTATCCAAACACTCAGCCTCACCGATAAACTACACTCTTGTCAACTACCAGTGAGCAGCCCTGAGCTACTATCTACCTCATTGGAGACCTTGGGACTATCTTTGATTGGGCTTTACTGGACTAAACGTTATTCACGTTATTTTCTTTATCGTGTATCTGTACATAAGTTCATAAGTTCATATGATAGGAGAAGATAGGCCATTCGGCCCATCAAGACCATTCAATCATGGCTGATCTATCTCACCCTCCTAATTCCATTCTCCTGCCTTCTCCCCATAAACTCTGACATAGAAACATAGAAACATAGAAAATAGGTGCAGGAGTAGGCCATTCGGCCCTTCGAGCCTGCACCGCCATTCAATATGATCATGGCTGATCATGTGACACCTGTACAAATCAAAAATCTATCGATCTCTGCCTTAAATATATCCACTGACGGCCTCAACAGCCTTCTGTGGCAAATAATTCCACAGATGTACACTGGGGATGGCTCCATTGTAATCATGTATTGTGTTTCTGCTATGGCTAGCACACAACAAAAGCTTTTCACTGTACCTCGGTACACGTGACAATAAACTAAACTCAGACACTGCCAGTCAGGAGAGTGCAGGCTCAGTGGGGCTGGTTGTCTGCTCAAGATGTTTAGGAGATCCCCATAGGTTGTCTGACCAGTTCTGTTCCAAATCCTGCAAAGACTCTGCCAGAACCATGACCCAGACCCCAGCACCAGGGGCGGCTCAGCTCTACAGGGAGGAAGTAGGTCAAGAGACAATTCTGGACATGGGGGCAGACTGGGGTTTCTGTGATCAAGGACCAATGATCTCATGGGAAGGTTCAGTCATGCTGCACTGTTTGGGCATTCAAATGTAGCTTTGAAGAGTTGAAGAAAGGTACAGAAAGGATTGAAAGAGATAAACAGCAACTAAATAATAAGAAGTAAATAATACACATAGTAGGAAGGAACTGCAGATGCTGGTTTACACCGAAGATAGGCACAAAATGCTGGAGTAACTCAGCAGGTCAGATAGCATCTCTGGAGAAAAGGAATAGGTGACATTTCAGGTCAAGACCCTCAGAATGAGTGCCTTCTACAACAGAATCAGACTGAGAGAGTACAAGAATGTCTAAAGCAGCATTACAATGCATGTATGTTAAGCTAAGAGGCTATTTCAGCAAGGTTGTTTAGCTGTGGATAAAATCAAAGGAGATAGCCATGTTATGGCAATTACAGAGCTGCTAAGTGGCAGGAATGTGTTCTGAATGTTCCTGAATACCAAGTGTTTGTAAAAGAGAGGGGCGGGGAAAATGGAGGAAGGAGGATGCACTCAGTTAAGCATGGACAGAATCTCTCTGCAATTAAGAAATAATAGATCTAAAAATACAATAAGAGAGAATATTCTAGTGGGAAGGATATCATTGGATAAATATGCAGGGAAATTGCAGAGATGTACAAAAACCACAGAGTTGTGATAGTGGAGACTATCAAAGATAGCATTACCCCCATTTCACCATTTCAGTTGATGGCTCACCCATACCCACCTCCTCCCATGTCAAAAGTCTCGGCGTCATTCTGGACAGTCCACTTTCCTTTTGGCCCCCACATCAGCAATATCACACGCTCTGCATACTTTCATCTCCGCAACATCTCCAGACTCCGCCCCCTCCCTCTCCAAAGACAATACAAAAGTCCTCATCCACGCACTGGTCACATCCCGCATCGATTACTGCAACGCAACGCCCTCCTCACTTGCACCTCCAATAAACTCCTTCATCGCCTCCAATGCATTCACAACTCTGCAGCCTGGATCATCACCCGCACCACATCATCCATCGGACCACATCACACCCATCCTTACTCAGCTCCACTGGCTCCCTGTGCTCCACCGGATTAACTACAAGATTTTACTTCTGACCTTCAAAGCCCTACACCACCTTGCTCCCCAATACCTCTCTGACCTGCTGCTACCATACACTCCTTCCCGGTCACTTCGTTCCTCCTCAGCTGCAATTTTAACTGTCCCCACATTTAGACTCAGCACCATGGGTGCCAGAGCCTTCAGCTGCTCTGCCCCACGTCTCTGGAACACTCTCCCACCTCCCATCCGTCACCTGGACACTATTGATCAATTCAAATCACAACTCAAGACACACCTGTTTAGATTAGCATACCCGACATAACTTCCACCATATTCACCCTGATTTTAATGACTTAAAATGTTTTGTGTATTTTTGGGTTTTTTGTTTTTTGTTTTTAATCAACTAGATTTTAATATTGATAAATGTATTGTGATTTTATGTCCTGTAAGGTGTCCTTGGTTGTCTAGAAAGGCACCAGCAAATAAAATGCATTATTATTATTTATTATTACCCCGAGGGGGAGATCTGAGAGCCTGAGGACCTTCTGAGAAAATGGACGCAGGATATGCAGGAAATTGTTGTGGGGGCTCCATCAACTGCACCAGAGGAGGAGCCACAGTCCCTAAAGAAGGAGAACATTGCAGGGTCCTAGAATGGAAAGCTTCATTGTGAGAACAGAGGTAAAGGCGATGGAGAAACTGAAAGGCAGAGATGGCATCCTTACAGGAGACAGGGTGGTAGTGGAATCGTTGCACTTTTTAATTACATGTTAATGATTAGGACTGCACATAATTTCTGAAATTGCAGATGGCACAAATCCTGGAGGCGTAGTAAACTGTGAAGATAGAAATAGACTTCAAGGAGATTTAGACAAACTGGTGGGATGGGCGGATGGGTGGCAGATGACATATAATGCTGACAAACATAAAGGCTAGGGTGACAGAGAGTAGGCAACGTAAATTGGAGGGCACAGTTGTACAAGGTGTATAAGATCAGAGATCTGGGGGTGTGGAGAGTATATAGTCGGAGCATGGCAGATATATGTGCGGGGCTTGTTGAAACTGGAGAAAGTGGTTAAAAAGCAAAAGGGATTCTAGGCAAGGATGTCATGATGAATCTTTATAAAATTCTAGGCACCGTACTTTAGGGAAGATATTAAGGCTTTGGAGAGGGTGCAGAAGTGATTTACGGAAACAATTGCGGGATTGAGGGATTCCGGTTCTGTTGACAGACTGGAGGAGCTGGGGTTGTTCTCCTTGGAACCGAAGAGATTGGGAGGAGATCTGATAGTGTTTTTTTTTTAAATCATGAAGAATGTAGTCAGAGCAGATAGAGAGAAACGGTGCCTATTGGCAAAGGAGCCAAGGACTGTGAGACATAGACAAAAGATGAGTGACGAAGGAACCGGACGTGCCCTGGGGAATATCCTCTCTGCACACGGTGAGGTTAGAGCCTGCAGTCCGCCTCCAGAGGGAGTAGTTGAGGTAGAGGTGATGGCATGGTGGCGCAGCAGTAGAGTTGCTGCCTTACAGCACCAGAGACCCCGGTTCGATCCTGACTGCGGGTGCTCTCTGTACAGAGTTTGTACGTTCTCCCCATGACCGTGTGGGTTTTCCCCGGATGCTCCACTTTCCTCCCACTTTCCAAAGACGTAGGTTAATTGGCGTTGGTAACATTTGTAAATTGTCCCTAGTATGTAGGATAGCATTAGTGTACGGGGATCACAGGTGGGTAGGGATTTGGTGGGCCAAAGGGCCTGTTTCCCTGCTGTATCTCTAAACTAAACTAAAGATTCCATTGCAGAATTTAAGAGGGAGCAGGATAGGCATTGGGAGGGCAGGAAGTGGCAGAGTTGTGGGCAGCTGGATCTTTACACATACTCTGTGGGCTGAGTAGCATGCTTTGGTGATCTTTCTGCCAGTGTATCTCGCACCACTGATGAGCTCCTGCTTTTGTTGCGAGTTTCTGGATGGAGGTGGTAGGGTCGGGGTGAGGTTGCTTTACCAAGAACAGCCAATCTTTCTGCAATACCCACTCGCTGTCTGACGCAAACCACACCGGGGAGATACAACAATTCCGGGCCATGTAACTTACCTCGGGTGAGGGAAGCTCCCTCAGGACTTTATCATCAACCGGAGCGGTGACCAGCATGTTGCCGAGGATTCCCTTCAAATGCCGGGCCATGACGGCCTGCTGCTCCTTGCCACAATGGTTCTCCAGGGACAGGATGACGGGATACAGAGAGACCTGCAGAGAGGTTAAGGGGACAGGCTTCACTCAGCAGCAGCAGCGTCCGGGTGAACAGATTACCATTTGGCTAAAGCAGGTAACGGGAGGCAGGGTGGGGCAGCGGTAGAGTTGCTACCGGGGGCTTAAGCGCCAGAAACCCGGGTTCGATTCTGACTATGGGTGCTGCCTGTATGGGGTTTGCACAGTCTCCCTGTGACAGCGTGGGTTTTCTCCAGATGCTCCGGTTTCCTCCCACATCCCAAAGACGTGCAGGTTTGTAGGTTAATTGGCTTCTGTAAATTGTCCCTAGTGTATAGTCTAGAACTAGAGTCAGCGCGGACTCAATTGGCCGTAGGGCCTATTTCCACGCTGTGTTTCTAAACTAATCTAAATGTACAATAATTCTGTTAACCATCAGCAGGTAATCGTACACAGCAAGTTAACATCCAGCAGTGACCTTCATTCAGTTCCTTCAGGAAGGGGTTGCTCCCCAATGCAAAACAGCTCCTTCAGTAGGCCCGGCCTTGCAGTGCAACCTAAAGTTGCAATATTTAGATACCTCCACCAGACTGGAATTATTATACTAGATCCATGCATGATACGGAATGTGTCTGTACATCCAGATAGTTGCATTTCTAAGAAACTTTGAGTTATAGAAGATTGCTTTCTTAAAACAACTGTGTCAATGGTGGAAAGGGGCTTCGGGACTAGAGAGATTCAGGCTCGCAATAACAAAGTTATTTTTCCTGAGGATTTTAAAAAATGAAGGTCTTTTTAATAGGTTGCAGGCTAAAATACCAAAGGCTGTATGTCACATTGTTTAATAATCATTGCTCAAGTGTCAATAGAAAGGAAGACTCATCAATTTTATTGACTATAATGAGGCTAAAGTACCAGCTGTGCTCTTAAGAGACAATGGTGTCTTTGATTACCGTGGGGAGAACACTGAGAAACTATTTTTTCACTGGACTTTTTTTTTTTTTTTTAAACCCAGCATTTTTTCCATATCAATTTCCAAAGTATCTTTTGCAGTGGTTCTCTGGTTCCCGATCGAAATCACGTTGTAACCAGTTAGGCCCACATAATACATCTAGTGTTCCTAATTTATTCATCCCAGTATATCCAGTTCATATTATGGAAACACAATGAACTGCAGATGCTGGAATGTTTGAGCAAAATACAAAGTGCTGGTGTAATTCAGCGGCTCAGGCAGCATCAGTGGAGGGAACGAACAGATGACATTTTGGGGCTGCGACCCTTCTTCAGAGTTATGGGGACAGACATTGTAGCAGAACAACAGACAGGATTAGAAACGGGATCGAGCGTGCCAGGGATTCATTTGCTCTGGGAAAGTGCACTCTGCTCTAACACTGGACGTGGTCTCCATTGATTGACCTCAGCTACAGGGATGACCAAGGATGACCCCATGTTAGAACAGCTGGACCCTCGGACTGCTATTCTGGCATCTGACAGTCAGTTACTGGAGACATTCAGTGTTATCTTACGGTGAAGGCGTAATCCCTGATGGTTGTAATGACGTCCTTGAAAAGGATTTTTGAGGTGAGGGTGTATCCATGGTAGATGATAGGCTCTCCGTTCGGCCCCTCCCAACAGTCCAACTCCACACAGCGACAGCCCCTCAGAAGAGCTCTGGAAAACATTGGATGCCTGTCCATTACATGCACTGAATTCACAGAACCACCTTTTGCTGCAATGCAGGCTTTCCGCGTGATTGATTGTATGGCATATCTGATCTGTTCAAATAACCTGCGAAACAAAGCTTTTCACCGTACCTTAGTACACGTGACAATAATAATAAACCTAAACACGTTACAACCATATCATCTTGTCCTTCTCTCCATTTCTGCCTGGCATTATTTCACCTCCCCAAACTATCCTAAATACACTCCATCACTACCCATCCACCTGCCACCCACTCCAACTTGCCAACTCATACTGCTTTTCATCCTCTGTCTCTATGGCCATCAGGGTCACAGTCTGAGGCACCCCATTGTATTCCACATGTATGATTGTGTCATCAATGTCCATGGCACCAATTAATTACTTACAGACAATATTGCATTAAAAGTCAGATCTACGATCTTCACTTTTAATGTTCACTAGACCAAGGGGGGGTGGGGCGACCTGCGGCCTCACACACACACTAACCACCCCCCCTCCCACACACACTAACCACCCCCCCCCCTCACACACGCACTAACCCCCCCCCCTCCCACACACACTAACCACCCCCCCCCCCACACACACACACACTAACCCCCCCCCCTCACACACACACTAACAACCCCCCTTGATATTATATTAATATTATTCATTGGCTCCTTTTACCCCAATCCCGCCCTATCTCGAGGGGCAGAGAGAGTGGGGCAGAGAAAGAGAGAGTGAGAGGAGGGGGGGGAGGGGAGGGAAGAGGAGAGAGGGGAGGAGGGGGAGGGGGAGAGAGAGGGGAGAGAGAGGGGGAGGAGAGGAGAGGAGGAGGGGGTGGTGGGGAGGGCGGGGGGAGGGAATGGCGAGGGGGGAAGGGCAGAGAGAGGGGGAGGGGGGGAGGGGGGGAGGGGGAGAAGGTGGGGGATAAGAGGGGGGAGGGACAAGAGGGGAGGGAGAAGAGGGAGAAGAGGGAGGGAGAGAAGAGGGGGGGAGAGAAGAGGGGGGGAGAAGAGGGGGGGAGAGAAGGGGGGGAGAAGGGGGGAGAAGAGGGGGAGAAGAGGGGGGAGAAGGGAGGGAGAAAGAGGGGGGGAAAGAGGGGGGAGAAGAGGGGGAAGAAGAGGGGGAAGAAGAGGGGGGAAGAAGAGGGGAGAAGAGGGGGAAGAAGAGGGGAAGAAGAGGGGGGGGGAAGGGAAAGGGGGGAGAAGAGGGGGAGAGGAGGGGGGAAAGAGGGGGGAGGAGAAGAGGGGGAGAGAGGGGGGGAAGAGGAGAGGGCGAGCGGGCTGGGCCGACTGCGAGCGGGCGGCGGGCCTCGGGAGCTCTCGGGACCTCTGAAACCCAACCAAATGACTGCGTGGTCAGTGGCTTCAATCCAGAGCCCGGGGGGGAGGGGCGGAGCGGCTGGGCTGCGGGCGGGGCGGGGCGCTGCGGCCGGCCGGCCGAGTGCGAGTTAACTGCGAGTGGGAGGTGACAAAATCACCGCGAGTCGGGGGAGGGGGGGGGTTAACGTAACTCGCAGTGCTTGGAAAACAGTGCCCAGCAGGCTGCACGTTGAAAACTTTGCGCAGCGGGCCGCGAGGAGCAGAGCCATTGTGACGTCATCAGCTCGTTAGCTTTAAAAAAAGATCTCAGATTTGTGAACAATTTTAATAAATAACAAGAAATAATGAATCAAATTTTCAGATGAGGCGATTTTTGAGATCATGAGGTAAATCTCTATCTGAATATGTAAAAATGCAACATTAGTGCGTCGTGTTTTTGAGGAACTGTGAATCAGACAAACAAATAAATAAACACACAAATCCACACACAAGTACATCCACATCCAAGATCAGAGTTTTATAAGTATATAGATTAATCAAAAAATTCCTTGTGCTGAAGGTAGTGAACCCTGAGAGGTGTTTTGTCCCCACAGATTATTGATGTAATATTGTATAGAAAACCCCCTGTCATTTGACTGCATTGGAAATGTGTTTGCCAGCCACACAGAGCACAGATGGGAACATCCATCACAGATCTCATTCTCAAGTCCTCAGGTCTCATTCACCTCAATAAATGCCACCTTCAGCAGAAGGTACAATCAGTTCACCTTCTCTTCGGGGGTTCCCCACGAGGGGACCCATTCACCATTACCTTCCTTCCCACCTTTTGTTTCTCCTTATCTCCATATCACTGACTTGCTTTCCAAGTGTCAGCCACGTGACAGATGCAGCAATTGCTTGATTATGCAGGTTGGGTGTCAATGCCTCTTGTTGGGATTACATCAGAATTACAATTCCTTATTTCACTATTTCTTTGCATCTGCATAGTGTGTACACAGTGCGCCAACAATGGGTGAAATTTACATCTGAACCTTGTGCCTAGGTAGTGCAGCGATCATTTGGGAAGAAGCTGAGATGTACGCCTGGAGGAATCACTGAAAACGGCTGTGCAGGTTAAGCAACTAAGGCACCAGAGTTTGCTTCAAGAGAGAGAGAGAGAATGGAAAACTCAGAGAACATGTCTTTAGCAGAGAATGGAGAGATTGTGGAACTCACCATAGCAAAGAGTAATCGAGATGAATTGTAAAGATGTATTCAAGGGGAGCCTGGATACATATATGAAGGAGGAAAGAATAGAAGGACATATTGAAAGCATTTAACGAAGGATAGTGCTGGGTGCTCTGATTACCTGATGTATGCCTCTGTACTGCTTGGTCCTCCCAACTGGTCCTCCATCAGGTAGGTGTTATGGGAAGTCGAAATGAAGTAGTGACTGAGTGGCTGGCTCATGTCCTGGTACACCTTCTCATGGCCGGGGTTAAAAATGTTCCCTTCAGGAGACAGCATGTACATCATGAAGCCATCGAAGGTCAAGACCTGGTTCAGTTTGCCTGCAGGTGGGAAACAATTTCCAGGTTACTATGACTGAGGATGGTGTTCCTGTACAGCCGCAGCTGGGTGTGATAGGAATCCAAATCCATCTATTCAAGGGCACTCTGCCAGAACTGAAAGATCCCAAACATAGTCAGCATATAATGAAAGTGTCCCCAGACATTGCAGTAACCTGTTCCATTCCTACCAGTCCCTGGTGTGGGAGCTCAAATGTGTAAGGTTCAGCAATGATGAGACTGGTAGGCTTAAGATTTAGAAGCACGGGGAACCTATGCACTAGGACCTCACCCAGTTTTGCATGCTCCATCCATATCACAACTGTGCAGTAATTATTGTAACTGTGCATGGTAACAATTCGTCCCAATTTGGCCATTTTCCATCTGATGACACTCCTTCCCCTCTCCTTCCTCTCTGACTCAAGTCTAATGGAAGGCAACTTAGAGCAAACACTCTAGCCTCCACCCCATCCTTTTCAAACCAAGAATAAAAGTCTCCTACCTAGGGCCAGCTCTCTGACTCTTGTCATTCCTGCCTCCATCCTCCCATTATCAAAGACACTTTTTCCAGTTCTTCCTCATAATCAGCAGGAAATTGTTATGGAATTAAAATAAATGGACTGAGAAGCATAGAAACATAGGTGCAGGAGTAGACCATTCAACCCTTCGAATCATTCAATATGATCATGGCTGATCATCTAAAATCAGTACCCCATTCCTGCTTTTTCTCCATATCCCTTGATTCCTTTAGCCCTAAGACTTAAAGGGACAGGGTCAATGAGCAGTTTAACCTCCCACCTGTACTCAACATTTCAGCCCCACAGGAAAAGATGAGCTAACGTGTAAAACAAGTCGAGCAGTGGCCTTCAACATTTGCCATACCGTTATCATAAAGTCCGTACTTCTGCATGATGTTCAAACAATTTTCCTTCGTAACCATCTCCTTCTGTTCTTTCAAGAAATGTTGCAGCCCATCGGTGGTCAGCGTTTGCTCCTGGCCTGAGAACTGCTGGAAGATTTGCTCCAACTCTGGCCGCTGCATCAGTAACTTGCAGAACTCCTCGATCTCATGCCCTTCCAGTTTATTTGTTTTCGACTTGTCACATTGCTGAAAGAAGGTTTGCCCAGGTTTACAGTGAGACATTCCTTGAACATCGTTACTTTTTTGCATATCTTTCATCCATATCTCTCTATATCACCGCCTACATCTCTCGTTTCCCTTTCCCCTGACTCTCAGTTTGAAGAACGGTCTCGACCCGAAACATCACCTATTCCTTTTCCCCTAGAGATCCTGCCTGACCCGCTGAGTTACTCCAGCTTTTTGTGTCTATCGTTGGTTTAAACCAGCATCTGCAGTTCCTTCCTACACATATATTGTGAATGTTTCATTGGTACAAAGAAGGAGACAAAGATGATCAATGATATTCCATAAATTATTAACGCACACTAAGTTAAAATAGAAATCAGCCAGGGCTTCACTAACCAACAGCCCGCCCCCTGATTGCGAGTGGGCTACCACCACCTACTACATCCGTCACTGGTGCAAAGCTGCCGTGTTTGTTGAGATGGCAATGTAACAAACAGCACAAGAAAAGCAGGGACTGCAGCATACAGGTGCACGTAGGCGAGTGAACATGCAGCACATCCAAAGTCATCAGAAAGCAACGACCACGCTGTCACCACGTTAGCAAGATGTATTAAAAGCTGTTATTTAAAGCTTTCATCTATTCTTTCCCAGGACACCGGGGGTTGCTGGCTTAGCTGATGCTTACTGCCCGCCTCTGTTGCTCTGAAATTAAATGCTTTCATGGGATAAGAATCAACCACATTGCTGTCACATTTAGGCCGGCTAAGGTGGGAGATCTTCGTTTAAAACGCACTTCAATATTTTCAACATTTGTTATTTAATTCTTTTCCTGCTATAGTGGGAATTGAATTTATAGCCTTGAACCTGGACCAACCTGCACCGGGAATTTTACACAAAAACTGCACAAGAAAATTGTTTTCCTCATTTTTTTAAAAGTGTTTGCGTTGAAGTGCCAGCAGCTGGTGACTGTTCAGGTCGAGACCCTTCTTCTGTTTTTAATTTAGTTTCCCGCATCTGCAGTTTTTTTCGCTTTTCATGCACTTTAATCAAGCTTACCTGTGCCCAAGTGGACAGCGTAAGCTGTAAATGCACAGCCCATGTCTCAGTGCTTGTGAACGGAAGAAAAATATGCCAGTGACCAGTTACTACAAGGAAGGCCCAGTCACACAATTACTTTACTGATCCTCACCCAAACTTCCCAATGAAACACTACAGCCGGGTAACAACCAACAATGGGTGGAATCCAGCTTCTCGACTTGTGTCTCTCGGCAGTAGCTCGGATTAGACCGGAAAACCAGCAACATAAGCCTCGTGTGACTACCTTCCTATACCAGACAGAGGCCAAAGGGTTATGAACAGATTAGAGTTAAACTCATAACATTTGCTCATAAATCCATCCCGGGGGATCTGTCAGTACCAGTAATCTCATCGTCATTTTATGTGCAGGGCAAAGTATTAAAAAAGCATTAAACAGAATATCACAAATGCCTGGTTTTCTAGCTCATTTACAGGGACCCAAGTGCCATGTGGTGCCCCCGGTGTGTGGGTGAGGGGCAGAATCTGGGGGGAGGGTGAATAAAATGGGATTAGTGTTCGATTATTACAAATGGGAGGTTGATGGTTGGCAGCAGTACCTTCAAGATAACTTCAGCCATGTGTCTGGGGAATAATACCCAAGTGGGAGAAGAATTCACCTGTTCCATCAAAGTGCAAACTTCACTGAGCTTCTAGCCGCATGTTAAGAGTTGGTGATTTCTCGGCAGCTTGCAGGCAAGGTACATTATTTACTTTGTAATCACTATTCTCATGAAACATCAAGTTGTTGCATCCAAATCTACCATAATCCCGGGATAGGTCTCCTGGAATTCCCGCTGTGGACACATCTTCCTCCCTGCCCCAGGGAAGCACCCACGGATACTCTACTGCAGGGTCCAAGCTGCAAGGTCAGAAAATATACCTGCTAAACCTGCGCTGGGTGCACTGTGAGGCAGGTGCCTGGCTAAAGTGGTAGGCACCAACTCCAACTTGGATGGAGCAGGATGCAGGGTCTATCCTCTCATCCACCACTCCACCCTTGGGAACAGTCTCTCACCCCTTCCACTTTTGAGGGATATGCCTAGACGCTGGGGTTTGCCCATTTCTGGAGCATTAGAGGGGACTCCTCCTTTATCCGACCACCTTAGCAAGTACTCCCACTTTGCCTACACTCCCAGAAGATGAGAAAGTGCCAGCTTGGGTGTGCTCTGAGCTTTAGGAACTGCTTCCGAGGTCCAAGCTATGAGGAAAGATTGAATTCAATGACACAGCACCAAAACAGGCCGTTCGGCTCACCCCATCCGATAGCCCATCACGTCCATCGATCGCAAGTTGTCACTAATTCTATGTTATCCCACTTTTGCATCCACTTCCTACACACTAGGGGACATTTTTTACGATGCCGATTACAATACAATACAATACAATTTATTTGTCATTTGGACCCCGTTGAGGTCCAAACGAAATGTCGTTTCTGCAGCCATACATTACAAAACGAAAAAGACCCGAGACACAACACAATTTACACATCCATCCATCACAGCGCTGTGATGGAAAGCAAAAAAAACTTATCTCTCCACTGCACTCCCCCCCCCCCCCCCGATGTCAGTCAAAGTCAAAGCCCCCGGCGGGCGATGGTGATTATCCCGCGGCCATTAAAGCCACGCCGGGTGATGCAAGGTCGCGCACCGGGTCTTGGTGTTAGAGCCCCGGCGCGCGCTCGCAAAGTCCCGCGGCCATTCCAAGCCGCGCGAGGCGGTGATGTAAAGGCGGTGATTAACCTACAAACCCACACGTCTTTGGGGTGTGGGAGGAAGCAAGCCGCGGGAAACAGGGAGAACATGCAAACTCCACACAGGCAGACATCTGCAGTGATTAGAACATTTTACCGGAAAGCATTTTTGAAGGTTACAGTGCAGTTGACACTCACTGGGGCATCTGGACAGAAAGTCCATGTTTATTATTAGTGACTGGAGTCAGCTCAGTCATAGACGTGCCAAAAACAATGAGCACAATAAAGCATAAAACAAAGTGTTGGAGGAAATAGGCAGGAGAGAGTTTGACTGATGACATTTTGGGGTCAGGACTTTCTTCAGACCAACATCAGTCTGAAATTTCATCTGTTCATTTCTCTTCACAGATTATGCTTGATCTACTCAATTCCTCCAGCACGTTGGTTTTACCTCAGGATTGCAGCATCTGCAGTCAGCAACTAAATTAGTATCAGCCCAAAGCAGTGGTAAAGGGGTCAGCCTGGGCTCAGTGAGATCTTCAAGTGCTGAGTCCAAAGGCTGTCCAAGTCACACCTTGATGCCCATGTCCACTACATTGTAGAGCAGTGCCATCTCTTAAACTTCGATATGCCTGCTCCCTTAGGTAAATGTAAACTGTTCCATGCTGACCAATATTTATCATGTCATAGGAGCAGAATTACACCATTCGGCCCATCGAGTCTGTTCCACTGTTCAGTCATGGCTGATCTATTTTTTTAATCTCAACCCAATTCTCGTGCCTTCTCACAGTAACATTTGACACCCTTACTAATCAAGAACCTAATCAAGAAAGCTTTAAAAATACCCAAATGGCCTCCACAGTCATCTGTGGCAATGAATTCCACAGATTCATTACCCTCTGGTTAATGAAATTCCTCCTCATCTCCAATCTAAGGGTACGTCCTTTTATTCTGAAGCTGTGCCCTCTGGTCCTAGACTCTCTCACTACTGGAATCATCCTTTCCACATACACTCTATCTAAGCCTTCCATTGCCCAGTAGGTTTCAATGAGATTCCACCTCATCCTTCTAAACTCTAGCATGTACAAGCCCAGAGTTTAATGAATATTGCTTCCAAGCAAATACCTGGGCTTCATCTTCTTGATGTTCTTGTTGATGTTTGCTGCGCACATACTGACTGCCTTGCTTACTATGTAGGAGGAGTGAGGACTCCAGAAATACATGACTATTTCCAAGGTTGTGAGTGGTCCTGACATAGCAAAGGCATTGTAGGTAGACAAGTATTTCTTTCTTCCATGCTAACTAAACTTATCAGGTAGACCCATTAAGATCCTAGCTTATTATTCAAATCCCCCATTCCATCTCATCACCGTTGGTCACCCAATGGTCCAATATGTACCCAAACTTACAGCTAGGTTCCCCGCCCCCTTCATGGGCTCCAATGTCCCCAGTAACATTTGCAATGGCACGCTTTCACATTCAAAAGCCTTACCTGAAAGAGGGAGTTGACGTAATCATCATTTACTTTCAGATTGATCATTTTGAGCATATTTTTCATTTCCTTAAAACTGATCTTGTTGTCGTTGTTTTTATCAGCCTTCTGCAGATGTTGATGGATCAAGGTAACAGCAGTTAAGGCAATAACTAAACAGACAGTGAAACTATACATGAAACTATTTAGAAATATCACACGCGACATGGTCGCAGATGCAAAATCATTGCAAGGCTTGAAGTTCAGGAATGATCTCTGTACATCTGTTGGCATAATGAAACGGCTTGGGGTTAAAGATAATCATTGTACAGAAACCCCTTCACATTCTTGTTGGCCCAAACCCCAGCTTCAGTTCTCACCTCTCATCCCAGGTCACCGCATTCACCGGTACAGTATTCCTGTAACTCCATCATCAAGTTTGCCGACGACACCACTGTGGTAGGCCGTATCACTGATGGGGACGAGTCAGAGTATAGAAGTGAGATCGACCGATTGACCAAATGGTGCCAGCACAATAACCTGGTTCTCAACATCGGCAAAACCAAGGAACTGATTGATGACTTTGGAAGGGGTAGGATAGGGACCCACAATCCTGTTTATATCAACAGGTCGATGGTGGAAAGGGTCAAGAACTTCAAATTCCTGGGCGTGCATATTTCCGAAGATCTCTCCTGGTCCGTGAACACTGATGCCATTATTAAGAAAGCACATCAGCGCCTCTACTTCCTGAGAAGATTATGGAGAGTAGGTATGTCAAGGAGGACTCTCTCGAACTTCTACAGGTGCACAGTAGAGAGCATGCTGACCGGTTGCATCGTGGCTTGGTTCGGCAACTTGAGCGTCCAGGAGCGGAAAAGGCTGCAAAAAGTTGTAAACACTGCCCAGGCCATCACCGGCTCTGACCTCCCTACCATCGAGGGGATCTATCGCAGTCGCTGCCAATCGTCAACATCATCAAGGACCCACACCATCCTGGCCACACACTCATCTCTCCTTTGCCATCAGGCCTGAATCTGCAACATCCAGGTTCAGGAACAGCTACTTCCCCACAGCCATCAGACTATTAAACACAACTTCAAACAAACTCTGAACTATAACAGCCTATTGCACCTTATCTGTTTATTTATGTTTGTATATATATATATATTCTATGGTATATGGTCACACTGATCTGTTCTGTATTTATGCCTACAATATTCTGTTGTGCTGCAGCAAGCAAGAATTTCATTGTCCTATCTGGGACACATGACAATAGACTCTCTTGACTTGACTTGACCTTTCCTGATATAAATCCCATTCCTTTTTGACAAACATGTTAGTCCTTGCCTTTGTAGACGTTGCTGGTGAAATAAATCATGTTCCATTACAATCCTGATATGTTGACTTACCAAAGTAATGTTTTATTATTAAATATTTTCAGAGATATGAAAATCTATTTTACATTATGTAAATTCATGTGAATAAGGAATTCCGCTGCACCTGGTGAATATGGCAATAACCTAATCAGGATCTAAAATCCAGTGAAAAATCACCAATTTTTAAGCCATCTTTGTTGTTTAACTTCTTATGTCATTTCTCAGTTCCCTGAGAATGACTCTCGGATTTCTCTGTTCTATTTTGATGCCCTTCTAATGGCCTGGTTCTATTGGAATTAGTCTCTGAAGTCCCACTATAATTGCTCCCAAGGCAGCTTCCAAAATACTAACTGACCCAGATATAATTTTTGCACAATTTCAAAAGACACTTCCATGTCTTTGACTCCACATAATGGAATAGATCGGGTAGATGCACAGAGTCTCTTGCCCAGAGTAGGGGAAGCGAGGACCAGGGGACATAGGTTCAAGGTGAAGGGGAAAAGATTTTATAGGAATCCGATGGGGTAACTTTTTCACACAGAGGGTGGTGGGTGTATGGAACAAGCTGCCAGAGGAGGTAATTGAGGCTGGGACTATCCCATCGTTTAAGAAACGGTTAGACAGGTACATGGATAGGACAGGTTTGGAGGGCGTTGGACCAAGCGCAGGCAAGTGGGACTCGTGTAGCTGGGACATTGTTAGCCGGTGTGGGCAAGTTGGGCCGAAGGGCCTGTTTCCACACTGTATCACTCTATGACTATAATTTGACATTATGGTCTTTGGATGAATAGCAGATTACCACAGTCTCTGTTAATGTTGCCTTCTTTAATAATAATAATAATAATAATAGATTTTATTTATATAGAGCTTTTCAGGACTTTAGCCAGGACCTCTGCTTCAAAGCTCCATAATGTAGCTCTAAATGATAACTGGTGCTAACTAGTAGCAGCTGGCCTAGGCTCTGAACCGTTCGAGCATTTGCACAATATCCAGAACTAGATGGGCAGCACAATTACCACCACCGCCACGTGCTCAACGAGCCTTGTCCATCCCGAGCCTCGGATGGAGTATGCATGTTCTCCTTGTTCACTGTATTTTTACAAATACAAATACAGAATAGTCTGCAGGTGTCTTTGTGGAGCGAGGAAGCAGAGCCAGGAACATTACTGGGGGATAAATTCAATGCGTCAGTAAATCATTCTGCCGCCATCAACCCAGAATAATTATCCCATGTGTTCTTGTTAATCACCCTGCACTGAGCGGATATTCAGTGGAGGAGGGGGTGGAGAGCAGGCAGTGTTACATCTGCTGCCTGTGCTTTGTGCTCTTCAATACCTGGTTCTGTCCAGTTCAGGGATGTAATACATAATGTGTGGTGGGTGTTATTACCCCAGCTTCTTCTGCACAGCAGTTATGTCCCCCCTGAAGCTACTCTCTGCTGCTTCTGGGAGACCTTAAGGGCTAAAATATATTTGTGGGCGGCCTGCACTGAGATAAAAACATAGAAAATAGGTGCAGAAGGAGGCCGTTTGGCCCTTCGAGCCAGCACCGCCATTCATTGTGATCATGGCTGATCATCCACAATCAGTAACCCGTGCCTGCCTTCTCCCCATATCCCCTAGAGCTCTATCTAACTCTTTTAAATTCAGCCAGTGAATTGGCCTCCACTGCCTTCTGTGGCAGAGAATTCCCCAAATTCACAACTCTCTGGGTGAAAAAGTTTTTTCCCCCATCTCAGTTTTACATGGCCACCCCTTTATTCATAGATTGTGGCCCCCTGGTTCTGGATTCCCCCAACATTGGGAACATTTTTCCTGCAACTAGCTTGTCCAGTCCTTTTATGATTTTATTATTTGAGATGGAAGCTGTTAGCGGTTGCCCAGACCATCGTCCAAGGGGGCTGGAGGTGGCTACTGCATGGATCTCATTGAAATTTAGAACCATTAGCTCAATTAAATGCCCCCCAAAGACAATTATGATTGTCCTCCAATATTACACCTTGTGGGTGAAAGACAGCAGAATGGGGTTGAGGGAAAAATAGATCAGCCATGATCGAATGGCAGAGCAGACTCGCTGGGCCGAATGGCCTAATTCTGCTCCTATGTCTTATGAAGGTGAGCCTGATCCAAGCTTCACACACTCTGCAACCTTTCTGTCCACTTGTGATGGAGGGGTCATGGTTGCCGAGCTGGCCCACAGTCTGGTGTTTCTCACACCTTTACTCTCATGGTGCTGAGATCCCTTCAACAGACGCAGGTGCTCAAGGCTGATCTGGCCAATGGTCCATGTTCACCATAAAGCAGCAGCATCTTGTATTCTGCTCCCGATCTCTGGCTTTACAGGCTTCATTGGGCCTGACTTTCAGGGATGGAGTACAGCTCTCAAGTGGTCCTAGTTATTTTTTATTTTTTTATGGCAACTTCACCATCTTACCTTATTGGAAACCCTTGGGCTATCTTTAATCAGACTTTACTGGACTTTATCTTGCACTAAATGTTATTCCCTTTATCCTGTATCTGTACACATTGGACGGCCCGAATGGAATCATGTATAGATTTTCCGCCAACTGGTTAGTAGCAACAGCAGCTTTTCACTATACCCCGGTACTGGGTTGTTGTATTTGCCTATTATGGCTACTAAACCAGACTATAGCTTGACTCTTAGAGTTGAGCATCGTGTCAGTAACAGAGAGATGAGAGTCACCAGACCCCGGGTGTATATTTACATTGCCGGAACCCAGTCTGGGGGGTGGGGTGGGGGTGGGGAAACTTTTAAAATCTCTTCCCTGCACGGGAGACCCGACCTTTCTCTGTCGGGTCTCCGTTGTCGTTGGGGCCTAGCACCGTGGAGCGGCCTCCAACCGGAACGACCTGGGGCTCCAGCCGCGGAGCCTGCGGACTGTTCACCATCGTGGAGCTGGCCGAGTTCGGAGCGGGAGGAGCTGTGGTGGCGCGCTGCTGCTACCCGACCCCGGAGATTCGGAGGCTTCAGCCGCAGGTCTGATGGACGGTAACATCGGGAGCTCGCAGGTCCATGGTGGGAGACCGCTTTTCGGGGCTCCCGCAGCAGCAGCTACTCCCGCCCGAGTTGCGGGGTTGAGGATCGCCCGGCGCGGGCTTTGGTGGCCGTGGGACTTGCTGGCGCTACCGGGGGCTACAACATCAAGACCCGGAGCGTGGCCTTGCATTGGCCGGCGCGGCTTTAATGGCCGCGGGACATATCTACAATCGCCCGCCGGGGGCTTTGACTTTGACATCGGGAGGAGAATGTGGAGTGCAGGGGAGAGACAAGACTTTGCATTCCATCACAGTGAGGAGGAGATTCACTGTGATGGATGTTTGTGTAAATTGTGTTGTGTCTTGTTTTTTTTTACTTGTTTGTATGACTGCAGAAACCAAATTTCGTTTGAACTTAGGTTCAAATGACAACAAATAAATATCTATCTATCTAATGCCCAGCCAGGTCTTTCCCCTTGTGGTCAAAGGATATTGTTCGATTTTGTCCTGCTGGCTCATGGTTGCTACTCTTCCGGTTAGTTTCTTCAGCCCCCGCACCCAGCACCTCCCTTCCTCCTCCGAGGCCGCCACCAGGTCCAGGCTGCTCCGGCTGCCCACGAACACGATGGTGAAGCAACGTTTCTGCAAGAAGCTGCCGCCGTGTTTGGTCATCACCTCCGACTGGTGACCCTCCTGGATGTCCTGGATATCCATCACCGAGACTGAAACACCGGGCGGAGAATTAGCAGCCGGACAACGTTTGCAAACCAGCTGGGTCATGGGACAACTCTGCGGGCTGGGGGAGGGGTCTGCGGTGAAAACCAGGGCGGCTGCAGATGGGATCTGAGGGCGGGTTGGAGGGTGGAGAGCTGGTGTGTGAGGTTGAGCCAGCGTTGAGTTAAGCAGCGGCTGCAAGTAATATGGGTCAGGCGGGCACCCTTCAAATTACACTGAAGCCTTGGACATTCAGCCCGACGAACCCATGCTATCTACACCACATTTGTATCATGGCATGAACAATACCAACACATGGACATTTGGAAACAGGTGCTTAGGATGCAGCGAGGACCCAAATGAAAAGGAATGGACTGGACTTTGGAACATGCAGCGACCTCAGGCTGTGCTTCACAGACTGTCTTCTGAGCAAATTGTGTTGAATGGTGTACGTCAGTGTTGTAATGGGGGGCAGAAATTCTCTGCCTAATCCTCTCCACCTCTCCCCTTTTCCACATCCTACAAGACACCCTTTCAAACCTATATCTTTGACCAAAGCATTCAGTAACCTCTCTTACAAGAGCACCTGCTCATCTGGCTTGGGACAGGGTATTATTCAGCAGTTCAAAGCACGTTTAAAAGCATTGTAGTGCCTGAGAGGTTTTTGGAGCATAAAATTTTTATGATAAATTTAGTATATTGTGTCAAAAAATAATCCCATAAAACAAATGCTAGCCAGTTACCATAGAATTAAATATATTAAATAGTTACTGGAAGTGGGGACCTCATCCTGAGAACCTCCTAGTCACACACCAGACTTGGAAAGGTATGACTAGTCCTTCAGTGGGTCTAAATCGGGGAACTCCTTGCCCAGCAACACTGTGGCAACAACTTCACTGGATCGCTCCTCAAGGGCAATGAGAATAATGTAGAACAATGTACTGTGACATAGTTTGATGGCCCATGAAATGTCAGGAATTGAGGTCGGGTGACCTCCTTTTGCCTTCAATTCCCTAGCAAAGCCTACATGGTGTCACTGCAGTCTCCCACTGTATTAACGCCAGGGTTCCCACTGCACTTAGTGTTCCCACAGCACGACACCCCACTGCACTGACACCACAATGTTCCCACTACACGAGCATCAGTGTTCCCATTGCACTAATACAGTGGTCCCACTGCACTAATACAGTGGTCCCATTGCACTGATACAGTGGTCCCACTGCACTAACACCGTGTTCCCACTGGATTAAGTGTCCCCACTGGTTTAACAGTGTTTCCACTGCACTAACACCACTGTGTTCCCACTGCACTAACACCACTGTTCCCACTGGATTAACAGTGTTCCCACTGCACTAACCACTGTGTTCCCACTGGATTAAGTGTTCCCACTGGTTTAACAGAGTTTCCACTGCACTAACACCACCGTTCCCACTGGTTTAACAATGTTCCCACTGCACTAACCACTGTGTTCCCACTGGATTAAGTGTCCCCACTGGTTTAACAGTGTTCCCACTGCACTAACACCACAGTGATCCCACTGGATTAAGTGTTCCCACTGGTTTAACAGTGTTCCCACTGCATTAACACCACAGTGTTCCCACTGCTCTAACAACAGTGCTCCCACAATGTGAATGGTGCCGTGCTCCCAATGTCGTCACAGTGCCGATGCTATGGTGCTTAAATACGATACTCACACGTAGGTGGCTTATTCCTGGACTCGTACCAGATTGAGAGCCCGTCCTCCTGCAGCTTCATCTGGCGATCCTTCTTCCACTTACTGGACTTTACTTTTCGCAACTTGCTGCCTCTCAGCATGTACTTTACATCATCATCTTCATGTAACCCTGGGAAAGGCAGTAGGACATAGTTCCCTCAACAAACTAAATAAGATGGAAGGTAGACTTCTCCGGTTTACCCCTGGCGCCATATGTCAGTGAGTTCAGAGAAAGGTTACAGCTAAAGGAGACCATTCAGCCCAGTGTGTGCATGCTGGCTCTCTCCCAGAGGAACTCATTAATTGCAGCCCACCCCCTTCGCTGCCACCTTGTATATTTCTCCACACCATATTTGTATCCAATTCCCTCTTGGAGGTCACAATGGGCGGCACGGTGGGGCAGCGGTAGAGTTGCTGCCTTACAGCGACTGCAGCGTCGGAGATACAGATTCGATCCTGACTACGGGTGCTGTCTGTACGGAGTTTGTACGTTCTCCCCGTGACCTGCCTGGGTTTTCTCCGAGATCTTCGGTTTCCTCACACACTCCAAAGACATACAGGTATGTAGATTAATTGGCTTGGTAAATATAAAAATTGTCCCTGGTGGGTATAGGATAGTGTTAATGTGCGGGGATCGCTGGTCGGCGCGGACCCGGTGGGCCGAAAGGGCCTGTATCTCTTCACTAAACTAAACTAATGCAACCTCTGGTACTGACCTCTCCTATGCCAAAGACATATTCCTGAGCTTCCAATCTACCTTGTTATGGTCCATGCGTTTTTTACCTGCACTTTCCCTGAGGCTGCAGCATGATATGCTGCACTCTATTCCCTATCTCTTTTAACCCTCATGTACAGAATGATCCACATGGATAGCATACAAGACAACATTTTTCACTGCATCTCGGTACACGTGTCAAGACTTGCGTTGGTAAAGCTTGCTTACAGTGTTGGTTCGCTGCTATAGGAAGGGTGTCATTAAACCGGAAAGGGTACAATAAAGATTTACAAGCACGTTACAATTCTGGAGTTTTGAGATATAATGAAAGCTTGGATTGGCTGGGTCATTTATCCTGGGGAAAGATAGAGATATACAATCTTTTCTCGGGTAAGGATGTCAGAAAAACTAGAGGGCATAAGTTGAACGTGAGGGGAGAAAGATTTAAAAGGGATCCAAGTGGCAACTTTTTCACACTGAGGTTGAAGCATATATGGAACAAGCTGCCTGGGGAAGTACAATTCCAACATTTAGAAGGATAGGAAAGGTTTGGTGGTATATGGGCCAGGCATAGGCAAATGGGATTATTTTAAGCAATTTGGTCAGCATGGATGAGTTGGACAGAAGGGCCTGTTTCTTTGCTGTATAGCTCTATGCATTACTCTATGCTGCATCTTACGAAAAGCCTTCTGACGACAACTGCATTCTTCCCATCAACTCTTTTCATTATCTAAGTGTATAGAGCACACTTAACATGGCAGATGAGCTCATGCAGAGATAATTATTACTAGCACAAGGTTTAAAGGGAGGGAGACTGGCAGCTGAACATTCCTGATTACAGGGCAGGGCAATGCTAATTAAAGAAACTTACACACACATGAGAGAGGATGATACCTCAGCAAGTTCATCAAATGAGGCTGCATCATAGATCATAGTACAGCACAGAATGGGCCCTTCAGCCCACCATGTCCATGCCAAAGTTTTTGCCTATCTACACTAATCCTATTTGCCCACTGGGCCTTAAAAGAGCAATGAAACTTCTGGTGGAACCTGTAGTCCCGCATTCTCAGGGAGATAGAACACATCTCTTGGCAAATCTCTGGTAAGTGCAAACACTAAGACAGTAATGGTGCAATGTTTTAATTACCCAAGCAGTTAGACAGGTACATGGATAGTACAGGTTTGGAGGGATAGGGACCAAATGCTGGGACGTTGTTGGCCAGTGTGGGCAAGTTAGGCTGAAGAACCTGTTTTCACACTCTATCACCCTATGTCTCTATGACAAGCATTAATGATCAGTTTAAAGGACCGAGTGAACACAGGACAGCCAAACCTCATTATCTGATGTGTGAAGTGATGCATTTTAGTAAGGTAAACCAGAGTAGGACTTACACAGTAAGATGACAGGGTCCAGGAAAGTGATTTGATTGGAGACTCCTAGGGGTACAAGTACATAGTTCCATGGAAGTGGTGACACAGATTGCCAGGGTGGTGAAGAATGTGTTTGGCATGCTCGTCATCATCAGTCGGGGCATCGAGTGCATGAGTTAGGACCTCATGTTGCAAGTCCTATTGAGAAATGTTGGTGAGATCACACTTGGAGTATCGTGTGCATCTCTGGTCACATAGTTGTAGGAAAGATGTCATTAAACTGGAAAAGGTGCAGAAGAGGTTTACAACAATGTTACCAGGAGTGGAGGGCTTGAGTTATAAGGAGAGACTGGATAGGATGGGGTTTTTTCCCCTGGAATGTTTGAGACTATGGGGTGACCTTATGTCGGGGTACAGGTTATGTGAATGGTCATACTTTTCCTCAAGGTAGAAGAACCATAAACAAAGGGACACAGGTTTAAGATGAAAGGGGAAAGATTTCATGGGAACCTGAGGGGCAATATTTTTACACAAAGGATGGTGTACACATGGAACAGACTACCAGTGGAAGTAGCAGAGGCGGGTACAAATTACAATGTTTAAAAGACACTTGGATGGATACATGGAAAATTGACCCAGGTAGGTACCTTGGTCAGCATGGTCGCAATGGACTGGAGGACCTGGTTCCATGCTGTCCGACTATGGCTGCACACTCAGGTGAATATGATTCATTAGTTTGAAGTTTGCTCAACAAGAAAGCAAGCAATAGAGACGTAGGAGACTGCCGATACTGGAATCTGGAGCAAAAAATCCTGATGCAGGGCTTTGATCCAATATCTCAGCCATTCCTTTGCCTCCACAGATGCTGCTTGACCCTCTTCAGTGGTTTGTTTTTTGCTCCAGTAAAAATGTGCAATCCTGAATGTAATTTTAAGGAATGAAGCTGGGTAGATGGTCAGAGCATCAGGGGAGTGTAGGTTTGTCATCAGGGGAGTGTAGGTTTGTCATCAGGGGAGTGTAGGTTTGTGGCGTGACCATAAACTGGCTTCTTTTAGAAAAGGATAGAGTGCAGGATCTGAACTGGAACCAACCAATTGTACTCAACTGGGAAGTGATTTAGAAGACCAGTAAAATGGACTTGAAACAATTTTAAGAAGGGAAATCAAGAAGTTCAGGGTAAATATGTCTGCACAAAGGAAAGGGGGGTAAAGGATGACAGGAGGGTGGGATGCAGCCAACTGGGGAAGCTTACGTGAGACACTGGGAACAGCATAAAACCTGGGGCAATATCAAAAGTGTAGTTGTCAAAAAAGGAAGGGAATGAACAAGATATCAGCAAATCAAATCAAAGAGCTAAAGATAAGAATAGAAAATGCTAAGAATTTAGCGGGTGGGACAACAAATGAAACAGAGGAAAGTTCACGTCAATGGCCTTCTCTCAAAAGTAGGTAAGGTTTGAAAACAGGTATTCAGTTACACAGAAGAGGAATGGATTGTGGATCAAAGCGCTCAAAGGGTGGAGTCCAAGAGAAACTGGATGAACAGGAAGTGGTGATGCTGGCTGAGGGAGGCTTGTTACTCATAGATGATCTCTCTGGGGGAAGTGTAATTAGAAGGAGAACACAAAAAGAGAGTGACCAACCAAGGTGCTGGAACTGTGGACACTGGCTGGTAGTGACTCCAGCAGGAAAGAATGGTCCATGATATTGTTCAATTCACCATTGAGTCCCCTGGGCTTACCGTGTCTGTTGCCATTCTCAACCTTACTTTACATCTTGCTGGAGTAGGGTAAAAACCAGAGGCGGTGAGAGGGATTGGGATGGAAAATTAACTACTGGGAGCTGAGGGAACTCATTGCAGACTGAAGAGAGCCCATTCTGCAAAGTGATAATCTCATTGCATTTGGTTACTTCAATGTAGAGCAAAACTACACGATGAGAACCATCTGCATAGGAAGAAACTTTAGACACCTGTTTATACCAAAGATAGACACAAAATGCTGGAGTAACTCAGTGGGTCAGGCAGCATCTCTGGAGAAAAAGAATAGGTTTTGTTTCAGGGTGAACCCTTCTTCAGACTGAAAGATCTATATTTGAAACCTATCCCAATGTTTCTCTTTAATGCTACACAGTGGAGATATTGATGACAACATTTCTTGTCCAATATTCCTTTGAACCTTAACTTGCTCTGATTCCATCTTCTGGCAAGATGTCTTGGTGGCAATGATTTATCCAAGCTCCACGCGCCTTGCTACAATGAAGCAATTAGTTGTGAAGGCTTCAGACTGCAGGAATGAGAGACAAATGCATCACCCACACATAATCCATTCTACATAATCCATGAACTTCATCCTCTTTGATCTCTCGTTTTCACACTTTACCCTTCCATATCTCTAGTCTCCTTCTCCCCTTTCTCCAGAGTTGAAGCCCACAGATGCTCAGCCCTGGAAACTGTGCAACTGACAGGCCTGGGAACAGTCTTTACTTTATCCCACGACGGCGTTTAGCAGCTACTTGCAAATTTACAATGCAGTTATTTAGAATGCTCGTCACTGCATTTCAGTCTGTGTCTGCCCCTTATCCAATGTGGGTCAGTGATCCAGAGAGCACAATAATCACAATTCTAATTCCACAATGCACTGTGTAAGCACTTGTGACCTTGTCCGTGATCAGACTCACAGCCACACACAACTCCCACTAACGGCAGAATCACTGAAGGAAGGGGGGCAAGGCATGTGACATCACTTTGTAGAACCCTAGCGAAGATGCATTCAAAGTCTTGTACACTCAATCAGCCTCAGACCTGTGGCCCTTTTCCCCACCGTACTTCTACTTCCCACAGGCTCCAGTGGCACTCATCTCCTTAAAGCATCAGATGGGCCCTGCTACAGGTACTGTTGTAACTACCAGAGGGCATTCACTGCATTAGCCTGAGAGGCAAATCAGGCAGGGAAGCCTGCTTCAATATCTACTGTACAACCATTCAACACCCTGGCTAAACCTCCAGCCTCAAAATGGTTTAAACGCACAGTGTTGATTGTGTCAGAGACCATGCTGTGATTGAACAAGTTCAGCAGCCAAAGTTCTATTTGCAGCTAGAAGATAGACACAAAGCGCTGGCGTAATTCAATGGGTCAGGCAGGGTATGGACAGGCCTGAAGAAGGGTCCTGACCTGAAACGTCACCCATCCTTTGTCTCCAGAGATGCTGCCTGACCCGTTGAACTACTCCAGCACTTTATGTCTATCTTCGGTATAAACCAACATCTACAGTTCCTTCATACACTCTTTGTTGCAACTATCCGCTCCTTTGTAAACCACTGCTAATCCACCTGATTTAGTGCAAACAAGGAAGTTGGACTTTAGCCTTCTTGTTTTTAATTTCAAACACTCGTAAACATTGTCAGATAACTGCAACTATGCTGAATCCACCCCACCATGAGAGTTGCCTAAATTCAATCTCATTATTTTCTCCATTACTATTTTCTACTTGTATTTACTTTGATAAAATTCATCTCCTTAGTATTTTTTCATTTTCCTTTTCGGCTGCCACTTTATTTTTTTCATGTGGCGAGGAGAATCTGTGCATTCAGCAAAATAGGAACATGAAGCAAGCATTTACCCACCTTTCAATTAGATTGTCGTCTGCATCCAAGAGCTTGTTCAGCAACTTACATTACCAGCTATTGAACAGGTGTGTCCCTGCAGCGAGTATATCTCTGCATCATAACCTCATGCCTTTTTTGGCTGAGCATGAAGCTTTCCAAAACTCATTGTTGCATTGTCTGCCTGCGTCTAACTTGAAGAATCCCACGATTCTTTCACTTCATATAGAACATTGAACAGTACAGCTCAGAAACTGGCTGTTTGGCCCATAATGTCTGGGCTGAATATGATGCCAAGGTAAATTGAGTGGGATAGATAGAGTGAATGAACAATGTTTTACCCAGAGTAGGAGAATCAAAAACCAGAGGACATAATGTGTAGGAAGGAACTGCAGATGCTGGTTTACACTGAAAATCGACACAAAATGCTGGAGTAACTAAGCAGGACAGACAGCATCTCTGGAGACACGGAACAGGGGATGTTTCGGGTCGAGACCCTCTTCAGACTTCAGAGACTGAAGAAGGGTCTCAACCCGAAACATCACCCATTCATTCTATCCAGAGATGCTGCCTGTTCCACTGAGTTACTTCAGCATTTTATGTTTATCTACCAGAGGACATAAGTTTAAGGTGAGAGGAGAAAGATTTAATTGGAACATGAGGGGCAACTTTTTCACACAGAGGGTGGTAGATAGATGGAACGAGCTGCCAATGGAGGTAGTTAGGCAGATGATATAACAACAATTAAAATATATATGGACAGGGACATGGATGGGAGAGGTTCAGAGATGTGGGTGAATTGTGGCCAGGTGGGACTAGCGTAAATGGGGTACCATTGTCGGCCTTGGCAAGTTGGGCCAAAGGCACTGCTTCTGTGTTGTATGACCCTTTGACACTGTTAATCTCCTTTGCCTGCATGTGATCCATATCCCCCACACCCTGCTTAGCTACTTGCCTAAATGCCACTATCGTAGCCGCCCGCACCATCCCCTTGCCTATGTGCTCTAGGCACCCACCGCTCTGTGTGAAAAACATCCCACATATCTCTTTTAAATGTCGCCCCTCCCACCTTAAAGATATGCCCTCTCGTTCTTGACATTTCCCCGCTGGGAATAAGGTTCTGACTGTTTACCCTTTCTATGCCTCTCATATCAGGTCTCTCCTCAGCCTCTGACGTTCCAGAGAAAACTATCCAAGTCTGGCCAACCTCTCCATATAGGTAACTTCCTCTAATCCAGGCATCATTCTGGTAAACCTCTGCTGCACCCTCCACATCTATGCTGTAATGGGGAGACCAGAATTGCACACAATACTCCTAAATGCAGTCCTATACAGCTGCAACAGGATTTCCTGATTTTTATACTCAGTGCCCTGACCAATGAAGGGAAGCATACCATACATCGTCTTTACCATTCTATTTACATACGTTGCCACTTTCACTGAGCTATGGATTTAGATCCCAAGACCCCTCTCTACTGCTCTTGCCATGAACTGTATGCTTTCTGCATATAATGGATAGGATACGGTTTGGAGGGATATAGACCAAACGCAGGCAGGTGGGACGTGTGTAGATGGTGCATGTTGGTCTGCGTGGGCAAATTAGGCAGTGGGGCCTATTTCCACGCTGTATGACTATTCAACCTCCCAAGGTGAAACACCTCACACTTGCTCGGATTAAACTCCATCGGCCATTTACTGCCATTACCATCGACGTGTCCGTCAACAACCTTCCCTGTTTTCTGTTGTACCTCATAAGTGTTGTGGGTTGTAAGCGTATTTCTCTTCCACACTCCTTGTTACTATCTCTGCCCACTTTGTCATCAGCATCACTGCCCTGCATTCACTTACTCCATCTCTTTCATTTATACCATCTTTCCACAGTTTCCTCACCCTCACTGGCCTATCACTCACTGCAATGCTGCTAATCCTTCCTTTCCACACCTTTGTCCTTCTAATCTGAAATATTAATCTCTCCATCTGGATGGTTAGGGCAGTGCAGTGGTGCAGCAGGTAGTGCCACTGCCTCACTGCTTCAGGGACTCTGGTTCAACCCTACCTTTGGTGCTATCTATCAGGAGTTTGCGTGTTCTCCGTCTGAGTTTACTCGGAGTGCTTCTGTTTGCTCTCCCAGCTTCTAAAGATGGGCGGGCCGGTAGGTATTAGACTGCTGTAAATTGCCCCTGGTGTATGATTGCTAGAATCTAGGGGGGGGTTGAGAGTAGGGTCGCCAACTTTCTCACTCCCAAATAAGGAACCGATGATCGGCCATGAGAAGGAGGGGTGGTGGTGTCGGCGATAAGCGAAGGTCCGAAGGTCGGACAGCTGGCCGGGCTGCCGACCGACGGGGCCACGGGCGAGGAGCTGCTGCTGCACTCCATGGGCTGCACTACGTCGGGACGGGTGAGGCGGGGCTGGACGTGGCGCTCCGACCCGACAGTCCCCTCGACCCGAGTAGGAGCAGTCAAACCAATTTAGCCCAATATACGGGATGTCCCGGCTAATACGGGACTGTTGGCAACCCTAGTTGAGAGGAATGTGGGAAGAATAAAATAAGGACACAAGACACTGGGATCTTGAGCAAGAAGGCTGGAAGAACCCTTCTTCAGATCAGTCTAAAGGATCCCGACCCGAAACGTTATCTGTCCATTTCTTCCACAGATGCTGCCTGACCCCTGTTTTGTTATTGTTGTTCGAGAATGAAATGGGTTAGGGGGGGATTAGTGGAGGGCCGGCTGTTACACAGTGAGCCAAATGCCTGCTTTCCATGCTGCATCTCTCTATGACTCGATCTTGTTTTACAAATCGCATCCGAGTCGCTACCCGCTGTTCACGAAGAACCCACCCAGCCCTCTCCGGACATCTCCATCCTTGCTCTCTCTCTCACACACACTCTCTCCGCTGGCTGTCCCCCTCACTACCTGCTGGGACATTGTCTCAAATCTCCACTGTTAATGTCCTCTCGGCGATAGCCTTTTTGAAGATTGTGTTTTTTCTCTTCTCTCCACAACCCTCGGCCCTCCAGACAGGGTTGTGAAGACGGGATACTGTGCCTGTGCTGAACCCGAAGCCGAGTGGCGACAGACCCCTGTATGAACTCACACACCCGCGGCGGCTGAGCTGAATAACCATCACCTTGTTGCTGCGCCGTTGGATTCGGGTGGGCTTAGGTTTACTGTGTTTAAGAAGGAACTGCAGATGCTGGAAAATCGAAGGTAGACAAAAATGCTGCAGAAACTCAGCGGGTGCAGCAGCATCTATGGAGCGAAGGAAATGGGCTGAGTTTCTCCAGCACTTTTGTCTACCTTAGGTTTACTGTTTGTTGTCCCCTATACCGGGGAACAGCGAGAAGCTTTGCTTTAAACGCTTTCCGATCAAATCAAATGATCCCATAAATACAATCAAAACCCAAACTCAATTACATTGGGAGACGCCGGGTGGAGTAACTCCGCGGGCCAGGCAGCATCTCTGGAGAGGTTCACACTCTGGAGAAGGGTCCCGACCCGAAACGTTACCTATCCATGTTCTCCACAGATGCTGCCCGACCCGCTGAGTTACTCCAGCACTGTGTGTCCTTTTTTGGCAAACCAGCACCTGCAGTTAGTTAGTTCCTTGTATCCATATTCATGCACAATTGGGCCGTTCCTCGAATATGGGTGAAGCGGGCAGGGGGTAGGGGGGTAGGGTAGAGGGTAGAGGGTAGAGGGTAGAGGGTGCCCGGCCCGGCCCGGGATAAGTCAAGGCGGTGACTGAGGGAACGATGCCCGGGACAAGCGAACTGGCATCGCCCAATGCCGGTCTCCACACCCCTGAAGCTGCCGGCTCTCCACCCCAACCCGCGGCTGTAAACCCCCCCCCCCCCCCCCCCGAGGCTCCCTCCTTTCCGCAAGGGGGGGAGATCCCTCACTGGGACTGGGGGGGGGGGGGGGGGTCTCGCCTACACGCGGAGGCTCAGTGCTGAATAGGCAGAAGGTCGCCATCCTCACCAACTTTCTGGAAGGCTTTCAGAGCGAGTTTCTTGCCGTCTCCGTCCTGTAGCGGAGGCACCAAGCTTCCGGACCTGCTGCCGATCATAGTGCTCCTTCCCTGGGCCCGGACTTTGCCCCGTCACCGCCCCCTTGTCTGTGTCCGTGTCCGTGTCTGTGTCTGTGTCTGTGTCCGCCCTCGTCCCAGCCGCCTGTGATCTCCGCTCCCGTACTCTGCCCGGCCCGGAGCAGCGCCGAATGAGACGCTACCTTCTCCCACCCTCTACTTATAAAGCGGCAGCCTCGGCTCACTCAGCTCGCAGCCTCTATATAAGGAGAGGGCTGCGCGCAAATGAGGAGAGGTTGATTGAGAAGAAAACGTTTTCATTAAAAAATTCAATCGCTTTCTCGCCCTCCCCACCCCGCACTATTCCAGGCTACGCCTCCTGTGGCTGGGACATAAAGAACCAGGGGCCCGGGTCCCTTCATACAGTCACATAATGATACAGCGTGGAGCTTGTCCTACGGCCCAACTTGCCCACATCAGCCAACAATGTCCCAGCTACACTTGTCCCACCTGCCCGCGTTTGGTCCACATCCCTCCACACCTGTCCTATCCATGTACCTGTCTTACTGTTTCTTAAACGTTGGGATAGTCCCAGCCTCAACTACCTCCTCTGGCAGCTTGGTCCATACACCCACCGCCCTCTGTGTGAAAAAGTTACCCCTCGGATTCCTATTAAATCTTTTCCCTTTTATCTAAAACCTATGTCCTCTGGTCATGGATTCACCTACTCTGGGCAAGGAACTCTGTGCATCTACCCGATCTATTCCTTTCATGATTTTGTACACCCCTATAAGACCACGCTCATCGCCCTACACGACGACCCTCCTATCCCACTTGAACCTTTGGGGATCTCTACCCTGGAGAGCTGTAGATTCCCCGTCTCTGTGGTTATACTGAGAGATTGGATAGGTTGTGATTATTCCCACTGGAAAGTCAGGGGCTGAGGGGGGGGGGGGGGGGAGAGAGAGACTTTCTTGAGGGTTATAAAATTGTGAGGGGCACAGATAAGATAAATATAATATTTACCTCGGGCAGCGGCGTCCAGAGCCAGAGGGTGTAAGATGAAAGGGGAGAAATATAAAGACAATCTGAGGGGTATGTTTTTTGCAGCAATTTGGTTATCTGGGTGGAGCTACCTGAGAAAATGATTGGGGCAGGGATTATTACAATATTTAAAAGGCATTTGGGCAGGAAAGGGTTAGAGAGATACAGGTGCATTGCAGGCAGATGTGATTACGAGGCATCACGGTTGGAATTGACGAGGTAAGCAGAAAGGGATCATTTCTATGCTGTACCTTTCTATGATTCAAGAGTCAAGAGTGTGTTATTGTCATATGTCCCAGTTAGAACAATGACATTCTTACTTGCTGCAGCACAACAGAATATGTAAACATAGTACTCTGTAAGCAATATAATAAACGAGAGAAAAAAAGTTCAGTGTGTATATGTACACATACCCACAAGTACACAGACATATATATGTATACTCATACACACACACGCACACATATGTACACACAACAAGCAAACAATAGTAGTGCAATAATAATAATAAAGATAATAATAATAATAATAATAATAATAATAATAATAATAGTCTATTGAAGTTCAGAGCTTATTTGAGGTTGTCGTGTTTAATAGCCTGATGGCTGTAGGGAAGAAGCTGTTCCTGAACCTGGACGTTACAGTTTTCAGGCTCCTGTACTTTCTTCCCGATGGCAATGGTGAAATGTGTGTGTGGCCAGGGTGGTGTGGGTCTCTGATGATGCTGGCTGCCTTTTTGAGGCAGCGATTCCGATAAATCCCTTCGATGGTGGGGAGGTCAGAGCCGGTGATGGACTGGGCAGTGTTCACAACTCTTTGCAGTCTTTTTCGCTCCTGGACGTTCAAGTTGCCGAACCAGGCCATGATGCAACCAGTCAATATGCTCTCTGCTGTACACATGTAGAAGTTCAAGAGAATCCTCTCTGACATACCGGCTAATAGCATATTCAGGCTATTAAACACTTCAACCTCCAAACCGACTCCAAACTATATAGACTTGTTCTTTATTATGGTATTTACATAGTACTATGTTCACATATCCATTGTGCTGCTGCAAGTAAGAATTTAATTGTTCCATTTCAGGACATATGGCAATAAAACACTCTTGGCTCTTGACTTTCTTGAGATCATTTGTTTTTAAGATATTAAGGGAATCAAGAGATAGGGTTTTAGCACAGGCAAGTAGCACTGAGGTAGAAGGTCAGCCATGGTTTATTGGAATGGTAAACAATGTAATGGAAAGAATGGGCAGAATGGCCTGCTCCTGCTATTTCTAATGTTCTAATGTCCTTTGGCTTGATCCCTTGTTAATATTCTTGGTATGTTCAAAATACCTGAAACCTTGTGTCAGGTCATGCCTTGCCCCTTCTCAGTGCTGGCTCCTTCCCCTTGATCTCACGTTGTCACATGAAGGCTTTAAAAATGTTTCTTTCCCAAGGTACGCTGCACAAAACAAACCAAGCTAAACGAAGATTTGACCTGGGGGCGCCAAGGGTTTGAGTCAGAAGCGGTATCCAGTGGCAGCAGGAGGAAAAGATTGAAGATAATTTGCCCCAAAATGCCAAAGATAGATGCAACTTTTTTTCTAAATAACAGGTTGCTTTAATCTGGAATAAATTGCCTCAGATGTTGGTGGAGACAGATTCAATAATAACTTTCCACATGGAGTTGAGTGTATTTGTACAGAACAACTCTGTAATTTTTCTTCTTGGTTACAAAATAACAGGAATCTTTAATGCTTCTTCTTTTTTAGGAAAGGATTGGTTTGTACAGTGCAATTAGTGACAAACATTAAATATAGTATTGCTGTAAAATTACTGAGGGTTGTCAGAGTTATGGGACCAGCAAAGAGCGAGGAACAGAATCTGATAATAAATTGGCAAGAAATCTTCTAGGTTTACAGTTTAGCACAGAACCTGACTCTTGGGCCCACGGTGTCCACACCAACCAGCGACCACTGTACGCCAGCTCTATCCTAAACATTAAGGACAATGTACATTTTTTTTTACCAAAGTCAATTAACCATCAAATCTGTACGCCTTTGGTGTGTGGGTGGAAACAGGAGCACCCGGAGAAATCCCACACAGTCACAGGGAGAAGGTACAAACTCCGTATAGACAGCACTGGTAGTCAAGATCGAACCCAGGTCTCTGGCGCTGTAAGGCAGCAACTCTACCACTGTGCCACCGTGTAGGGAAGAAGGTAAAGTAGGATTCTTTTCCAAGTGTGTAATGCAGAAGGCGTGAGTAGAATATCTCACATGGTCTCCACAAATTAAGGTGTTCGTGCCAACATTGTGACTGAGGTGATGAATGGGGTGAGAGAGGACATATTGAGTATTCAACATATTTCAAAGCAGGTAAATCCCCTGGCCCAGGTGAAATACCCCAGATACGGATGGGTACATGGATAGGATAGGATTTAGAGGGATATGGGTTTGTTAAGGGAGGCAGAGCTGAACTACGCTGCTGTCTCACAGGTCAGGTTTGGTCCAGTGGTCCTGCGTGCGTGGAGTTTGCACGTTCTCCCTGTGAATGGGTTTCTCCTGGGTACTTTGGTTTTCACCCATATGCTAAAGGGAAGCTGACTGGTGTAAATTGGCTCTCTTTTATATGGGTGGCAAGAGAATCAGTTGACAGGGTGGTGATGGGGTTGGAAAATTGATGAAGACCGAGAGAGAGACAAATTGTATCAGTATGGGTGGATGGTTCATGGTTAACATGGACACAGTAGAATAGAGGGGCTGATGTCTGATATACTGTAACTCTCAAGGTTGTATCTGTGAAATTAATACAACATTTGGAGGAGGTATCAATGAAGGCCGATGACTGCAGCATGGTTGATGTATTCTAGAGGGATTTTTTTTTTTTACCAGAGAAATTAGATTAAAAAAAAAAAAAAAATTATTTTTATTAGAAGCAGTGTACAAAAGTATAAACCGCGGCATATGACAATACATTTATTGTTCAGCTTCAATTTTAATTTTTAGCTAAAGATGAGAAGGAAGAAGAGAGAAAAAGCAAGAGAGAGAGAAAGTGAATGTGCAAGAATAGAACCATAGACTACCAAATTGGTGGAGCCAAAGAATGCAGTAAAAGAAATAAGAAAAACGTAAAGAAATAAAAAGACAAAAACAGAAAGAAAAACAAAAAGTGATGATATACCTGCTTCGTATCTCTCCCCACCCATCACCCAACCCGTAATTCGATTTAATTCCAAAATTGTGTTGCAATTCTAGAGGGATTTTAACAAGGCATTCAACAAAGCTCCATGTGGCGAGCTGAAAGTTTAGTTTAAATCTTTTTATTTGAATTTCACAGCAATTTGCATACATACTATGATAACAGACAGTGTCAATCAAGGCATAATTGAGAAACAGTATGTAAGCGACCCTCAAAGCCCTTACCCTTACCCTTCAATCCACCCGAATCAGGTCGGAACCAAACGGGGACAGACAACACTCACATACGTACACATACACACAAATATGGTAAAATAACCGGAACAAAAAGTACTTTAAAAAAAATTTAAAAAAAATAATTGGGGGGGGGTCACTAATAACAGTAAATAAGTAAGTGGCGAGCTGAAAGTTTGCACAAAACTAAAGGCCCAGAGGATCTAAGGGATAGTGGGCACTTTGGATTCAAAATCACACATGGCCTTTTAGGTTGAGAAGCACCTGATAGAGACATTAATACTTTAGATGAGTAGGTAGGGTAAATAATAGGAGATAGCAATAGTTGAATTTGTTCACCTAAGTCTAGAGGCATCTAAAAATAGAGGGTAGAGGTTTGGGGTAAGAGGTACGAAATATAGAGGGGATCTGAGAAAACACTTTTCTTCCCCGAAGGTGGATGAGATCTGGAACACGCAGACGGAGGAGTGATGGAGTCAGAGAGTCTCACAACATTTAAGTTTCTACACAAACAATTGGATCCACCACGGGAGAGAGGCTCACCACATCAGCAATACCCAAAGCCCAAAAATGAATTATTTCAGACAGGGCTTCAGGCATAACAAAAATATTTTACGTTTGAGAAGTTGGGACAGAGTGATACTAATACAATTGTTCTCAAGACTACGTCTTTGATGAGTTGGCCTGTGGGTGCAAGATGCCAACCAATTCATGATTCAAGGGTCAGGTCTGGTGTGATCAGTTCTCAGCCCTCTCTCTCTGGGTCCTCCTTAAGCAGCAGCTAGTTAGAGTTTTGATATTGATATTCCTTTGCTGGGTTTCTATGTGGTGAGTTCACACTGTTACAAATGGACTAATAAGGAGGATGGAGTCTAAATCCTTGGAATTTGTTACACTTTTATCACGCCGCCGCTTACTCAGGTCTTCCGCTCATTCCAGAAATTATTAAGCTTCCTTCTCTCAGTTATGAGTGACTCCAGAAGAATCCTTTCCACAACCTGGGGCAGCCATTGTGTTATTCAAACAGAACTCAGCAGGTCAGGCAGTATTTCAGAGAGTGAAACAGAGTTAATGTATGATGAGATTCTGGGTGAATGTGTGGGTCGGCACAGTGGCGCAGCAGTAGAGATGCTGCCTTACAGCGCCAGAGACCAGCGTTCAATCCAGACTACAGGTGCTGGCTGTACATTCTCCCTGTGACCGCACGGGTGCTCCGGTTTCCTCCAACCCTCTAAAGACATACAGGATTGTAGTTGATTGTTTGTTAATTGCCTTTGGTAACATCGTAAATTGTCCCTAGTGTATAGGATAGTGTTAGTATACAGGGTGAACGCTGGTCAGTGCGGACTTGGTGGGCAGAAGGGCCAGTTTCCGCGCTGTGTCTCTAAGGTCTAACGATTTGAAAAGCTTATCTACTGCAAGATTTCTTCTGTGTCTTTATCTGCAGATTCTGCCAGACCTATCAAGCAACCTCCTTTTTAATTTTAACACATTGAGGATTGGTCAAATTAGTCTGAAGTTAGTCGGCAGGGCAGACATTAAATGGTGGGTAATACTCAAATCATTGTCATATATAAATAATATATAGCTTTATTAAAATGGAAAATCAGTGGTTTTTCATGGAAAAACAGGGGCGGAACGGAGGCGCAGCGGTAGAGTTGCTGCCTTACAGCCCTTGCAGCACTGGAGATCCAGTTTCCATCCTGACATGCAGGTTTGCAGTTAATTGTTTGTTAATTGGCTTTGGTAAAATTGTAAATTGTCGCTAGTGTATGGGATAGTGTTAATATACAGGGTGAACGCTGGTCGGCACGGACCCGGTGGGCCGAAGGGCCTGTTTCCGTGCTGTATCTCTAAACTAAACTAAACTAAACTGCAGAGCCAGATCAGAAAGTAAAGGACAACATCATGGTTAAAACAATACAATTGTTAAATACCACATTGAAAAATGACTATTCCAGTTCTTCTGTGGCCATCTGACCACATTCCATCTTCCATGTAAGCTCATCTTTTCATGGCCCACCAAGTCCCATTCACCTATTTCCACTCCCCCCTGTTGACAAAGATGGACACAACGTTCTGGAGAAACTCAGTGGGTCAGGCAGCTTCTTTGGAGGAAATTGACCCATTTCGGGTCGGGTCGGGTCACTTATCCTTTTTCTCCAGAGATGCTGCCTGACCCGTTGAGTTACTCCAGCACTTTGTGTCTATCTTTGGTATAAACCAGCATCTGCAGTTCTTTGTTTCTATCCCAGGTGACACATTTATTTCCCTATTTGGCACCGGTTTTAATATTCCCACAGTCAAAGTCCAATTCCACCCTGGCTTTGCCACCCTCTGTGTCCACAGCCTCCTGCAGCCCTGCACCCCCAGGGATCCAGCATTCCTCCAATGCTAGCATCTCGGACCGCCCCTGCTTACCGCATGCTCCAACCCAGACCCTAAACTTGGACATTGGATCCTAAACCTTTCTGACTCCAATTCACTTTGTTGCTTCAAAGTGCTCCTTATGAGCCCTCTGCCTGAGTGAGGATTATGATCACAGTTCCTGACATCTCCAAACTGCACTTTTGTTTGTTACACACTGAAAGTGCCTTGGTTTATGGTGATAGGACCACCAGGGGCACCGGGGAGAAGGCAGCCCTGCCGGCAGTCTGTTCGTTTTTTCATCTTTTTGTTATTTTTAGCGTTTGTTAAAAGTTTGTTTTAATGTACTTCGGTTGGTTTTATGTGGGGGAGAGGGGAGGTGATCGGGGGAAACTTTTTTTCAAGCTCTTACCTTCCCAGAGATGTGATCAATTTTTCGGATCACATTCTCCGGGCTCTGCGGCCTACCATCGCTGGAGCTGGAGGCCTCCTCGGACTGTCGTGAGCCCCCACCGCGGGGCGCGGACTTAACATCGGAGCGGATCCCTTGCCTGGGATCGCCTGCGGACTTACCATCAAGGGCTCGCAGTCTCGGGAGAGACTAGTCGGGAGCTCCAACACCACAGAAGGTTCGACCAGCACCGACGCGAGGTTCGATCGCCCGGCGCGGGGGAGCTGACAACCCTCCGATGCAGGAGCTGAATGCTTCGACGCGGAGGGCCCGAACACCGCCGGCTACGGAAGTCAAGACCGTCCCATCAACGGAGGGCTCGAGGCCCCCGACCGAGGAAGAACAAAAGGAAGGACTTTAAATTTATTTCGCCTTCCATCATAGTGAGGAATGTGTAGGAGTCACTGTGGTGGATGTTCATGTTAAAATGTGTTTTTGAGTCTGTTGCTTTTAATTGTATGACTGACCTGGACAGTGAAATTCCTCGTATGTTGCAAAACATACTTGGCGAATAAAATCTGATTCTGATTCTGATTCTGATATGTTAGGAGGCTAACACTACTTGCTGTTAGAGCTAGCGTATCTGAACGTGGGAGGTGAAATATCAGCTGTTTGAAATTTGAACACTCGATAAACTGATCAGCATGAATCCTTTCTGCTTGATTCTGAGCAGGACACAGACCTACTGAGGTTGGTGGTTGGAGTCTCCTTGGCAGTGTGCGTCTCAGTGAAGTCAGTGGGATACAGGTACTATGAAAATATTGTCTATAGCAGCATCACATGAAGACAGACTCAGACAACACATAAAAAACAAACTAGACTTACCGGTAAGTTACATGTAAATTCTACAAGACAGCGTGAAGGAAAAGAGTGTAAAAAGGCATTAGTGCAAAAATACACAGTTATAAAACAAGTCCGTGGTCGTGCAAAAGGTGGTCCTTAGTGTCCCACTGCTGAGATAGGATTAGGGTTGCGTAGGTCGGCTCAAGAACCTGATGGTTGTAGGAAAATAGCTGTTCCTGAACTTGGTGTTGTGGGACGTCAGGTTTCTGCCGATGGTAGCAGTGAGAAGAGGACATGGCCCAGATGATATGACGATATCTTGATGATAGATGCCACCTTCTTGAGGCAGCTCCTCAAGTGCATGCTTTCCATGGTGGGGAGCGGCAGTGCTCGTGATGGGGACCAGGCTGAATCTACCGCTCTCTACAGCTCTTGCGTGCCTGTGTATTGGAACTGCTGAGCCAGGTCATGATCCAACCAGTCAGATACTTTCTACAGTGCACCTGTGGAAGTTTGTTGGAGTATTCCTTGTCTCATTACAGTTTGTGTCACCGCACAGTGTAGCTCCCAATGTGTATCACAGTGTGTGTCTCACGATGCATGTCATGGTGTCAGAGTGCGTCTATCACAGTGTGTGCCACAGAGAGTATCACAGTGTCTGTCAGTGCCCTCAGTGTGTGTGTCACTGCATCTCTCACAAACTCAATGTCTCTCTCATATCCATCACAGTGTCTCTCATAGCGTTTCTCACAGTCTGTCCCCCAGGATGCCTCACATCGTGTCCCGGTCAGCGTGATGTCTGCAGTGTGTCACTGACTGACTCAGTGTGTAGCCTGGCTCCCAGCGTTTACCTGTTCCGCTCTATGCAGAATTACTGCCCAGATGAGATGGTGTGATTAAATGGAATGGCATCTGCTGCAAAGAGGCATGCTATTAATTATCCCTGCCGCACTGCTGGATTTAGCTGAAGGATTAGAGCCAGTCAGAAAAACACACTAATTAAAAAGGCCTCTTTGAGGAATTGGGAATAGGGGATAGAGTCTTCACAGGAGGCCGGGTGGGAAGAAATGTAGTCTAGCTAGTTGTGGGTGTCAGTCGGTTTATAATAGACATCAGTCGATCGTCTATCTCCTGCGATGGAGGCGGTGAGATTAAGGGATATGAGAAAAAAAGCAGGAACTGATTTTAGATGATCAGCCATGAGATGAGAAGTTTCTAAGAAAGGGGAGAGAGGTGTCCAAGTGAATTTGAGTGCAGGATGGAAATTGGTAGTGAAGTTAATGAAGTCCATGAGTTCTGCACGGGTGCAGGAGGTTGCACCGATGCAGTCATCAATGTAGGGGAGATCCAGTTCTGCGACAAGGCCAGCGTACACCTGGAACAGGGATTGTTCAACATTCCCTACAAAGAGGAAGGCTGGGGTCCATGCGAGCCGAGTGCCCATAACTATGCCTTTGATTTGGAGGAACTGGGAGGAGTCGAAGGAGAAGTTGTTGAGAGTGAGGACCAGAGATGCTGTCTGACCCGCTGGGCTATTCCACGGTGGTGCAGCGGTAGAGTTGCTGCCTTAAGGGGCTGTCCCACTGCGGCAACCTAATCATCGAGTTCAGAAGAGTTTGCCCTCGACTCATACTCGCAGCATGGTCGACACGAGGTCCTAGGAGGTCTTTGTAACTCTCCTTCATACTCGAGCCTCAGCTGGGTCGCGGCGTATTTTTCAACATGCTGAAAAATGCTCGATTTTTTTTAACTCGTAGGTTTAGTCGAAGTAGGTCGTAGTAGGTCGGCATGTTAGTCGTAGGTAATCAAGGGTAGTCGAAGGTAATCAAAGGTAGTTGAAGGTAGTTGTAGATAGTCTTCAACATAGTCGAAGGGAGGTCGAAGGAGATCGAAGGAGGTCGTCTTCACTCTCCACTATTCGGTGTCCAATTTTCCCGAAGCTAGTCTTCAACATGAGGTCTAATGAGGTCGAAGGAGGTCTTCAACTTGACACTTTTTCAAACTTCCCTAAACTCTTCTAAACTTGCCACTTAGGTTGCCGCAGTGGGACAGCCCCTTCACCGCAAATGCAGCGCCAAAGGCCCGGGTTCGATCCCGACTACAGTTTCTGTCTGTACGGAGTTTGTACATTCTCCCCGTGACCTGCGTGGGTTTTCTTCGAGATCTTCGGTTTCCTCCCACAGTCCAAAGACATACAGGTTTGTAGGTTAATTGGCTTGGTAAACGTTAAAAAAAAATGTGTCCCTAGTGGGTGTAGGATGGTGTTAATGTGCGGGGATCTCTAAACTAAACTAAAAAAAAATCTCACTGTATCCATCAAAAATCCATCATTGGTGACCCTCAGGCTATCCTTGATCGGACTTTGCTGCCTTTACCTTGCACTAAACGTTATTCCCCGATCATGTATCTATACACTGTAAATGGCTCGCATGTAATCATGTTTTGTCTTTCTGCTGACTGGTTAGCACACAACAAAAGCTTTTCACTGTACCTCGGTACACTATATAAATAAATGTGTACCTGTATTATGTTCTTCTGTTAATGAACAGATACTGGCTAGCGACTTCTTAGTTTAGCAAGCAAGAGAGAACGAAGGTAAGGACAATCAGTATGTTCATGAACTCTCTACCCTGATGCAGGAGTCACCTATATTGCTAGTTTTATGAATAATTTATATTTAAACGAGAAACTCTGTTTTGAAAAGGAAACATGTTTTACACGCTATAACAGGTCACCGATGAAGTGATTAAATATGTAACAGAGTATCCTGCATCCGGCAGCTTTTGGGAATTTTGGGACTTTACAGTTGTTGTTCCAGGACCTCTCAACCTGGTGTTCTATCTCCCTCCTATACGCTGTGTTAAGGCCCACAGTGGCATCGTTGGTGAATTTCTTGATGGCATTGGAGCTGTGGTTATTCACGCAGTCATGGGTGTAAAGGGCAGAGCAGGGGGGTATGCATGCAGACCTGGTGCGCACTGTGTTGCTGTTCCCAAGTAACCATAGGCATAGCATTTGTCAGCCTCAGTCCCAAATCCATCATTGGTGACCCTCAGACTATCCTTGATCGGACTTTGCTGCCTTTACCTTGCACTAAACGTTATTCCCCTATCATGTATCTATACACAGTAAGTGGCTCGCATGTAATCATGTTTTGTCTTTCTGCTGACTGGTTAGCACACAACAAAAGCTTTTCACTGTACCTCGGTACACTATATAAATAAATGTGTACCTGTATTATTCACTGTAACTCAGTACACTATTCACTGTAACTCGGTACACTTTTCACTGTAACTCGGTAAACTATATAAATATATGTGACTTGACATGACATGACAATAAACTAAACTGATATAGATTCTCTCAATACTTTCTCCAGATTTCTCAACCTGCGCTCCTCCTTCAACTCCTGCTTCAAACACCGCCCCTCATTCCACAGGGAAAGGTCTTGTGCCAAGTCGGGTGCTCGATGCATTCACAGCCATCCTGAGCTCAGTCGATGGGCTGGCGTCAGATTGCTTAGCAGGCAATGTTTCTATAATCCCTCTAATCACCAGTCAGGCTTTGTTCTCTTCTGGAGCCACTGCGCTGCCAGCTCTGCACACACATGACTCCACACTCCTTCTCCACTGACAAAGAGCCATGCAGTCACACGGCATAATCAGACCCTTCGGCCCATCATGTGTCTATCCATACTAATCCCAATTCCCAGCACTCGGCCCCTGGCCTTCTATACCTTGGTGTTTCAAGTGATCATGTCAATATTAAAAAAAACGTGAGAGTGTCTGTCATCACCACCCCTCATGCATCGTATTCTAGATTCCAACAATCCTCGCAATGGAAAATTTCCCCTCAACTCCCCCTGAATCTCCTCATTTTAAACCTTCACATTCTAGTTGTAAAGTCATGAAGAAAAGTTTCCTACCATCCATTCTACCTGTAACCGTCATAATTTTGAGTACCTTTATTCTCAGCCTTCTCCACTCAAAGGAAAATATACTCAATCTGTCCAGTTTCTCATCACAACTGAAATGCTCCATCCCAGTGAACCTCTGCAGCTTCTCCCCAACAATCACATTCTTCACACAGCATGGTGACCAGGAATGCGCACAGTCGTCCAACCTTGGTCTTTGTCCTCCCCAAAGGGTCTTGCGTGTCACAGTTTGGCCTTTGTGTTCTCTCACCAGTCAACCACACTAACCTGACCTACAACACCGGAAATTGGAGGAAATGCACCTCATATTCCGCTTGGGCAGTCTACATCCTGGGGGCATGAACATTGAATTCTCCCAATTCTGCTAGCCCTTGCTGTCCCCTCCCCTTCATCATCCCTCTGGTTGTCTCCTCCCCTCCCCCAGCCCTCGGGCTCCTCCTCCGCCTTTTTTCCTTTTTTCCTTTCTTCTCCCCACCCCCTATCAGTCTGAAGAAGGGTTTCGGCCCGAAACGTTGCCAATTTCCTTCGCTCCATAGATGCTGCTGCACCCGCTGAGTTTCTCCAGCATTTTTGTGTACCTAACCTGACCTTCAGCTCTCTGACCAAGAATGTGCTGAGATTCCCTGCCCTGTTGGCAGTCTCAGACTGTCACTGTATCCCAACTACCCCCCTGGCATCCGGTCACCGGGACTGAGCCTGTAACTCAGCAATGTCGTGGCTGGTGCTGGTTAAATGTGTCTTTACTTCTCAGCGACTTCACCGAATGAGAGGTCTCTGCACTCCAGGGTTCCAGCAGGTTTGTTCCTGTTGAGTGAGTGTTGGAGGCCACTCTGCTCAACGATCTCTGCATTTTCTCCTTTAACTTCAGTTTCAGTTTTGTTTATTGTCACGTGTACCGAGGGACAGTGAAAAGCGTTTGTTGTGTGCTAACCAGTCAGCTGAAAGACAATACATGATTACAATCGAGCCATTATTGCCCCTAGCCTCTGTGATGTCCGCAGCCTCAAACGTCATGTCCAAACACTTCCAGTAAATGTTCAATGCCTCCTGTACTTCATCATATTTCCAGAGGTTTCCGATACATCTCACTTGTGGCCTTCCTGGCATCTCATCTTCAGCCCTCTTTCTGCGTGTGATTATTTAGTTTTAGTTTTGTCAAAAGCCTTCTGTTTCCCCACACTTTTACAACTTAGTAAACTCACCCAGTCTTACGTTAAGGCTGCCTGTGATTTCCACACATCTTGTCACGTTGGCTGGTGCAGTGTGTTTCACTGTCGCCCGCTGTCTGACTCAAATAGAGAATCAAGTGAACACAACTGGTATTCTGACAAAGGGACCCAGAACTCAAACACTAACTGCATCTCTCCTACAGATGCTGCCTGATCTGCTGAGTGTTTTTGGTATTTTCTGACCTTATTTTCTTTATGCTCGCAGTTGTTGTTAGCTGAGTCCAGGTGGCAATGGTTAACTACTTGACATTGTTTAATAGAGTAACAGAAACCCCATCAACTTTAAAGTAAGAGCAAACCCTACACTTTCTTCACGGCACCTTGGAAGATATCTCATTTATTTCCCCTAATTTTCTGTTGTTGGATGGTGAGCCGTCCTGATGATAACAATTCACAGCCTAAAATGATCCTCCTTATCTGTCTATCTTCTGTCTGTTTCTCTGGTCACTTACTGTACTTCAAAAACTGTTGGATCTCAACAACAAATTCCTGGCTCTGCTGGATTAATGAATAGGCTGTGCCTGTAGCGTGTCATTATTCTGCATCATTAATTTCCTCTTGCATGGGAACAGATTTGTTTTGTTTTACATTCTGTCACAGGCTGGTATTTCAGATAAGTGTTCATAAAAGGAATGACTTGCAGTACTGCCCCCACATTGAAAATGATTCATCAAAAGGGATGCAAGCAGTGAAAACCTCTCCAAATACCTCTTTATGGACAATGTACAGTTCATTACGTTCATGTGCTCTACCCTTGAGCTGGTGTTGTTAGTTGTGAGGGTGTAATTGTTATGATGCCTGTGCACTGCTCAGCTACTGTAACTAAAAGTATGTGGTTCAAATACCAGCAGTTTGAGATTTGAAATCTGCTCTTTCCAGTCCTAGAAATATATAAGTGAAGTAAATGACTAAAGGGCCATTATTGCCCTTTCCGAAAGGTAGCCAAGCTTTCCTTGCTAGGACCACCTCGTATCTCTCATAATCACATCAGCACTTGAATGTCCTCAAGGTTTCCCCTGCCGTGTCTTGTCCTGACTGCCACTGGAAAGATTGGTGTGTTTGTCAACACGAAAGCTGACTTTCTGACTTATTTAAAAGTTGTATATTTCTTGTGTTGCATTATAAGGGCCAGTTATCACGTCCATTTGCTTTAATTTTGTTTATTAACCCTGTGTGCCACTTTATCTTTCTAAAAGTACTACAAAACTACATCCATTCATTGTGAAGGAAGGATCTGCAGATACTGGTCTACACCACAGATAGAGTAACTCAGCGGGACAGGCAACATCCCTGGATAGAATAGAAAGAATTCCTTCTGTCCAGAGATGCTGCCTGTCCCGCTGAGTTTCTCCAGCATTTTGTTTTTACATCCATTCATTGCTTTACATATTCTGCTTGTTACAACCTAACCCCCCCCCCCCAAACTAATTTGTCATTCATGATGATCTGTTGCATCCTATTTATATTTCCCATATTACCACTTCCTTAAATAACAGATACCAACATTTCCCTATTCTTGATATCAGGCTAATTGCTCTGTAATTCCCCATTTTTTGGACTCCTTCCTATCTTCGGTTTAAACCAGCATCTGCAGTCCCTTCTTACACATCCCACAAATGTTTACTCTCGATTTTCAGTGCTGTGATCCTACCTTTCAACTGATAGTCTCATTCTTCATTCGCCAAAATATGACGACAGGTGTAAGAATTTCAGTGTGCAGTGCATACGTGACAATAAAGAACCATTGGACAAAGTTCAATGCAGAACTGCCAGCAACTACTTCACCAACGTCTAAGTGCTAGAGGGCGTTGCGGAAAGATTAGGAGATTAAAGTATTTCCAAACATTTCTCCAATGATCTCTGAAATCAAGACTCAGTGCACTCTCCCCCTTTGAGCTTGTCGTTTCCAGCATTTCCAACGTCTGGAACTCAACGGTGCCATTTTTTCTTAATCTCATAATTGGCTTTTAAAATCACTTCTTCACCTTTCAATTTTGGTGGTCTTGACACATATAGCAGGAACTTCAGATAGATGGGGCTGATCACTGCGAGAATGATTTGCCCTGGGGGCCAAGTCATGAGAAATATAAGCAAAAACGGATGGAGATACAGTGAACTTTGCATTAGCAAAACATTCTTCCAGGACTGGCTCAAACTCAAGGCATCACAATGATCTCCCAGATCAAGCATCAAAGAGATCTCATCAGCATAATAATACAGCATAGGAACGCTTTGTCCCATTAAATCAAGCTGACGATGCCAATTTAAACTAATCGATTCTGCTTGTATAAGGTTTCAAGCCTGAGTGTCCATGTGCCTGTCTAAATGCCACAAATATTGGTATCCTATTTGCTTCTATCACCCCCCCCCCCCCGACAGTACGCTCCAGGCACTCACCATGTAGCCAAAATGTGCCCGAAACGTTGCCTATTTCCTTCGCTCCATAGATGCTGCTGCACCCGCTGAGTTTCTCCAGCATTTTTGTGTACCATCCTGGTGAACCTCTTCTGCACTCTTCAAACCCTCCACATCCTTAATTTGGTGCAGATAATACTCCAAATATGGCTTAACCAACGTTTTATACAGCTGCAGCAAAATTGACCAACTTTTACACTCAATGCCCCAACCAATGTAGGCATGTCTGTGGTACACCTTTTAAATGACTATCTACTTGTGCTGCCACTTTCAGGGAGCTATGGACTTGCAGCCTAAGATCTCTCTCTCCATCAATGCTCTCAAGGTTCCTGCCATTTACTGTATACTTTTCTCTTACATTTGACCTTGCAAAATGTACCATCTTGTACCAATTCTGATCAAACCTCATTTGCCTGTCTGTACTTTCATCTGATCTATATCTTGCTCTATCTTTTGACAATCTTCTCACTATCCACAACTGTCAAATTTTATGTCGCCTGCTTACTAATCAGCCGTCATTTTTGTCCAAATAACATATCAAACATGAGGTTGCAACACTGATCCCTGGTCCCAGACCTCCAGAGAGAATAACACTCTTTCACCACTATCTTTTGTCTTCTTTGGCCAAACCAATTTTGAATCCAATCTACGTTTCCATGGATCCTACGTGTCTTGATCTTCATGAGCCTACCACAAAGGACGTGGTTAAATGCTTTACTAAAATTCCAAATACACAACAGCTACTGATTGAATTCATCTTTGTCACCTTCTCATAAAATCAAGTTCATGAAGCATGAACTCCCCACTCAAAGTCATGCTGACTATCCTCAATGAGCCCATGCTTTATGCATACCATTCTTAAGAGACCTCCTCAACGAGAACCAAAGGTGCAGACTGTAAAACAGACTCCTCCTTAATGTACTGCATGTCTGGCTCCTACCAAGGAAAGACCTACTATTGCAAGCAAAACCAAATATCTCTTATCAATGCCAGACTAGAGAAACACACGCTGATGCATTAAAGAAAGCCTTTCTCAGCTGCTTGCCTGGATTTAGTGCATAACTGAAATAGAAACATCCAACAGAAGCAATCCACAGCAGAGCCCTATCAGTCTTTGGCAAACACTAAGGCAAGATAAATGACTGGTATGTGACTTAAGTGAAATGATGGCTGCCATCAAGTCCAGTTATACATCGACATTATCCAGTTGATCTTGCCTCGTGATCTCTGCAATACTAGGTCACTTTGTAAACGTAAAAAATTGAAGAAAAATGCATAATAGAAAAACAAAATATTGACACGCTTCAATAATTTTATTAAGAAAAAGTTAACATCTTATATATATTCCATTGTAAACATTCTACAGTTCTAAGAAAGCAATCAGCTATGCATTCAATAATTAACGGAAATTGAACAAAAATAAATCGCACAATATAAATACTAAAAGTGCCATTTACAGCATACAGAAGTGGACAAACAGAAATTTGAGGACATTTTAAATTAAAGATGAATTATTTCTTCATTGCAAGATGGATTCTATTTCAAACCACAAACACACTTGTCTTCAAAGTAGACCTTGGGGAATCAGCTGCAAGTGTTGGATCAAAATTAAAATCCTCATAAATAGCAGGGAAGGAATTCAGTACAAACATGTCCAGCTCACACCATGTCATGGGCATATTGGTTAATGAGATCAAAACACCAGGAATAAAAAACACACAAAAGATCCCGGCCTGTCTGATGTACACACCTGACTCAAAAAACAGGCAGCAACTAAGCTCAACCAGCAGCAACACAGTAAAACGGAGAGGCCTTTAGAGTTACATTACATCTAACATTTATGAAAAAAAACATAAGAAGGTATGGACTAGAGATGACATACAGATTGTAACATTACAACAAAGAAAGGCTTCAGTTTTCAGATACAGTACACTGTGGAGAAGGAGAGCCTAGGCTTGCAGTTGGCTGCCTGTTTAAATGCTGATTAAACTATGGAAGCCCAACTCTGAAGACTATCTAAAAGCACCAGGACTGCATAAGCAGTACACAAGTTTGAAGCCAAGCAGGTGTGCAACCTCCTTAAAACAAAAGCCCTCACCAACCACTGGACAGAGATCCAGATAGGTAAGCAAATGGTGGTAGCATTCGCTAATCAGCTTTGCCCCTCAAACAGCATGCATTAATACTTTAAATATCTCTATACACACTACAAATACTGTCAATACAAAAACTCAGGCTGTGCTATACAAATCTGAAATTTAAATGGCACAGAACAAAAGATAATTGATAGCTAAAAATAAAAGCATCAAATGGAGAACTCAATCAGGTTATAAATCCGAGGATAAGGCCAGTCACTGTTACATTTACTATGAGCTGTCGACAACACAAACTATTTGCACAAGACAAAGGCGGGTACTGCCAGTGAAAGTCTTTAATAACTGGACTTTTCAGCGAGTGTTGGGACTGGGTATATTTTACTCAGAGCAACAATTGGGATCCAAAAACATCTGCTTGGCAATAAGATATTCTTTTGCTGCATTGCTGTTTCACATTCCCCTTAGATTGCCCTAATATCCCCTATACCTGTACTGGCCAGTACCAGGACAAATGCTACGATTCTAGTCGGCTCATGTGCATTCTCTACACATAAACCTAGATGTAGCACGTGCGGAGGAGGGAGCCAAACCGAAATCGGTCTTGCTGGATACTGGATACCCACATCAGGAACCACTAGAGCTCTGGATTTCTTTATAAAAGGAAATTTGATGAATTGAATAATAAAGAGCATTCAAAATAATTAAACGATTTCCCCCAGTGCGAACAGCAGAGTAACCAAAAATAAATGTCCGAGTTTAACCATTGTTTGATCCCAAGACAAGTCCCCTCCCAACCCAATGCAGTGAAAGTGTTTCAATTACATTGTGCCCCAGGTGATAATAGCAGAGAACTTGCTTAGATTATTGACTTTACGGTTTATCACTTAGTTGACCAGCCCCAGCCCTCTAAAACCACATACACAAAATGAGCCTCTGCCGTTGTACCTGGTGCCCTTGTGTTGACGCTCTTTATGTGCTCTCAGATGAAGAACCAGATAGCAGAGGAATTCCTTGTCCAAACTCAACAGAAACAAATCTTCCACATCAGAAACTAAAATTTATATTAGACAAAAATGCTGGAGAAACTCAGCAGGTGAGGCAGCATCTATGGAGCGAAGGAAATAGGCAACGTTTCAGGTCGAGACCCTACTTCAATCTCGACCCGAAACGTTGCCTATTTCCTTCGCTCCATAGATGCTGCCTCACCCGCTGAGTTTTTCCAGCATTTTTGTCTACCTTCGATTTTCCAGCATCTGCAGTTCATTCTGAAACTAAAACTTATATTTCCTGTCCATCAATATTACACAACATCCCTGCATGTCTAAAGCAGCACCCTTGCTACACTAAAATGAATAGCGTAGGAGAAATCATATGGTTAACAATCACTGCTCATCAAGCCCGACTCACAACAGCAGCAGCAGCAGCTTGGGGCAAAACAAGCACTCACCTTCGACAGACAGACCAGGTCTGGAAGACCTTAGAAAAGCTTGAGCCTACTGGTAAAACAATGAGTAAGCTATGCTTATGGCATTACTGCTTGCAACTATCACTAACCTACAACAAACTTGATTAAAATTTTTGTGATTGCTCTGCAAAGTTGTACAGACATGGCTCAAATCGTTGTTTCAAAGTCCCTCTGCCACTTGATATCTCACCCGTGTACCTGTGAACCCAACTGGAAGGTGTAAGCTTGTCATCACAACTGTTTGACGTTTCCATTCATTCCCACTTTCCAGACAATTTTTTTTGCAATGAACATCAGTACTTCTTCCTGACCGATTCCCTCCTTATTCCGGTCAGTGACACTCTCTTCAATTGCTGTGTATCCAAATGAGACAGCGCAAGATGAATGAGGGATGCCACCTAACTGCACTTAGTCTCCATCAGCAATGGCAGGAAAACTTCTCATTTCAAAAAGCCAAATACTATTCAAAGCAGTCATTTTTTTAGCCATTAGCAGACCCATCAATTGATTTATTCTAATATGGTCCTCTTGTACTGTAGGATGCACATTTGCAAGGAAGAATTAGACAACCACAGCATCGCGATTTTTGAAATCTTATCAGTTGGGAGATGGTAATTTGAACTTTTGCAACAGGTGAAAAATGATCTTAAAGTAAAAGAGCCTGCAAAGGGATGGCGCAGTTAGTACAATTCTGCCTCATAACACTAGCGGCTAGAGTTAAATCCTACCCTCCAGTGCTATCTAAGTGGAGATAGCATCTATCACCATAAATGCTCTGGTTTCTTCCAATATCTCATAAACATGTAGGTTGGTTGGCTAACTGGTCACTTTTAATTGCCTCTGTTGTGTAGGTGAGTGGTAGAATGAAACGCAGGTAGGAGTGGGCTGAAGACTTGAAGGGGAGTGAGAAGAATAGGTTAGAGAAAAATCAGTGGAGCAATGAGATTGCTTGTGAGCCGACACAGCCTTGATTGACTGAAGTAGCCTCCTGCGCCTTAACAAAAATGTTAAATTCAAGGAGACACCTGGCTGGAAGGCCATCTTTTGCCAATAATGGGAAATTAAAGGTCAAGAAAAAGGCAGAGAAGACATCCGTTATTATTTCCCTTACTTTTGGCAGACTCAGAGTTACAAAATATGCCCTGCTCAAGACAGAAGTGAGAGTGAAGGACCTGCTAAAAGTCAAAGAAATGGGAGCAAATATTTTCAATAAATAGTTCACCAAGGTTTGAAGGGAGATTGCTGAACATGCTGAAGTTTCAAGGCTTTAGTTAGTTCAACTTCACCACAGAAGCTGGATATTTTACTACCAAAGCATGCTGGTGTTTATACATGTTAACTGGTATATTATTGATACAGAAAATGCTGGAAACATTCAGTAGGTCAAGCAGCATCTGTGGTATGTGAACAGAGTTAATGTTTCAGGTCTACTTGGGTATACAGAGTGTTTCCAGTATTTGTTGCTTTTATTTCAGATTTTGTGCCGGTTGTTTCAAGTACTATGGACGGAAGTGAATTTGCACTTTAGCACTTTCACCGCTAGATGGCAACAAATCCATCCCACCTACGGAACTGGAAGCCTGACTGTGTCCAAGCAGGATCCAGCTGGCTTCCTGCAGACTTTAAGAAAAATCTGCCACAGTATATGGGCGGGCACAATTTTTCTGTGGTCAAGAGACTAAAAACTGAAAATTGAACAAGGCCTGGATTGACAAAGAGCACAAATCATTGGCTTTACTCAGCTCATGCGAGGTGCAGTGCACAGGTTGTTAATAAAATACAACAGAATCCAGGGAAGGTTAAGTGTTTGAAGATTAGCTTAGATTTTAGCCCCACAACTAAACATACAAACTAGAAAATATTAGCTGCTAAACTAGCACCTAACCCTTCCCTGAGTTTAATCTTTCAATACTCATGCCAACAATATACTAATGTCTGTAATTAATATCGAGGCTCTGGAAAAGAACCCCAATAGCATTGAGAAAACAACCAGATGGAAGAACTTCAAAAATAATCGGTCACAGGAATCCATGGTACCAATGCATAGCAGAAAAATATTAAACAAACATCAGTAAACAGCAAAATACCTTAGAGCCTTTCAATTTAATTTACTCCACTAGTGAAAAAGTAACTTATCTATAGCCACTAAACTTTGGAGTGTCAGACCATCAACATTTACTATATCCCCAATGTCACAGGAAGAGCACTAGGCTCTCAGCACTGCACCAGTGTCAGTAACGCATTTCTAAATACAATGCTTTATTGACCCCTGTTAGTGCTGATTCGGTTAGCATTCTTGTTCCTAAGCAAGGTATCAGTGTACTAATGTTCTGACTGTAATGAACTCCATTGCTCCATCTCCTGTTCTGGTAAAATAAATCTGTTCCACTACTTCCTAGAGCAAGACCAAAAAGCACCAATTGAACACATCCAGCTTCGGGTCTAGATAGAGAATGCCCCAAATCAGTAACAAGTAACTTCATTTCCAAAGTATGCCGTGCACAGTGTATTGTACCCAGTCCAATACAGTACGAACAGAACACACTGCTTAGAAAACCTTACATTCACCAATTCTTTATTTAACCTAATACACTCGCAGAAAATGAACTGGTCTTGGGTATCCACCAAATAAAGAATGCTCAAGAATCACTGCATGCAAGTCTGGGAATGTAGGGTACCTTTCAGTCTCAACTTAGTTAACAACTAAAGCTGGTTAATTCTGGCACTTGAGTAAAAGCCAACCCATATACACACTTCTACACCCTCTCACTGGTGCAGTTCCATCCCCAGAACAGGCCAGGACACTGCATATAGTAAACTATATATAACAAAAATCCACAATTCACTACTGCTGAAAGACCCATCAAACTCACAAATACGTCACATTCTAAATGACTATATCAGGCCAATATGTACCAGCTTCGACAAAGGAAAATGGCTTGCCTGGATTGCAGAAACAGGAACTAAAATGTACAATCATAGCCCCAACACAGCCACAAGTCTTGTAGCCATAAAGACTTCTTATTGCTGTTCAATTGTACTTTATCGCAGTGCATCTTTTAAAAAATCAATATTATTCTGTCTATCAAACATTGCTTCACAGGGTGAGGGGGAAACAGAGCATGAAAGGGTTGCATAGGGAGTCCATCTGCCTCATGATAAACCACTTCCAGAAGTGGTGACAGATTGCATGGACTTACTGAGCAGTAGTGCAAGCTCAGGGGGTGGTTGTTCAGGTTCCGGCATCTACTTGTGTTAAATTAATCGCCTCTCATTGAAGGCACACCATCAAGAGGAACAGGGATTTTCAAAACACCCTTGTTTGTTTCAAAACAAACCAGATCCCTCCCACCCCCAAAATACACAGCCGGTTGAGTAAAATCACTGCCGTCTTGAAGGTGAGCAAGCAGAAGGGAAAGGCAATGCAAAGTCCTTGCATTCAAAGACCCCATTTCAGCAAGGCTCAATTGCACAGCACTAACTGTATTAAATTTCACTTAACTATCAGTTATACCTAGACTGAAATCACCTACTCTAAACTCAGCCCGTTTAGATTAGAAGGCAAAGTCAACATTCATAACAGATTCCAAAAATGCAAACACAGGATGTCTCTCAAAGTCCATTCATGGTTTAATATTCGTTGCTGGAGAATTGGTGGGGAGCTTGCTGAATGGGCCACTGAATAGGAAAACTAATTCCATATTTGATTAAATGGGTTGAAAACATTTGCTTGTCTGCAACAGAGTTAAAATGATAATCCCAATGACAAGTGGTGCGAGTGTCAGTCATTGCAATGCGGCAACTTTGCTGAACCACACTTTCAAAATGTAGTGTCGCCCACTTCAAAGGACAGGACAATACCTTGTTTGCATTGCAAAAGCCAATGCTATCATTGGAGCCCCAACTTGGAGAAAGACAAACTTACTGAAAGAAGAATGGTGTCCTGCAGGCTGTGCCCAAGACAGGACCAAACAAAGCATGTTCTCAAAACCAGATGATTGTTTACTGCCTCATTCAGCAAAATCTTCATCCAGATACTCCAGAGGAAATTCACTCCAATCTGTAAACTTCACCATGACCCAATATTATAGTTATAAACAAATGTAATAATTTCTGAAAAGATAGATCCTGATCTTTCTTATCAAAATAGAACCATTGTCACAAACCAGGCATGAAATATTGGAATGCAATGCCCTGCCGGACACAGCCCGATGTAGTGGATTAGGGAACAGGATTTATTCTGAAACTAGTTATCCCAGATTGAGCTATTCCAATCATAAAAATATGGTTGTGTTATTTACAGTGACATTTTTAAAAAGTTTTTTAACGTGGTACATGTACATTACCAGAAGGTTAGCTGATTAAACAAAAGTGTCCCTCTCCTAACAGGTTTGAGTGTTTGCTTAAAAGGTGGGGATAGATCAGGGGCCCAAATGGCTAATTTTGACCTAGAAAGGGCAAATTGCACTCAGAATATAATAATAACAACACTGAGAATCTGCACAATCATTCTCAACTTTAACTCATTCATACCATTCACACACCAACAGCCCCCCCCTCTCCCGGCTTGTGTCAGTCATCAGAACTAAACCCGCAAGATCTCAAGACAGTTATTGTAGCAAATGGCTATCCAGTCAGGCTGGGTGGATGCCCACTGGACATTGTTGATTTCTCCTTCCGCTGTGTATGCCAAGATGGGGTCTTCAATGGCACGTGGCATCTGCTGGATGTCCCAAATAAGTGCCTGGTGGTCATCAGCTTGAAACACAATTATGGATTTAGTTAAAATAATTGCATTCATCTTTAAAGTTAACAATGCTGACAGCAAGACATTCCACCCATTGAAATGCTCACGAATACCTTTCAGGACTATGCACTCTGCCTGGCTCAGTACCAGTTGGTGGTGCAAAACCTTCAGTGTTTAACATAAGAATTCAATGGGAATAATGTACCTAAAATAGAAAATGTGGAATGAGTTCAAATCCTATGATAGCCTAACCTTTTCCTCCTCTATTTATAATGACACAGGAACAAACAGGAGCCAGGCAGGCACTGGGTAAAACCTACAGAGGGATCATGTGTTGAAGGTCAGGCAGTGAGCTGCAGCTTAGAGGTGGCAAAACGGGAATCCTCCCGTCAGTGGCAAGGGTTCATGGCCAGTCCTACCTCATTCTACAAATTCCACAGATTCAAATTCTGCCCAGAATGAAGGGCTAGAAATAACCATACCTGTTGAATAAAGGATAGCTACACGTTTACACAGAAACACAGTATTTAGGTTCAGTAGCCAATTCCACCGTTAAATATGGAACTAATCCAAAGATGTTGCCATGTCAAATCTTATAAGACTTGAAAGGAAGACTTCAAACCATAGATAATTCAGAACTATGACTGGATGCCTTTTCGTAAGGGAGAAAAAGCTCCTCAGATGAATACAGAATTATAAAATTACAATATTTAGAAATGGTTATGATAAACTTAGGGCCAAGGGTAATCAATAAAATTAAAACAAAGCAAGTTGGGCAAAATATATAGAAAGTCAGTTGAAAAAACAAAACTACAGGAGGCAGTTCACAGATGTGAGCTGTGAGATCCCCCAGAGAACACTGATCCTCAATTAATATTCTTGGGTAGGTGCAGAGTGCAACGTCAACCGGTGTAGATGGTACAGGAATAATAGGTCAATTAACTAAAGGCAGACAGGTTAGTATGGACACAACAGACTGTAGATGCTGAGATCTGGAGCAAAACACAAACTGCTGAAGGAACTCAAGCAGGTTGGTCAGCAGCTGGGGAGGCAGCATGTGTTTCAGGCGAGACCCTGCATCAGGATAATATATTTGCCCAATATAAAATGTTAGGAAAAAGAGGTAGAAATACAGGAAATTATAAAATGTTATAAAGGGATAGCCAGAGAAACTTGTATACATTGAGAAAACAAGAGGAAACTGAATCAAAATTTTATGGAGAGGTTGCAAAAGTGACAAGTTATTGATAAGCCTACAGATCATTGGCCGGGTCTCAGGGCAAACTAGGATGTTTCCAGGGATAATAATCATTGGTTTTAAGTTACAAATGTCCACAATGAAATATGTTAGATTGAAATTAACTTTACATTTAAACAGTTAGTGTGAAAGAAAAGAATGTTAATAACTAAGATAAGAATTATTTATTTTCACGTTTAAGGAAAGTCTTTAGATGATGTTCAGTCATAAACAAACAAAGGAAATCCTTACCTGCAGTGCAGATGTGACAGGATGAATGTGGAGCCCAGGCAATGCCATTCACACATGCCCGGTGATTGTTTAGCCGGGCCACAGGAGTGCAGGGCACACGGACATCAAGAATCACCACCTGCAACCGATGGGTAAATGCTTTTGGTTTAACAGATTCAAAAGAAAATTTTACAAGAGTGAAGTAGTATTTTACCTGACAATTAATGCCTCTGAAGCAATTTAAGTGCAAGGTGAATAGGATCCAAATTAGGAAATAGATTTAATGGAATAGGTTTGACAGAATCTGCAATGACCACACCCTCTCACTCAAAGACTGAAAAATATTATATAACCAAATGCATTTTTGTAAAGCAACCAGTTACCGATATTGATGGAACCATTAAAAAGCAAGATTGATTATAAACTTCAGTATAGAATGGAATGTTTATGTAAATACAGTAAAATAAACTTTATCACAGTTTATCAGCTTGACCTTCTACTCTTCCAAGTTGCCAACTTCCACATGAAACAATCTTACCCTGCATACAATCTGCAACTCCAATATTGTGCCATGTTAATGTGTTACTGTGCACCATAAGTCATGATGGGGCATTATTCAGCGACTGCAGGCTATCTCCTCTTAGATCACTCACATGCCAAGCCACCAGGTGCAAGTGGTTATTGCATCCATTCAACCAGTCACTAAACCTGAAAAACTCAAGCCAATCAGGCTGCATCTGTGAGAAGAGGAGAGTCACTGCTGCAGGACAGAAACCCTTCATCAGAACTCAGAGAAAAGAAAAGCTAATCAATCTGCAGGGAGAGTGGGGGATGTCTCTGATAACATAAAACAAGGTGACCACCTTAAACAAGGTGATTGGGTCAACAAGTGAATGGGAGCAATTAGAGACAAAATAATATGAGAGATGCAAAATACTGCACAGGACAAACCCTGCAGATTCCCTGGCTGGCATTGTCTTTCATCCCAGGTAGAAAAGGAAAGAATAGGCTGAGCTAATATTACAGATGGATGACTGATACTGAGTGGAAAAAAAAAACTTATCTGAAATTGGCAAATTACCAAGTTACTGAAAAATGCAATGTCAATTCCAGAAGGCTATGGGCTGAAATGAGTCAGGGTTCTTCAAGCTTGTGCTGGGCGTCACTATGACAATGCAGGTTACAGACTATATGTCTGAGTGGGAGTGGGAATTAAAATGACAGGCGACAGGAATCAGAATGAACAAAGATCACCCAATCTGCATTTGGTTTCTGCAACGTAGAGGAAGCTACATTGTGAACATTGAATGTAGTATACCAGAATGAAACTGCAAGTGAATCACTGCCATACCTGGAATAACTGCGTTATGTTGGCATTCTTTCTGAATTGTGGCTTCCGCTCTGCCATTGTTAGTAAATTCCTTGACTATCTCATCCATTTCTCATGCCTTTGCTGTCAACTCCTCTCCCCGGGACAGACCAAGGATAGAATTCCCTAGTCGTCACATTCCATCCCCGCAGCTTCCACATTCACTCCTCACCCATCACTTGTTGATACATTGACATTTGGACTTGGAGACTGCCCAAGTCCGTAGAATTCAGTCTTGCAATTATTTTCTTGCCCATCAAGGCATATTATACATATTATTACACCATATTACTGGACCGTTGATTTTCTATGCTCACCTCCATGCCGTCCATTGCCATTGTGGCCAAATAATTGGGATCTTGCTTGTTCCAACACAGTCGAAGCAATGGATGGTGCTGCGGATCTTCATAGATGATGGTGCTGTGTTCCAGGTGTCTAAGGTCAAACATACGCACTGAACCATCTGCACCCACAGAGGCAAACATGTCCCTGCCACCTCCTGCTCTGCTGAATGCAATATCGTACACCTGCGAGTGGGAGAAAATAAGATGCAAGTAATGTTTATACTAATAAGTGGTTTCCAAAGTGGAAGAGGCAATGAATCTTTGCAGATTAAGACGATTTAAAAATTAAAAAAAATTCATCAAGAAAGGTCCCAAGTCCCAAGATCTCTCTGAACTGCATTCAGGTGCTGGAATCTTGCGTAGGACACAAAGTGCTGCAGCAACTCAACAGGTCAGGAAGTGGCATGCCGTCTGACCTGCCGAGTTACTCCAGCACTATATGTTCTACGCATCAAGCTGCTAATTAGCGTAAAGATCACTTATTAAGGGTGGGAAAGGAAGAGGATGTACTTATAATTGTTATCAAGCAAATCCCAATGGAAATAATTGTGTGAAACCAATGGATATACACAGGGCAACACTTGACAAGGTGGACTACGGCATCTGGAAATGTTGAAGGTGTGATTGGAGTACAAGTGGAGGTTCTGGCTGGGAATACAAAATCCTAGCTTCCTAATTTGACAGCTTTCATTCATATTTTTTTCAATAAAGCTTTTATCTTGCATTTCAAAAGTCCCTTTGCAATGTAAAGCCAATGTAGGACATTTCTGAATCAATGTTTTTAAACATGCTGGCCAGGTCACGCAATTAATCTCCATTCACATTTTACACGTGTAAAGGAGGCTTCCATGTTGAATGCACCTCCTTCCCATGAGAATGAAAAGTGATCTCTCTGCAATGCATGAATAAGGTCTTGCTTATTCCCATCTTGAAATTGGATCTAAATGCCTAACAAACAGAAAGACCCGATGTCAGCAAGTTTGAAACGGGTTCCATCAAAGTAGTCTTGAATTAAGGATTAATCTGCAATCCTTCCCAGGAGAAAAGATGCACCTGGTGTGTAAAAGCAGCTGTAAATAGTTATCCAATCATAACAATTCACATTGTTGACAGGCATTGTTTCAGGCAGAGCAAAAGGACCTTTACTTTCCAGCTAGAAATGCTAGATGTAGCTATAGTGCACAATAGGAAAATATCCTATTGGCCAGCACCAATAGACTATACAGGTACAATCTTCACAAACCCGCAAGGGGACAAAAGTTAGCTCACTTGTGTTTGACAATCAACATTCACTTTACTTTCCACCTCTCATGTACTTATTTCAAATCTTCCTTTCTTCATGCATGTCAGCTCCTTAAGCTATCAGAAGCATTTAAAATGCAAGTTCAAAAACAACTAAATTTAAATGGCTCACATTCAAGGAATAGAAAAACCTTCTCCTCCCCTGAACTGCAGTTCTCTGTTATTCCTCATTAACTTTTCCTCACCTACACAAATAATGGGATTTCATGTTCAATTCAGCCATCCAAAATTATTACAAAACATCTGATTGCTCAATCATAACCAGTTATTTTCAAAAGAAGATTGCAGGACCACTAGGTTATGGAGAAACTCAATTATGAAAATGACAGAGGCCAAAGTTCAGATCAACCGCAATACTTTGAACAGTGAAACAGGTCTCTGATGGGTTACATGACCTCCTTTGGGGTTCGGAGCCTATATACTGGGAAACAGCCGCATAGGCATACAGCAATATACCAATCAGCTAATGGTTTATGTTCAAAGTTGGAACAGAGCAACATTTGATTGTTTAAATCCTTTACATTTTCACAATACACCAGTTAAAAACTGTAGTTTTATAGTGCACATTTGTAATATTACTACCAACATGCTGTATGTACCATGAAGATTAGAATTTGTAGAGAACTTTAATTGTAGAATAGCAAACTATCATGCGTTACTACAACTGAAACTGCAATGACCACTGTAATAATTGTATTCATTGATAGAACAGCGATTGTTAAGAGCAACTTAATACCAATATTGCAGCACTCAGATTCAAAGCAACGCCACTGGCAATATTTAATGACTGTTGCTGCCTACTAACGTCCCCATTTGTTTTAAGAACATTACTCTCAGCCCTCCCACACAGGGTAAAAATGCATGAAAATTGAAACATACTTAACACAGTCAGAAAATTTAGCAAGAAAATTGAATCAAATCAGGCCCCAAGTTCTTTACTGTGTATGCTGCCTTCACTGTGTGACTGACTGAGCAATCTTGTATCTGCAATGAATTGAGCATTGGAAAAACATTGAAACCTCATTACCTCCTTATCATGAGCAATGAGCTGCGTTTTCACATGACCAGAGACTAGATTAACTCGGCCAAGCACCTGACCAGTCTCCAAACCCCAGATTGTACAAGTGGTGTCAATGCTGGAAGTACCTGTGGAGAAAATAAGCAATTAGTAATCTGAAGAACAGGATATAGTTGGTACTCTTAAACTTAGATCAGAATTCTATTTTATTGAGTTGCTCAATCCATTTACTCTGCTAAGTAACACTTATCTCTTATGTAAAAAAAAATCAACAACTTTTCGCACCAAAGAATATTACGCTTGGAACAGTCTTTGCATTTAAACCCCTGAGAATTTGTTAATGAATTCTTGGGCAATTTTTTTCCCATTAATTCTCTTTACAATCTTAGAAACATTAATTAGATTCCTATAGAATCCCTTTTTTGAAAATCGAGATTTTTTTTCCCTCTAATATATAGCTTTAGTTTTTTAATCCCATGGTCATTACAAAGCCCAATTCTGATGACGAGATAATTTAAGTGGCTATTTTCCTCTTCACTACAATCAATTTTCACACTTTCCTTCTGATTTCCATAACTCTCAATTCCCTTAGTAGGCAAACATGTATCAATCTCAGTCTTGAATGTATTCAACAAATATGTACCCAATGTCTTCAAGAATAAATAATTTCATGCCTTGACTCCTTATCTGGAGAACATGCACCCAGTCACCAACCATTAATTTCTCTCAACAATTTTATGTTTCATTGGAAATATGTCTGATTCTTCAGAATTTCTATAAACATAGATCTTATTCATCGCTGCTTAGAGATAAACACACACCCCAAGACTCAATCCAGTGAATCGGAGCTGTAGACATTAACTACTTTAGGCATTCTGGTTGTGGTCTCACGCAAACTCTATAAATTAATAGCAACACTCTTTCCTCCTTATCTTGTGCAATGAAAGTCACAATATTATTCCCATCCCAGTCTATCTAAAGAGCAGCATCTGTAACAATGCATTATTTCCTCAATATGTAATGCAATCACAGAAAATAGGGTATTTGGACAACGCCATTATTTATTTTCCATCACTAATTGCTACCGAACTGTTTGGCTTTCCCAGCCACTTCAGGTGGTCAGAAAATAATCAACTATATTCCTTGGTTTTGTACTCGAATGTAGGCCAGACGGGATAGATTTGACAGAGTTTTCCCTTAAGAATAATTGTAGGAGCCATTTATGTTTAGGCTACCTACTGCTGGCATATTATATTATTTTGTCTACATATATCTTGCCGTATTATTTTGGACACTTGGGGCAGTCATTAGATGCACAGTGGCGTGTATATATAAGGGCAAAGGGGACAGGAAGTGGCAGGCACAGGGAGGGAGAGCATATAGTTCTCACCAAACCGGGGACAGAACAGCCAGCTACATCTTGCATGCAGAATAAGGAAAACCTGGTACATTCATCTCTTTGTTTGTACAACTACTTCAATAAACAACAAACTAAACTGGAAATAACGACTGGAAGATCTGTTCTATTGGGTCTGCGTAAGATCACACCTACTTACCAGTGTAGTAATGGCAACTTGAAAAGAGGCCACTGGAAAGTCGGAAATTTGCCATTACAATAATAGTGAAATTGGTAACGCTTTCATTGTCTTCATTTTTGATGCTAATATTTTTATTCCAAATTATTAACCAGACTTAAATTTCCCAGCTGTTACAATTGTATTTGAACTTGTTTCTCAATTTTTTATTCTGACCTCTACATCACTAGTGCAGTAAGTTAATCACAAAGTCACCACACCGCCATCACCATTGAATTGTTAGTTTGGATTTTTTCCCCACATCTCTGGAATTGGAATTTTGCTCCCATGCCAGTGTCACATGTGGCTTTGAGAGAACTAGGGTTGAACAATATGCACCACTCATACGCTTGGAAGAATCTCACATCGAAGCATTGAAAATTGGAGCTGCTTTTAGTGCCAGCTTTCTTCAATGGAGGCTACTATGCAAACCAGACACCCCAGGATTAAGTACAGACTAAACTAGATTCCATAGAGCCGTTTCTATTTTAATGTCTTCGCTAGAATGTCATTTGCTTTATTGTTTCATTCCTCAGTGTTTCAGTGCATGAAAAGTGATAACGAATCAATTGGTGAATGAAGCAAAACACAGAACAGAAAATACAGAATTGCAGCAAAAATTTGAAAGGACCACCTCCAAAAGAATTTACTGCTGCATCACCAGAACAAATCAGCCAAGGCAACCAAAAGTTAACAAAAATTAATCAACGTCCCCATTCTTACATCATTCATAATGAACAGGTAAATTCAGAGTTAATTTATATGGTCATTATGGTGGTCTATCTACCCCAAGCCCATCCTGCACTCCACAATCCACATGTTTTTTGGGTGAGGTGGGGCAAGCGAGGGACTGATCAATCGGAAAGGTAGGGACCATCTGGACTTTAAAAGGCACATGAACAGAATGATAAGTCGACTGACACAGGTTACCAGATGGACTTTTCATTATGCTGACCCCATTTGTACCAAACTGCAGTTACGACAGTCTAGACAAGAGAATATGGGTTCTGCAGTGAATACTGGAACATCTACAAACACCAATTGTAGAGGAAGCAGAAACAAAGGTAATACTTCAAATGTGGCAGCAAAAGCAACACTTTAAAAAAACAGCTGCAATTAAAGTAGGACTGGAAAATTGGAAAGTAGATTAAGCCGATCCAAACATCAGGAGTGCCAAACATCAGGCAAAATTGAAGATTTGATTGCATTGGAAAAGTATCTTTTACCCGCAGTCTGATACAATTCTAATATATCTGCAACGCAGGAGCCAGCTAGAGAGTTCACATCTTTGAAAAAGTTCCTTTGTGTTGTGAAAACATATGGAAAAACAAGTACACATGACCATCTGCAACACCACCAGCTTTCAACACTGTTACATCAAGAGCATGGAGCCAGACATACCCCGAGGTGTCCACCATTGATTTAATCACGCGGATTCCTCATCATATTACCCTGTCTGAATGAAAGTGCTTTTTCACTGGGCATCAATGTTTGGATGGAGATCGGAACTAAATGGTAATTTGTTCCCAAACTCCCCAAAGTAATTCCAAGGCACTAAGCTCCTTGTATCAGTGGTCAAATAGATGCTCCCTGAATCACAGTGGGTATCATCCTTCATGGACATGGTGCAACAAATGTGATCTTCGCAGCGCAACATTTCCAAGAAAAATATGTAGGGCACTACACGTGGTCTTTTTCAACCCTCCAAAAGCCTTTTGACTATCAATTGAGGATGACTGGAGAACATTATTCTCAAATTGCCTGCAGAAATTCATCTCCATTCCATGTCTGCCACTCAATGACATGTAGGATATGATTTTAACCAACAGATCCACCACAGGCCCAAGCTCAGTGCAGTCTAATCAAGTAATTCCCAATTACTCCAACCATTTTTATAATCGTTCTTTATGCAATATTGTTCCTGACAGCCAAACTCCCACAGGAATGAACTACCAAGGTCACTTCAATTCAGTTACTGGGCTACAGAAGACAAACAATGCTTACAGACACTCATGTTCAGAGGCAGAGGTCTAAGCCATTGCCAAACTGCTTGGTGATTTTGATAAGGTATTTCACTGTACCTCTGGTACACCAGCACAAACTTTGACCAACTAACAAAAAAAGCATTCAACGACCAAACCCCAAAGACATTCATGATCTACCCCAATGATCCTGGTCTCTTCTGCACTTTGAAAACACTTACCACCTAGAGCAGTGATATTGATTATTGCCAGGTACCCCGAGATACAGGGAGAAGTTCTTCTTTGTGCGCTATCTAGTCAAATCATATTATACGCAAGTATAACCACGTCATACAAATGCACAAAGGTACTGAAAACGTTACTGAAGTGAAAAATACCAGAGCGCAGAATAATATTCGAGCATTATAATGTTAGAATTAAAGAGGAAGTCTGCAATGAGGTAGGTTAGGAGATCAGGACTAAATACTAGCATATGGGAGGACCGTTCAGTGGTGAAGTTGGGAGAAGCTGATCTGAATCTGGTGGTACGTGCTTTCATGCTTTTGCCCAAAGAGGAGAGAATGTCTGGGGTGAGAAAGATCCTTGACTATGTTAGCTGCTTTCAAAAGACACCACAAAGTATAGATGGAGTCGATGGTGGGGAGGCTGGTTAATGGATAAAGAACCTCAAAGCAGAAGGAAAATAAGCCCAATGTGAAGAACAGCTGAAACATGCTACAATTCAAATGTTAAATACCAGCAACTGTGTTAATAGCAAATAAAATGCTTCAAAAGACAATTTGAAGCTTGGACAAGATATTAAGGCAGATGCCCGAAGAATGCATGATTATTGATATGCCGTAAATCAGCTTCACACACGTCTATAAAAAAAGCATATTGAAATATTGCAGTTTGGAAAATTCGACTCCGTACTCAGTTGATTTTGAAACCCTATGTCTGCTCATTGCAGGACCACTCTCATTGGAGTTTACATCCATGGCAGCAAGCATAGAAATTATTCTGAAAAGCTACTTACCATTCCGCAGGTGGAACAGGACAGGTATCAATTTACAAATGGAAAAAGGAAAAAGAAAAAACCCCTGCACATGGGTGTTTCCGTAAATACAGCACTCAGTAGTGAAACTGGCCTCCAAACTTCCAGGTTATTTTCCCGTTATTTTTAATGTAATATTCCCATTGTTTCATATCCTGTATTTTAAGTAGTATAGATCATGGTGTATAGCCAAAATAATGAGATGAAGCAAAATAAATAAATCTGTTTTTACAAAGAAAAATATCAGATATGTCCCTGTGTTTTGATTACATTAATTTTGCAATTAAATAACTCTATATATGCCAAATTCTGATTATGCTTATGATTTTTATCATTTATCATCCGATAAGATGGTTTTCTGATGCCACAAGTTTTCACAGCAGAACGTGAGAAGTGGTCACGTTGTGAAATGTATGAATTAAAAGCAGAGTAACCGTTTTTACATTTATTGTTTCTTTTTTTATTGTTTATATTTTGTGTTTAAGCTCTCCATTGAAATAATAATGAATAGAACAAAATCATGAAAGAAAAATCTAGTTTGCTCATCTATTTTAGTGATGTATCATTCTGTAGTCCCTCCCATTGTCTAAGTTTATCAACGCTCTTTATCGCGCTATAACAGGGTTTTTTGCACTCAACACGATGTTTAAAAAAATGTAAACAACGCGATTATAATGACCCTGGCGTGAACTACAGGCCTCGTGGTGGGTTAGGTGCTGACATTTTGGGAGCTTAGAAATCAGTAAGTGTCCCATCAGTCTTATAAATATACTTTTTTTCTCTCGTTGTCTTTCCTTTAAATTTTGAAAGAATTAAATTTTGGTTGATGTTGATCACAAATTAGCTCAAAGTGATCATCGGTAGGCCCATTTTTAATGCTGTGGTATTTCATTATGATTTAATAACTTTCATATTTGGCCACCCATGTCACATGTTGGTACCCTTATTTACAGAAACACCCACATATCATTTTGTACTATTGTAATTTCCAAATGCAGTCCCAAATAATGGCTAATATGCCATCTTTTGAAAATTTCAACTGGTTTTCAATACAATATTTGAAATTCATTATTTTGTTTTTACTATCAGCTCATTGCCCTTGGGGTTAAAATATCTTTCAATTCATATTTACATAAGGATTTAATTGAAAAGGAAAGGTAGCTTTCAGCAGTTCAATCTCAGAAAAATCACTGATTGGATAATGTAAGAAATAAACTGGTCCCAACTGTGTTTTTTCACCTGCTCTTTCCTTACCTATTTCAGGTAATCATTTTTCAAACCGAGTCAGGGTTAAACGTCACATAATGCTGATCATAAATTCACCATTAAGTAAATGGTTTATCTTTTTCAGTTGCATGCTGTCTCAAATTCAGCTTTAAGCATCTGTTTAACATTACAAAAAGAGCTGTACAATAACCCAGCAAACACATCAAGGAAGGACTATTCACTCACAGCCACAGACCTCCCCTGGGCAATCAATCCATCTGCTGTAAGTAGCCTGGCATCATTATAACGGTTTTACCCAAAATCCATGGAAGATTTTTGGATCTAATTGTGCAAAATTATGAGGCACCCATCACCAGAGTCCCAGAAGGTGTCTAATTAGCTGAGAGACAATGCAAAGCCTGAAGCTCTTCCTTACCCAAGAGATTTGGATCCACTTCGTTCCAGTCAAATGAAGTCAGAGGAGCACAGAAGTCAGAGTTCTTGTTATTGTTTAGTAAGCATTCCAGCCGGGTTTCAGTATCGCTCACCTAGAATGTTAAGAAAATATTTGCAGATATTCGTTACTTGTATAATTCTTCCCAGTCTTGACAAGTCTCCATTCCCCCCCGAGTCTAGCTCCTAATGCGTGCGTCATGTTCCCATGGCTCCTTTTGAATCTATGGCACAATTACCATGCTGCAAGTGAACTTTGAACATTGGTAGGCAATTCGCTAACTGGGGGAATAACCATACAAAACAATAACATCGAGAATCCATACATTTGGGTACGAGTAAATATTGATACAATTTAAAAAAACAACAACAAAGGTTATTTACACACCTCTGTTATAGAATCAAAGCATAGAAACTTTACAACATTGGAAGTCAGTAGACCTGTCATATTTGTGTTAATTAAAGAAAAAGCTACCCAGCTTCACCCCCATTTTCTTCAGTACAAGAAAATGCAGATGCTGGTTTACAAAAAGGACACAAAGTGCTGGAGTTACTCAGTGCGTCAGGCAGCATCCCTGGAGAACATGAATAGGTGACATTTTGAAACATCACCTATCCATGTTCTCCAGGGATGCTGCCTGACCTGCTGAATTACTCCAACATTGGTGTCCTTTTTTTCTCCAGTAGGCTCCTGACCCTGCAAGTCATGGATCCTGAAATGCACATCCAGGTTTTCTCTAAATGTGTTGATGATTTATGCCTCCCACCATCTTTTCAGGTAGTGAGCTCCAGACCCGACCACCTCTGGGTGAAAGAAAATTCCTTACCTCTGATCTAATCTTTGATTCTTGTCTAGAAACTGCTCTCATTTTCAATCTAATCTTTCTGCTACTTTAAAATCTGTGACGCCTGCTTTTGGTTCCCTTTGGGAATCAGATCCCCTGTATTTTATAGAGGCTATTCAATTTTATACTCAGCCCTCTCTACACAAAAGAAAGTCCTAGATTATCTTTCACAAGTTCACCTCAATCCTGGCTATCTTCATAAAACCCTTGCATCTTACCTGATCAACTCAACTTTCTTCCAAAACCCTATTTAGTTTAGGTTTAAAATTAAAGTGTTAACATTTCCCCCCGAACCAGTCGTAATGACCCAGGATTCTGCTCCCTGCGCATCTCCAGCATCATCTCCTGCTACGCAATCACCTCTATACATAACTAAACTTCTGATCTTGTGCTCTTCCGGTTTGCGTGGTTTATCTATTTGTGCACAAACGGTACGCGATTCAGCTACGATTTTTCGCCAGCTTTCACCGTTCTCCTGTGCTGCGGGTGCAAGAAGTTTCGTTCCGGTCTATGGTATATTGTAAAAGTTATTAAGGCATAAAACTATAGATTGGTCTCTTCTCCTGTCAGTCACTTCCTGGCACCATCGCCGCACTGATTGGCCGTGTCCGCTGCCAATCGGCTGGAGGTCGCCACGGTGAAGGATTGGCGGCGGCCGTGCAGTACCTGGTGGGGAGGGTGGTGCCGTGGGCCGAGCCCGGGGACTGGGCCGGAACCAAGGACGAGTCTGGGTCCGGGATCAGGGATGAGCCCGGAGATGAAGTCAGGGCCTGGACTGGAGCCCAGGCGGCGGCCGTTGAGGGCTGGAGTCGCACCCAAGCCCGGGGCCTGGGTCAAGGTGTACCAGCGCCTCGGGGAGTACCATCCTGCAGCACAGCCTCCCCCTCTGCAGGCAGCCCTGGCTCGGCCGCCCGCCCCCGGAAAAGCGAACGCCCGTCGAGGCCCAGGTCCACGAGTGCTTCGGCCGCCTACAGCCAGGGCCTGGCTAGGCAGAGTACGAGAACCAGGACGGGACGGACAGTGCTCCAGTGGCTCCTGCCCGCGGGCGTGGACACTGAGAGCGGCCCTGACGCACCGCACTGTTACACAGAGAGAGGGAGCGCCGCAGCCCGGCCCACAGCAGGGGGGGGGGAGAAGACGGAGGGAGGGGAGAGAGAGGGATGAGGGAGAGAAGGATGAGGGAGGGAGAGGGATAGGGATGTGGGAGGGAGAGGGGACAGTGAGGGAGAGAGACGGTGGGAGGGAGGGGGGAAAGAGAGGGAGGGAGTGGGGTAAAGGGGTGGTGGAGTGCAGCAGGGTAGGGAGGAGGGTAGAAGGGGTCCGGGATGACGGGCAAGATGGGATAGAGGGGAGGGGACCAGGCCTCCCGTGTGACAGGGACCCAACGTGTCCCACTTAGTCTGGTGCAGTGTCCTATTTCTGTACTCACTGACACAAGGCACCAGGGGTAATCCAGAGATTACCACCTTCCAGGTGCTGCCACTTAATCTTCTTAACTCCTAAACTCTGCGTGCAGGATATAATCTCCGATGGTGGTGTTGCTTTGGACCACAGCCTCTGGCCACTCTCCCCCTAGAATGACCAGAGAGGCAACAGATCATCGTGCAATCATGTCTCCGTGCACCTTCTTTGTTTTGGCTCCTTCAGTCTAACCTTGTAGATTAAATCAGTTATTGCCAAGGCCATTTTCTGTAACTCTTTTCTATTCCCTCTCCTTATAATGATCAAGGTACAAAAGACTTTAGGTCTCCAAGACATGATGTAGTTACCAGAATTGGACACTGTCCTCCAGAGTTGGCTGTCTATTTCAACTAAACCACCCTACGACTGCACTATATCCCTATTTGAAAAGCCCTGGTCCCATAGGCTTTACTAATTTCTGTCTCAACTAGCCACGGTCAAATGTTTATGCCCATCTAATTGTAAATTCCCAAGTAGCCTGTATCATTCAGCTTATAAGATTCCCTGATTTCATGTGGAATGTACCACTTTACACCTCTCTAACAAACTTTACCTGCCATTTGTAGTAACAAGAAACTGCAGATGCTGGATTACAGAAGAGTACTGGTTTACAGAAAAGGCATGAGTAACTCAGCGGGTAACATCTCTGGAGAACACGGATCGGTGAAGTTTCAGTTCGGGACCCTTCTTCAGACGAATTGTGCGTGTGAGGTGGGGGAAACATTTTCATCATCCTCCCCCGCCCTTCCCCCCACCCGACCGATCTGCTAACATGACTTTAAAAAGTCGGTTTTCCACAGACCTCCTCAATGCTTTTTATTGTTGTCTGCAAATTCAGAAACTATCCAACTAAATTGTATAAAACTCTCTACTCGGAAACAAAACCCAGTCATTAATTGTCCATGTTGCCTTATGCCAAAGACCTCAATTTTATTGATCAGCATGTTGAGTGGCACCGCATGAGATGCCTTCTGAAACTCGACATACAAATTCCTCTGGTGTCACTTGTAAAATAATTTTTAGATCAGGTTAGTCAAATTTTATTGGCCTTTAACAAATCCCTGATGGGTCTCTAACTCAAGCTTCTCCAAGTACCTATTAAACTTGTTCCCACTATGTTCACAAAATCGTCCTCATCATCAATGTTAAATTGAACAGCTCGAAGTTGCCTGGCATGTCCTCAGACACCTTTTCAAACCCAGACTTCGCACTTGCCATTCTGAGACCTTCAGCCTTCTTCCCTCTGCAATTTAGGATGCATGCCTTTTGGATCAAGTGACTCATTTATTTAAGCACAACCAGCATTTGACCCATCATTTAGCAACTCAACAATTAACACGTGTAACTTTGGTCAAAATGAGATATTAGTAATATTATTTTCCCTTGGTAAAGATTGATACAAAAATATGTATTGCATATTCCAGTATTATCTTATTCGGCCCAGCCTTAATTCACACTACCCAAGTTCCCTTAAATGAATGGTCATTCCTGTCTCACATTCTCTTCATCCATCTAATCGATCGCACTCAGCCTGGCTCACATTGGAATTATTCACCTGATAATGTCATATACCAATGTTTTTGTTTCATCATAACTCTGCTCCCCTGTCATCATTCAAAATCATTTAAGGGGGCAAATGTAGATTGGAAATTACAAATGTGGATTAAATGGGAAATGGCAGACCAATAAGCATAATGCAAGTAATGGGAACAAGAGCCAGAATTTACAGTTTAAAAAAAAAGTGATAGCAGGACATTAGGAAAGGAATATTGAAATTGGACGATGTTATTGTGGGTTTACGAAAATAAAATCATGCTTAAGAGATCTATTGATGCAAATAGCAGAATAATAAGGGAGATGCATAGAGTGCAATGAATTCATATTTTCAGTCAGCTTTTGACAAGATCCCATGTAAGAGGTTATTTATGCAGGGGATAATGTACTGGCATGGAATGGATGACAAATGGAGATTGAATAAAGGTACATTATCAAGACGGAGTAAGGGTTTGCTGCAGCAATCCATACTTTTACGCTACCCATTCACAATATTTCTCCCATCCCTCACCCCCTTTCCTCCTCCCCCCCTTCCCAAGGGCCCTCATCCCCCCCCTCATTCCCACGGGCCTTGCCCCCGTCCTTCACCCCCCCACGGACCCCCACCCCCTTTCCTCTTCCCCCCCCCCCCCCCGCCTCCTTTCCTCCCCTCCTCGATCTTCTTTCCTTCCATCCTCCCTCCCCCCCTCCACCCCTCCACCCCACGGACCCTCCCCCCCTTTCCTTCCCCACCCCAACACTCGGGGTCTCGGTCTCGCCGCCACCTCCCTCCCTCCCTCCCCGCTAGGCCTCGGCCTGTCCTCACCCTCCAGATGCGCAGGTAGTCGCCGGAGGTGGCGAGCAGGTCGGGGTAGACGCCCTTGGTGTCGGGGATCCACATGATCTTGGTGGTGGGGTAGGGGTGGTCGAAGGTGTTGCGGGAGATGAACTCGGAGCTCTCCTCGTCCAGCCCCACGATCTGCACCTTGTTGTTGTACTCCTCCACGAAGGAGCCGAGCGCCAGGCGGAAGCGCTTGTCGGGCCGCACGCTCCAGTTCATGGCGTACACCGTCCATGGCGCCTCGTACTTGTAGATCTCCTTCCTCTTGCCGTGCATGCTCATCTTGGGATGGGGAGGCCCGCTGTCCGCCTCGGCTCCGGCCCACCTGCCTTGCCCTGCGCTGCCCTGCCCGGCGCGGCCCGTCAACGCCGCCCCTCACAACAATAAACCGCTTAAACTCACAACGGAAGCCCGTCGCTGACTGAGTGGCCGCAGCCGGACATAGGTGGGCGGGCCGGCCAATGGATCATGTGATGGACGGCAGCACGGACCAATCAGATACAGGCATTCAGTGGGCGGGTTTATAATTGCCGTGATGGACGGCGAAGCGGGCCAATTAGATAGAGGCATTTGATGGGCGGGCCATCAATACCTATGATGGACGAGGGATCAGACCAATCAGGTACAAGCATTCAGTGGGCGGGCTCACCGTTGGCACCTTGCGTGTGCTTACAATCTTAGACTTAGACTTAGATTCCTTTATTGTCATTCAGACCTTTCGGTCTGAACGAAATTTCGTTGCCTGCAGTCATACATATAATAAATAACAAAACACACAATAAACACAAGTTAACATCCACCACAGTGAGTTCACCAGGCACCTCCTCACTGTGATGGAGGCAAAAGTCTTAAAGTCTCTGTCTCTTCCCTCTTTGTTCTGATCTGATTTGAGGATCAAATAATAAAAACACAAAATACATGAAACATGAAATTAAAGTGACGAGTGGAAAGGATTGGGGATGTGCAAAGATGGGATGATGGGGGGAGGAAAGAGGGAAGGAGGCAGGCAGTCAGTCTGTTCCATGACAGAAGGGGGAGAAGTTTTAGTTTGATAGCCACAGGGGAAAAGGATCTCCTTGTGGCGTTCTGTCCTGCATCTTGGTGGAACCAGTCTGTTGCTGAAGGTGCTCTTCAGTTTGACCAGTGGGTCAGGGAGGGGGTGAGCTGTATTGTCCAGGATGCCACACAGTTTGAGGCAAAGATCCTATAGGATCTTTGGTTTGAGGAGCATCCTCCCCTCCAAGACCACCTCCCATGAATCCAACTCCGCCCCCAGGACAGATCCAACCTTCCTGATAAGCTTGTTAAATCTATTGGCGTCCACGGCCTTAGTCCTACTGCCCCAGCACATGGCAGCGAAGAAGATGGCACTGGCTACCACCGATTGGTAGAACATCTGCAGCATTTTACTGCAGACGTTGAAGGAGTGGAGCCTTCTCAAAAAGTACAGCCGGCTCTGTTCCTTCTTGTACATGGCTTCAGTGTTGACCAGTCCAGTTTACTGTCCAGGTACATTCCAAGGTATTTGTATTCCCTGGTAAAGGGCCTGTCCCACTTAGGCGTTTTTTTTGGCAACTGTCATAGTCATAGCAGGTTGCCTAAAAACCGGCGACTGGACACCCCTACGACAATGATTACCACAAGCTACAACAACCTACCGCCTAGTCGACATCAAGCTACAGCAAGATACCGACAACCAGCGACACATTAGGACGTCCACCTACGACCACATCTACCACAACCTACGTCCACCCACGACAAGGTACAACAAGCTACGACCCTGTCGGCGACAAATGAAGACAACTTAAAACAATTCAGTCGCCGGTAACTGTCGCCGGTTGGCGTAGGTAGCCCCCAATGGAATTCACAGAAGTCAGCACCGGCAACAACCTTCGTCACCTGGCGACAACCTACAACAGCACCAAAGTCAGGAGAAGTCAAGCTATGCCCATTGGCATCAAATCCACTGTCCCCGACTGTCTCCGAAATTTTTTCAACATGTTGAAAATCCAGCGGCGACCAGAAAGACGCTACGACTCTTTGGGCGATTGAAGAGACTACTCACGACCATAAAGGCGACACCCCGGCGACCATGTGGCAACAGCCTAGTTGCCTAAAAAATCGCCAAAGTGGGACAGGCCCATAAACTGCACATCCACACCATTGATGGACAGGGGTGTTCCTCTCCTCCTAAAGTTTAATTAACTCCTTAGTCTTGTCGGTGTTGAGCTGCAGGTGATTCAGCCCACACCACTCAACAAAGTCGTTAACTACACCTCTGTATTCAGCTTCCCTCCCCTCACTGATGCAGCTCACAATTGCAGAGGCAGATGAAAACTTCTGGTGGTGGCAGGAGTCCGAGTTATATCTGAGGTCCTAGGTGTAGATGGTGAACAGGAAAGGAGAGAGGACCATCCCTTGTGGGGCCCCTGTGTTGCTCACTACCATGTCCGAGACACAGTTTCTGTAGCCTGACATATTGTGGTTGTCCAGTCAGGTAGTTGGTGGCAAATGTCTGATTAACGGGCTGGAGATCGCCAATCATTCTTAACAAGAGGATGATTCTTATCATTCTTACCCATTCCTTCTCTCCAGAGATGCTGCCTGTCCCAATGAGTTACTCCAGCATTTTGTGTCTACCTTTGATTTAAACTAGCATCTGCAGTTCTTTCCTACACATCCTACCTACATTCTTATCAAGCTGATGGATGGACACTCTATTGGCAGGATCACATTCATTGACAAGAATCAGAACAAATCAGCTTCACATCTCAACTACCTGTCCTCTGTTTGACCCTCATTATATATATTAAGAGTAGGATGGAAGTTCCAGCTTTTTCCAGATCCATGATCATCTGTCTCCTGCAACAAAGGTTTTGTGCTTCCTGCCCCCTTCAGGACCAGAAGGCAGGCAGGGGGACATGGAAGTTGAACACCAAGCAGCTAACTCCCAGAGAACACTGAGGAACCAAAGAGCGACTTTGCAGTTTACAGAACTCTGAAGCCACTTTGACTCATGGATGCATTGGCAGGAAGCCCCAAGGGGAATATCAAGAGGTATCATCCTCAAATGGTTTGTTCAGAAGGCAAGAGTCAGGAGGAATTGTCCCAAATCCTCTTACTAACCTGCAGAAATCTCTGGGAACTTTCATTGGCAGAACTGCTGGCAGGAGCACTACATCATTATGAACTTGAGAGTTAGCAGGCAATAATGGCTTATTTTGGCAGGGAGATGAGATGGAGTGGGGAAGAGAGAGGTGGCATTGGGGAAGGTAGGAATAGAGTGCTACCTACTAAGTAATATCTTGTCAATAAAAACAAACACTGGCAGTATTTTGTTACTGTTATGTCCTGCTATTTATTCGGGGAATTTCAGAAAGATTTGCACCACATTCACCAGGGTTCACCTAATATTATCCTAGGATTGACATGCATTACATTGATGTTTATTTTACGCAAAAAATGTTTATTTAACGCAAAAAATCCCACAAAAGCTTGTTAAAATAATGGCATATTTTCTCCTTCTTCTGAAGACTCAGCCATTTGGGCATGGCACCTTCTCAAGCCAGACAAGGACTGTAGATGACCAATCCACCTCAGGGAGAATCGGGCCCTATCCTATGTTTAGCTGATGAACATACAAGAAACTATGCCTAATTATGAGTACTGTATAGGCTGGGTCATGGCACTTCATTCAATGTACAGAGAATAGTGAATTGGATGAGGGGCTGCAGAGCACATGGTGCTGGTAGAACTGTACCCCAACAGCCTTCAGCAAAGGACGAAAACCAATGGATAAAAATGCATGTTTAGTTTCTACAATTAGTCATAACTGTAAGTTTACTGCACAGCATATTTATGTTTTGAGGCAAAATTGTTGGGAGTACTCAGAAAACCTTGAAATGATCCACATACAGTGTACTGCACACAAACTCAGTATTCAGCTGTGTTTGATATTCATGGTAATTGTTCATGATGCACAAAAAAAACCCTCTCCTTCTTGCAGTTAACTTTGCAAGTCTATATTATCATAGACTTTAATAACGTCCTGATTCTCATCGATTTGTTCAATCAAGCAAAATGCTGTTTCCAAATCTCTATCCGCTAGTGGAACCGTTGTGGTGGCGATAAATTCAGGTCCGGAATAAATGGTCAGCAGTCCCAATGAATCCAATCTCTCTCGTACCTCCCGCAATGAGGACAAGTCACAAACAAACTGAAAAATAATTTAGAAAACATTATGTATGGCATGAGTGCTTTACAGGTTTTATTTAACACAAAAAAAACCAACAACAAAAAATTCTTCCCCGTATTCCCTAGTTTTGTTCCGTGCGAGTACAACTCTGAACCTTATAAAATGTAGCGGTATCGGTAAATTAGCCATTCCACACTTGACCATATTTCTCACATTGTCGTATTTCCACTTGGTGCTGAAGGATTTATCTGACAGCTGCAGTGGCAAATGTAGTGCTCAAAGGCAGTTCACATTGAACTTGGGTCCCTGCAATTGCTTTCAAAATAGATAAAACTCTTCTGAGCCAGGACTGATTTTCAGAGAATTATTAAACACTGTTTAAAGGTCCTGTGACCCTGTCCTTGTTGATGTCAATGTGGTAGACACAACGGTATCTAAAGACAGAGGGTAGCTTTCAGTGTCTAGGCCAAAATATATCTATCAATCCAGATAATCTTGGAATTTTTGAAACTTTGATTGTTCTTGAAGAAGTCAAGATCAGCCATGATCATGTTGAATGGCCTACTCCTGCACCTATTGTCTAAGTCAAGACCACTAATCCAGAGATATATCCAAATCCCACCAGAGGTGCTGGGGAATTTAAATCCGGTTTATTAAAAAAGGCATTGCCCACCATCAGCATCCTAGGGCGAGTCAGCATGGCTCACAAAGATGGTTCATTACCATCTTCTCACAGGCAGCCAGCGATGAGCAGTAAACACTGCCCTTGAAGCAAAGACAGCATGTTATTGACTCTCTAGATCAGAATGTATAAATTGGCTGCTATTTTCTGCTTCAAAAAGTCACAGTACTGAAATAATTGGTTGATTGCACAGCAGTTTGACACACTCTGATGACGATAAACCTGACTTGTTTTTCATGAAATTAATGCTGATACCATTTAGTACTTGGAATTGGAATCACAAAATTGTTGCCAATTCTGGCTCGGGTGGCATTAAACTCTTAATTTCATAAGGAAACAAAGAATCACGATGATACAAATGCAACAAGATGACTTGTATACATTTAATTTTGCTCTTCACTGGATACAGGTGAGAACAAGCATCAGGTTAGTGCAGAGGATGTTTCATATTTCATCTGGAGCAAGCAAGTCAAGAAGCATTTGTAGTGACATAGAGATGGTCAACATTTCTGGTCAAGACGCTGCATCCATGGTATTTCATTTAATCTGTGCTGTATCTGCACTCGGAATAAAATGACATACTGTGCAGAAAGTATTACAGTCTATCCAAACTGAGCTGGCCCGGCCCTGGGAATATTGATGTAACAGTGTGGAAGGAGCATTAACCAATGCTGCACCTAGCAAATATTTGATGGGAAGTTTTGCTCTTTATGTAACTTTGTTCTGATTAAACACATCAAGGATGGCACGTCATTTCCTTCCTACAGTGCTGCTGGTGGAGACTAGACATACTGTGCCCACATTAGACCTTGAAGTCCTTTTGTGAGGAGTGCCAATGTGTTCTCACCTTCAGCATGACTTGATCTTCTTCATCTTCAATCTGCTTAACATCTTCAGCTCCAGAGTCAATTGCCAGCTCCAGAGCACGTTCCAACAGAACATCCTTACCGTCCTTATCCAGGCCATTCACCATCACCACCCCTTTCTTCTGGAAAGAGTGGCGTGCTCCATCACTCATCATTCCCCTGCCATTAACAAGACATCATAATGGTGTTTTAACAAAACTGATGAAATTCCACTCAATCAAAGTGGCATTTGAAACAGTATTGTTTCCATAAACCAGTACATTTACATCATTTAAAACAATGTCATCTGAAATTACCAGCCCCTAAATAATCTGGTCAATCTTTCACACACAGGACTCCAAATCACTTTCCAATTTGAGGCCTTGGAGAAGAAGAGAAGCTAACTGCTCCAAAGTTCTGAGTTTGAGTCTATTCTGCATGGAAGTGCAGAGATATGAAAGACATTAGGTGAGGTCTGGCATGCAGTGTTCGGAGTGCACAGCAGGTAGTAACTATATTTGGTGTGATCAGACTATGGATAGAGTATCCAGTTTGATGGGCTCAGGATTATACCCAGTTGTAGGCATATTGGTAATTTTGTTCAGTATCGGATGTGATCGGTGAGTAATTGAGACAAGAATACGAGGTCAAGTATAATTGGCATGATGATGGGAACAGATGTGATCTGGATCGTGATGCATAGAGTTTTGGTGTTATCAGCAGCAGCTTCAAGTGCTGGATGTGAACCAAGCTACCGGACTATAATTATTCTCAACAAATCCCAGGGAAATATGCAGAAAACATAACTGAGCTCAAATCCTTATTGATAGAGTGCAGTCAGCCCTACAATAAACTGTGGCAGAGAAAGAAGGTTCCACATCTGGGATATAACATAGATTTCAACAGGACATTGTGAGCTCCAGTATATGGTCACTCGGAGCCCAACATGAATATCAAATGAAATGTAAGACCTTTTCTCCCACGTGAAATAATATGGTCAGATGTCAGTAATGATACCCACACCCGACCTAAATGAGCACCTAATCCCCACTTCAAAACACTGTAATCCCACCTGAGGAATGTTTACCATTTGACAATGATCATTACCAACAAATTATTTTTGAAATGCAAAGTACACACAATGTCCCAAAGGTATCAAATACACTACACAAATGCGTGTCTTCTGTCCAGCCTTCTCATCCAAGCCACTTCATAAAGCAATTGGACATTCAACAGAAGGGGCTGGTCATTTTAAAGTAAAGGGCTGGCATTACAACCTGATGACTCACCCGTACCAACGCAAGCTGCCATGTCATTTCCCCAGATAGATAAAGTCCCAAGACAAATGATGGAAAAATTACACTGAAAACTTCCTTTCTAGAACAATTAAAATCAGCCTTGCTATACATTCATTCAGATTACTGTGCAGGTCAGGGCCTCGTCAGGCCTCATCAGGCAAACCCTGAAAAACTGTCCCTCAGTTTGTTCTTACCCATTTTTGTTCAGAATGCTCTTTAGCTGTTGTAGTGTTCGGCTGTTGTTGTCCGTGAGGACTTCAATGAGCAGGGCCGACCCACCTGGACCTCTTGCTTCATACAGTGAGTAGATCGAAGCCTTGGATTTCTGACAAATAGGAAACATGCATATAAACAGTATAAACAGCTAAAGCTGAAATACTATCAGAAACACCATTACCAATGCTGTGTGTCGTACAGCAATGACTTAGGATGTCACTGCACGGCTTCCCTCTTCTTAATACTGCAAGGGTTCCGCACTTAGTTCTGGTCACCACGCTGCAAGGAAGAAGCGAGTACATTTTCCCGACTTGGGACACAGCTGCACAAGATGTTATAGCTGTACAAGATGTTGGTAAGGCCATATTTGGAGTACAGATCTTATGCCCTGTTATAGAAAGGACTTCATTAAGCTGGAAATTGTATTTTCTTTGGGATAGAGGAGATTGAAATGTAGGGAATAATGAGGGTATAATTTGAGAAAATAGGCGAGACCAATCTCCCATTAGCAGAAGAGTCAAAAAGCAGAGGGGTTTATATTTAAAATAAGTGATAGAAGAATTAGAGGAGAAATGAGGAAATCGTTTTAGTAAAGATTCTATATAGCAGGAGTTGAATTAGTTACAAGATGGCAATGCAATACTTACTGCACCTTTAATTGCAGCTTCAATAGATGCTTTAGGCATGTTCTTGGTTCGGCACTGCTCAATGAGGTTTGCCAGCTGAGAGTTAAACTCAGGATTTGAACCACCTTCTGCAAAAAGAGTTAGAATAAAATGTATCCGTGTCTGGGACTTCAGTATAGAAATAGCATAGTAGCTCTCCTCAACCTGTGGCAGCAGTTAAAACTGTGCAATGGAAATTTAAAGTACAAAATCTTAGAATCAAATATTTCCATAATTTTTATTCAAAGAAATGTTGCAAAATATTCATAAGAAATCCAGAATTTTTTTGCTAGTGTTATTCTTATAATTCGATGGATGAACACCAGATGAATCCAGTGGATAAAATGTATTATAGCAAAGTAAGTAAACACATATTCAGCTAAAAGCAAAATTCATGAATTGTTTCCACATTACCTTTCACTGCAAAGCGAATCATGATTGAAAGCTTGGCAAACACCTGACTCTTGGCAGTATCTTTTGGCCCTTTGATATGTTTCACCTTTGACCACTTGTTATGTCCTGCATGATTAGCTGCAGACATGTGGATCTCAGCACAGGGCACTAGGAGACTGTACTGGCAGCTTGCCTGGGCACAGAGGGGAATGGAGGCCGGTGAGAGAGCTCTGCGCTTTGCCACCAACTCGGCTGAATTCCACAGTGACGACAGGAGATAGTTTCTATTCCGCAAGCAAACACTTCGAAATGTGGCAACTCTAGCCATGGTGGCAAATCCGATTGACGTGCTGCAAAAAAGGATGAACAACATGAACACAAGGGTGCTGGATCAGGAGCAAATAGCAGCCACAAATCATGCCTGATATGCTGAATGAATCTCTCCAATTATTTGTTTTTTTTTCTAGTAAGTTTACTATTCTGGACAAACTAGAATAATGAACAAATAACTATTCAGCACAGCTGGTTCATCCCAATGTTTATGCTCCACAAAACCTGCCCCTCTTCTTTCAACCCCATCACCATGGCCTTCTACTCCTTGCTCCCTCCTTCATGTATTTCCCCTGAAATACATCAGTGCTAATCACCCTTCAGGAAGTTGCATCTCAGCACACCAGTTAATTATCCCAAATTCATTATTGGATTTTTTACTAACCATTTTATGTACCGCTCATACACTTTGGTATCCCCAGAAGTGGAAGTCTATCCAGTCTATTAATTTATTTCATAACACCTTGTATTAGAACACCCCTTATGCTTTTCTATTAATTTTTACATAAAGGGGGCAACATCTCCTCATTCTTTTCAGGTAGGTATAACCTCTCAATCTGTATCTTATAATTTTTTATTGAACCAATCTCTCTGTGCCCACCTGTAACATTAATGTTATGCCACGTACATATCATTGAATAAAATTGACTAACCAATTTGAGTACTGATTGCCATCTGCATGATTGACCCTACCAATTTATTTGTTCTTCATTGTGGTCCATATGGTCTAATCAAGTTTAACATGCCTTGCCTTTTTGTCATTCACATGAAATAGTGATGTATATTGATTTATTTTTGTTTGTTTATATTATCTATTGAGTACTGTGTTTAAAGCGTGAGACTGATCTTGGAGTTTTGCATGCAGTTCTGATTGCTCAACAATAGGAAATTATGTCATTGAGATGGTAAGGGCACAGAAAACGTTCATAAGAATGTTACCAGGACCGGAGGGCTTGAATTATAGAGAGAATGGATAGTCTGGGACTTATTTTCCTGGTGTGTTGGAGGTTGAGGATGTGATCTTATGGCGGTTTACACAACCATAGGGGCGGAGACAATATGAAAAGTCAGTCTTTTTCTCCGGGTAGAGGAGTTGCCAGAGAAAGGTACAAATTACAATGTCTAAAGGACATTTGTACACGCATAAAGGTTATGGGGATATGAGCTAAATGAAGGCAAATGTGACCAGCCCAGGTAGACATAATGGTCAGCATAGATAAGTTGGGCTGAAGGGCCTGTGTCAGTGCTAGATAACTCTATGCCCTTACTTGTTGAATCCTTTGACGACCTCCCTCACTATCCACAACTCCGACAATTTCTGTGTTGGCTGCAAAACCTTAATGATCAGCGTGTCAACATTTCAGTCCCGTCCAGATCATGTTCTATTTTGCACAAACGACATCCTGCTGCTTCCTAAGATCCCCAGAGCCGAGAGTTCCACTTCAGCACCAATCTTGCCCGTCGCAACGAAGAGGGGCAAGACCAAAGATACGCGTCCTCTTGTATCTTTGGGCAAGACCCAGGTAACGCGCTGCACTGCGCTCCCGCCATGACTAGGCCCCAGGCCCCAGGCCCGGCCGCTCCTCTCCCCTCACTCACCGGCCCCACAGACATCCGGTGGACGAGCGATCCCCGTCGGGTGCCGGCCGTGGCATGCGCATGCGCACTGGAGCGGCGCCGGCCGTGGCAAGTGCATGCGCACTGGAGCGGTACCGGCAGGGGAGCAAGCTCGCATGCGCGACAGTAGCCCAGCCTGACACAGTGGGACTGCCAACCAAACCAACTAGTATCTTTGCTGCCAACTGCAAGTAAGTAGCGGAGTTTCCTTCCCAATCTCACTTCTCCCCATCTCGTCTCTGAAGACAACCTTAAAACTTCTTTGGGTTATCTTTTGGCCACACACCCTTGAGTGATTCTCCATCAAACTGTGTCTACTGTCACTCCTGTGAAACATCTTGGGATGCGTGGGAAGGAACTCCAGTCTGAAGAAGGGTTTCGGCCCGAAACGTTGCCTATTTCCTTCGCTCCATAGATGCTGCTGCACCCGCTGAGTTTCTCCAGCATTTTTGTGTACCAAGGAACCGCAGATGCTGGTTTTAAATCGAAGATAGACACAAAATGCTGGAGTAACTCAGCGGGACAGGCAGTATCTCTGGACAGAAGGAATGAGTGATGTTTCTGTTTTCCGCACAAAACCTTTCAGTGGAAATGTCATTCAACTTGAATGTTTCTTTCTCCACAGATCGTACCTAACCTGCTGTTTCCAACGACCTCTGCTCTCCAGCATCTCTTGAATTATCTTTACGATGCGGACTCATGGACTCTTGTAGAAACAAGGAAATGCTAAAAAATAAAAAATAAAGCGTTGGAGTAACTCAGTCTGAAGAAGGGTCCCGACCCGAAACGTCACCCATACCTTCTCCCCAGATATGCTTCCTGACCCGCTGAGTTACTCCAGCATTTTGTGTGTATTTTCGGTTTGAACCAGCATCTGCAGTTCCTTCCCACACAGTGGGACAGAGGACTGGGAGCTGTGAGGGAGACGGGCAGAGGGAGGTATAAACCAGAATGGAAACAGAATTTGACCATTCGGCCCAACGAGCCCGTGTCAGCAACACTGTGATCCAGCCCCCCTCGGAGGTTTTATCCAAACGAGGACCAAAAGTTTGAATTCCAAGGTTGAGTGACTGTTCTTGGTAGCAAGGGATCTTGTTATGACAAATAATAATCACAAGGAACACACTCCACTGGGGTCATACCTTGTACAAAGCAAGATGGTTATAGTGGGACCAAGACATCAATGCAGAAGTTCTTCAAGGCAGAGCCGTGTTCACAGCATCTTTAGCTACTTCAACGACCTTTGTTCCATCATAGTCAGAAATGGATATGTTTGTCAATGATTGCATAAGTTTTCAGTTCCACTTACATTTCCTTAGCGAATGAAGCAGTCCAAGACTGAATGTTGCAAGACCTCAATAGCGTTCAGTCATGTGGTGATCAGTGGCAAGTAACGTTCACACCGACAAAAATGCCAGACGATGACCATCCCAACGAGAATTTAACCTTTAACAACCAATGGCATTATTATCACCAAGTTTCCCACTATCAATATCCTGGGGTCATCATTGACCAGACACTCAACTGGATAGCCACATAAATACCGTGGCCATAAAATCAGATCAGTGGTTGGGCATTCTGTGGCAGATTCCTATATTTTTTGGGCATCAAAGCCTTTCATAAAGACAGATAAAAGTGACATAATGGGATGCTCTCCACTTCCCTGAATGAGTGCAGTGCAAGCAACTCATAAAACTCCTCACCAACCAGGATAAAACAGCCCCACTGATCAGTACCCCATCTATTACCCTAAACATTCACTTCCTCCACAATGCATCAAGATATATAATTTAGATATACTAGAAGAGACAATACACAACTACCAATCCCTGGGGAACTCAAGTGTACACTTCACTCCTATCATTGTTTCCCATTTCTTAAGCCAGTTTCCTATACCTTAAAATATTTTCATCATGGGCTCTGTTACTTGATCAAAAGAAAAATTATCAAGTTAGGCAAATGTCCGTCTGCCTTAAAAAAAAAATCCATTGTTGGTTTTCTCTAATCAATCCACACGTATTAATTTGACGGCTATTTCTGCCTCTGATTATTACTGGTATGCCCCCTATCAGACATAAAGTGACTGATCTGGAGTTCAGCTTTTTTTGTTTCAATTTTTTTTGAAGCAAATGGGTGTACCATTTCCAATTTTCCTGTCGTCAGGCACCATCCCTACATATGTAGACAATTGGAAGATTAGTAATATACTTTGGTAGATCTGAATCGTGAAAGAGTCACAGTCACTGATACTAACTTTTCATTCCATAATGTAACTATTGAAGTCGCCCAGCTGTCATGGTGATTTGGATTTCCTTTTCTGAAATCAGTCCAAGGTTTCAATTTGCAAGTTCAGTACATTAATTTTCGCTACTGTTGCCCAATTACATAATTTCTGAAAGAACTAATCTATTAGAGCAGCTTAATTATGTGCACTAATGGAAATTATATGGAGATTGGATGCATTTCAATTAATCTAATTCATTTACCAGATGAGCAAAACTCAAATGTACATAATTACAGTACACATTATATAACTCCTTGGCAGGCACCCCAAAGTGAATCTTCCTAAACAAGCGTTGGGCCACAGGATACATTTTCTCAAATCCAATCTAGTTCCAAATAAGCAGTCAGCACAAACTGTCTTTTGGAGAACCTTTGAACTCTTTTTACGCCAATAATAATTCACCCAGAACAACTGGTGCTGAAAATGTAATCTTATCACTCATGGAGAACAGGCAAGTTAGAACATAGAGCAGTACAGCACAGGAATAGGCCCCTCAGCCCACCATTGCTGTGCTGCACAATATACCAATTTAAATTAATCACTCCATTCCTTACCTGTTCATCTGTCTATGTAAACACCTCTTTAAAAGTCATATGCCACTTGCCACTCTCGATTAAAAAAAAAAAAAACCTCACCCCACATATCTCATTCAAACTTTCTCCCTCTGGCCTTATAGCTGTGCCCTCCAGTATTTGCCATTTCCACCTGGGGATAAAGGTCATGACTATCCATGCCTCTCATAATCTATGTATAGGAAAGAACTGCAGATGCTGGTTTAAATCGAAGGTAGACACAAAATGCTGGAGTAACTCAGCAGGACAGGCAACATCTCTGGAAAGAAAGAATGGGAGACGTTTCGGGTCGAGACCCTTCTTTGAAGAAGGGCCTCGACCCAAAACATTACCCATTCCTTCCCTCCAGAGATGCTGCCTGTCCCGCTGAGTTACTCCAACATTTTGTGTGTACCCTGTCATAATATAAGTATTTTCATCAGGTCTCTCCTCAGCCACACTGAAGGCTCCAGGAGAAAAAACAGTCCAAGTTTGTGCAACCACTCCTTATAGTTACTACCCTTTAAGTTGAAGCACAATATATCTACTCTTTGGTGTACCTATCCTTAATTATTTGCAACCAAAAGCACTACAGGTTGTGGAATACTGACGTTGAATCAGAAAATGTTGGAAATGCCACGAGGAAAGAAAAAAAATGAATGCATTTATTGTTGGGCGTGTTTGATCTGTCATTACTCAAAAACCTTAATTCTGATCAGCACAAAATTCACATTAAAGCTATGTTCCCAATGTGCCTTGGGAACTCCTTAAAAAAAAAAAGTTCAGAGAACAATTTTTTGCATGAAAGCAATGGCGACATGTTGTGATGGAAGATTTTTGACTTGCAATGTTATACATTTCACTTTATTATTGCCCGAGATACTGTGGCTTCTTGCTTTTATTTCTAGCTTCTGCTGTATTTGGGTGTGATGGAAATCCATTTAGTTCAAACCCAAAGAAAAACTACATAACGCAAGGCTTTTTTTCTAATATAAAAGTTTTTTTTATTAAGTCCATGCTTACCACACACATACCATGATAGATTCAATAATTATCAATTTACTTAAATAAACTCAAGAACATAAAGATTCTGCTTGCACCCTCCCCTCTTTCAAACGTGTGTGACTCTGCAGCATTGATTTAAAATGCCAGATACAATGCATGAAATACCAGGAGAAGCAATTTTAGTGTAAAGTGGCAAAGGGCTTAGGCTTTACACCCAGATCAGAGATTAGTCACGGCTGTACCCTGCGGCTGTAAATTCCAAGGACTGGATTCATATCCTTAGGAAAGTTCCTTTCGCCTCAAATGTACAAGTGGAAATTTACTTTGTAACATTAACATCATATTTAATTTTACAGGCTCTAGTCCAATATACAAGTGAATATGTAACTACTTTTCTACCCATTTCCCCCTCTTCTATCTTGGGCATGTTAACACTGCTGGGATGCAACTCTTTTGACCCCCTTCCCAGGATCTTTGTGCACACAAACCCACGATCGAGGGTTTGAGATGAACTAACCCACTGAAGGCCCAACCTGAACCCACTTGGGCTATTCAAGAGTGGGTACCAGCACACAAGGCCAGCCAGTAGCGTCTGGCTCATGACTATTTTTTGAGTCTTACTGTTGGCCAAATTTAGCCACTTTACAGAGACTATACCAAACTCATTGATATGGTACTATCCTTTGCATACTAATACCCCTGAGTGACTGTCTAAGCTCCTTTTAAAACCACAATACCTTGCACATGTAGTTTAAATTGCATAACCGATCAATGGTGCTTAAGATTAAACTGGTTCATTGCTCTAATGTAGAGGCTGATGCTTGGCATCATACCACCTGAATCCCATATTATGGCTGGTCTGGAAGACAGGGTTAATATATATTTAAGCATTTGGTTAAACAGTTTCTTGCTGATTTTATAAAAAACCAGGACCATTGCATGAGCAACATGTGCAAAATTCAGGCTTCAGGGAGTATTGGGCAATTTTGAAGTGATATCAGGAAGCACCTATTAATATAAACAATAGAAATCTGGAACTTTGACATGGCATAAGGTGGGAGTGTGTGGTGTGAGAAAGAAAATGTCAAGGCAATATAGTTTAGGAGAGAATTACTCAGATGAAAGGGGTCAGAAGACATGTCATTTAAAGTACAACATTTTAACATTTCAAAAAGCAGATTTAAAATATTCTACTAAAATGTATCATTTAACCACTTTATAGGAATTATGTATTAAACTCATTGGCTTGGCATTATCCTTTGCATACTAAATACTCCTGAGTGACTGTTTAAGCTCCTTTTAAAACCACATTTAAAACCAATTGTGGAGGCTTGTCCTAGAATGCAGTACCATAGGATGGATTCCAAAACACTTATTCACTACATTCTCATCAGTCGAGGGGCAAATATCTGATATTGCAGTTTAAGTTTTGGCCTCCATGTGGTGTTCAGATGCAGGATTATGTCAGCTGCAGAGTTAATGGCTGAAGCTAAGGAGCAGGTTGACAAATCAATTCTTCAGTTAGGTGACACGTCTCGGTAAGCCTCATCTTGAATTCACAGATAATCCTCCAAAGAGCTCACTAACGCTTCTAGCACTAACACAGTCTGTAGCCAAGTCCAAAAATACTTGAATGGGAAAGATGCTAGGCCACTGGAAATGTTAACGTGTATTTTGGGATGGACACAAAATGCTGGCGTAACTCAGCGTAACAGGCAGCATCTCTGGAGAGAATGAATGGGTGACCCTGTGAGGTCTGGTGCTGGGCGGATGGTGGGGTCACCCATTCCTTCTCCCCAGAGATGCTGCCTGTCCCGCTGAGTTACTCCGGCATTTTGTGTATTTTGGGATTACTGGTAAATGTTACAAGGCAGCAAACTGAGTGTTGGAAAGAGTGCTTGCATTGTTGACCCAACCTCTTCACCTCTTGCTTCTTTCCCCATGCCAGATAAATCCATATGAAAGCCTGCCAGGGACTGACTAGATTCAGAGAGCACATATTAAGCACTTGTTGGACTTCTTGAAAATCTATGCTACCTTTGTTAGATGGTGCCGTGAAATCTGTAGCCAATACATGAACCAAATGCTTTCCATCACCCGGAGATACATATCTTTATTGTTTGCCTTTGTTGGCCACATGCACAGGGCAGTCCCAACAACTTGACTTAAGGGATGAATAAAATGACAGGTTTCAAGGCCTTAAGCTGAAGATCTGCAGCCTCCTGTACATTTTGCAGTTCCCATCACATGACTGCTGCTGAGCAGTGGCCTTTGACAAGAGGAACATGTACCGCTGTGGATTTGGATAGCGTGTGGCCTGTTCATTCCACCAGGACACTGTAAAAACCACTTGCTTTGGGCCTGGAGATGTCCAGACACCTGAATGGACAAAGGAGGATGTTTCTCACTGACCAAAGATTCAGATATATGGAGCCAGGCATGGTCCAAATTGCAGCAACTGGCCAGAATGACATTTTTCCATACTCCTTCCATTCTCATCCCCACCCAACATAAAGTCCCTCTTTGAAACAGATTAAGCGTGGTTTTGTTCTAGAACAATGTCTACTCTTCATAATTAAATTGGCCACTCACTAATGTGGAGTTTTGATCACCTGTTTAATGTGTTAAGCTAATGCAAAGATACAATAATCTTGTCCTTGCCCGATGTCCAAGAGTGCAATTCGTGAGAAGAAGCCATGAAGTAGTAAAGAAGGCAAAGAACAATGAAAATGCTCAGGTGCAGAAACCCAGCAGACATTGCCACTCTAGTGCAGCAACATAGGAGATTTAAAACTACAGCCCAAACCACTGAGCCCAGTAACCAGTCCAGCAACTGAGAATTGCTTTCAGTCACTGGGTTGGAGCCTCATTCTCCACAGGATTCATATTGCTCAATCATATTGCATGGGACAGATCACAGCCACCACATAGCTTTCACACTAATCCGTGCAGTTCAGTGTTGCCAAGAGTCTTTAATGACCATTCGAATTCAATGAAACTTGTTTGAGGTTCTTCATTAAATAAAAACTCTGAACATGCAGGATGTACCAGTGTGATAAATCTATCATCTGCAATTTTGGTCTGCTGTAAACTAGAGGGTTAAACTGGGATCCACAACAGCACTGAATCCCATTGTTTGCTATGTGGCACAAATGCCCAAACCATCAGCTTAAACTCCATGCCCGACCTCAGCACCATATAGAACATATAAAGACTTTCATGCAGAATTGAGGACAAGAGTAGATGAAGAGAAAAGAAGAGTAAACTACTCAAGATTGTCCAAGAACAGCATTCGGAACAGGTTGTAAAAACTGCAGAACCAACTTTTGAGTGCCCTGAGTTTTTTTTCCAATAAAATCAAACATTTCAATTTGATGTGGGCTGCTGTCTCCAGACAGCAGCCCACCTTTCCCAGCCCTTGGTTATTTGGTGGTTCTACATCGCTTTTACTTTGATCTGTTTCATCTTCATCTGCCGCTTCTCTTGTTTCTTCTGCTCACGACGGAGGGCGGCCTCCTGTGAGGAATAGGAAACAATTAAACCATGCAAGGGACACAAGGGAGAAATGAAACCCTGCAACAAACTGGGCATATGTCACAGAGAGTTGGGGTCTTCTTCTACAATGGAGATTTCAGCTCAATACCTAGACGGACACATACTGGGGGGAGTAGTACAGCACTGAAGTAGCCTTTCAGATGAAATAAAGCACTGTTTCTCCTCAATCTGTTGCCACAATTTGGTGAGAATTCCCTCAGTTCCTCTTCCACATCCCACCAAAGTTATTCTCTCAACCTTAACTTATCTGAGCATCACCACATTATTATTTGTGGGATCACAATGTGCGCAAACCAACTGTGCATATGTGCAAACAGTTCTGAAATGACAATAGCGATTAACCAAGGCTGCAGGGTGGATAAACTAATGACCACAACACCATGATATAGGAAACCACTAAAGTGGGGGACCAAACAAGAATGTAGTGGTAGCACGGAAGGGGGGAAGTTAAGGGATATAGAGGGGACTCTGTTGAAGGATTTCAATACAATGAACGTGGGGAAAATCCTCTCATGGGAGATTTTGGAACTTGCTTTTAATGTTCAAAAATAGTTGTCTATTTAATGCAGTTAAGCTGTATTCTATCAAAGGTTGCATCTTTACAGCTTCCTCAAACGGCAGGGGTAGCAGTTTCTTTGAATGTTTTTATTAAGGCAGAGGGAGATAAGATTCTCACAGGGAATTGGCGGAAATGCAGAGGAAGGATTGCAATGAATCAGACATTATCCTATTGAATGGCTGAGCAGGCTTGAGGATCTGAATGTGCTGCTCGTGCTCCTACTTTGTAAGCACTGACACGAGGAACTGTGTAATGCAACCTCCACAGAATCGATGGGCAACATCAACATAAGATGTCATTTACGTCCTACCAAGAATGTAACTCTCCTTGCTGCTGACATTCCTTGGTTGGATTAAGTGATACCACTGGTTAGTTCCTGATCACATAATTGTCAACTCAGGATTATTCCGTACCTCAAGCCTGCGTTGTTTTTCTGGGTCCTCCTCATTCATAATTCTTTCTTTTTCAGCCCGTTTTTTTTCCTCCCTGCGAATCTGAGCAGCTTCCTGACGCTGTGCATGCGTCATCTTTAGAAAGTTCTCCTCCACACGAGCACGATTTTTATCAGCTTTCAGCTTACCCTGTTTTGGGAGTAGTGGAGAAGATTACATGATTCAGACACTGCCACCTTCTTCGTCACATGTATTACACTGATGGGAGCCTGGGATAATTCTCACCTGGTCCTGTGGGTTTATCTACCTTTAACACCACCAAGACATCAAATACCTCTTCTATATTTATACATTTGCATTTCACTTTCCTTTTCACTGTAACTGCCAACTGTTTCTTTTGTGAATACCAATGAAAAGTATTAATTTTGAATCTCAACTACACTTTCCAGCTGCACACACAGATTGCCCATTATCCCTAAAGGTCCCCACTCTTTTCCTGGTTATTCTTTTTGTCCTTAATATACTTATAAAACACATTTGGATTTACCTTAATCCAGTCGGCCAGTGATATAGCATGATCACTCTTTGCCTTCGGCCTCAACTTGCCTGTGCTGACCAAGATGCCCCACCTACAGTAGTCCCACTTGCCTACGTTTTGCCCATATCCCTGTAAAAGTTACCTATCCAGGCACCTGTCCAAATGTCTTCTAAGTGTTAATTAAGGTTTTGAGTTCATTTATCTTACTAGTTGTCTCATTGCATTAAAATTGGTACAACAGATGGCCATTGACTGATATTGATCTGCAGATAAATCAGACATAAGCAAAGATGATGCACTGTACTCTTACCTCTCTGTTGAGACGATACTTCTTTGCCTTGTCAATGCTGTAAATAACCATATTCATTAATGGTAGCAAGGACTCCATGTCCTTTGGATAAGTGTTCCCGATTCCAGGCACTGCGGAGAAACAGATACACAACCCAAGCTCAATCACAATAAATCATGTTACATATACAAAAATAAGACAAGGAAATTGGTCAAATTTAACCTCGGGACAGGGCCAATGGGATTTTTTCACATTCTTCTAAATCACTGACTGAAGTGTAATTTTTGCCAGCAGTTCATAAAGTGAAGATGCTTTCTTTATTTTTCTGAATATTGAAGCTTTTGTTAAATCACCATTTAAACTAAAAGTAGTATTTTTAAATCCATTTAGTCTATTTTAAAATGTTATTATAAATCTAGAAACAGTTAAAAATGCCTTTGTGTGAACTGTTAACACCTATCAAGGGAGTGCAGCAACAGGACTGCTGGGTCATGGACTACTCTGCTTCACAGGAAGGCTACGCAGAGAGGTCCAGAGGTCGATGAGACATTTGCTCAGTTAAAGGCTATAGCAACTGTGGGGATCACATCTGCACTGTTTAAGGGTTTTACATGCAAATCTTAGGCCAGCTCCTGTGCTGTCTCTGTACCAGCTCTCAATGAGATGACACTGGCTGCTTCTTAAGGGCCTGACATCTATATAACCATATAACAATTACAGCACGGAAACAGGCCATCTCGACCCTTCTAGTCCGTGCCGAACACGTATTCTCCCCTAGTCCCATATACCTGCGCTCAGACCATAACCCTCCATTCCTTTCCCGTCCATATAACTATCCAATTTATTTTTAAATGATAAAAACGAACCTGCCTCCACCACCTTCACTGGAAGCTCATTCCACACAGCCACCACTCTCTGAGTAAAGAAGTTCCCCCTCATGTTACCCCTAAACTTCTGTCCCTTAATTCTCAAGTCATGTCCCCTTGTTTGAATCTTCCCTACTCTCAGTGGGAAAAGCTTATCTACGTCAACTCTGTCTATCCCTCTCATCATTTTAAAGACCTCTATCAAGTCCCCCCTTAACCTTCTGCGCTCCAAAGAATAAAGCCCTAACTTGTTCAACCTTTCTCTGTAACTTAGTTGCTGAAACCCAGGCAACATTCCAGTAAATCTACTCTGTACTCTCTCTATTTTGTTGACATCCTTCCTATAATTAGGCGACCAAAATTGTACACCATACTCCAGAATTGGCCTCACCAATGCCTTGTACAATTTTAACATTACATCCCAACTTCTATACTCAATGCTCTGATTTATAAAAGCCAGCACGCCAAAAGCTTTCTTTACCACCCTATCTACATGAGATTCCACTTTCAGGGAACTGTGCACAGTTATTCCAAGATCCCTCTGTTCACCTGCATTCTTCAATTCCCTACATCTGTTCTTTATACTACTATATTTACAGGGTGGCCATCTTCAGAGTCTGTGACACCCTAAAATTCAGCTGATCCAAGTCAGTCACAGTCAACATAGCTGTGTTGACAGTGGCATGCAAGCACACTACTCACCGAGCATGCATATCATCTCCCGATCCAGGGGAGCATGGAGGCTCGCTCCCAGCTACGTGAATCAATGGCAATAAAAATTACCCTACACTTACCATTAAATGTAAACAGTAGTGTCTTTTTAGTGTCAGGCAGCTTGAGGGGTTGACCCTCTCTGAATAACAAAAGAAGAGAAATTCAACCAATTTTGACTACCGGCAGTCAACAAATTAAGCATTGCAATTATTCTGCACTGACAAAGAATTAAAAAATGACTATTAAAACAAATGTTTTAACTTGGCCCACTTGAAATCCACCACCTCCTCACTACGCCCTCCATTCCAAAACATGGAAGAAACAAGCTGGTTCAAAGAACATTTTCAGAGGCCACCACTGGAAGTGCTCCAGCATGGGTTTAATATTCCACTTTTGTTAGAGGTTAGTCAGAGGAAGTTCATTCCATCTTATTGTTCGCAAAGGAGTGCATGTTTCCTTGCAGATTTCAGACAAACAGCATACTCCTGTACTTCATATCTCCAAATAAAGAGCATGGGCTGGATTACAGCCAAGCCCAATGCTGCACTTGTCTGACACGCGCACTCACCGGGAGTCATTCGGAACCTAGGTACTTTTTCCACCATGTGAGGAGATGGTACCATGTTTGTACCACTAATCAGTCTATTTCAGACATAGAGGATGTATCAGAGACCTCTGTAACTATGTGATTAGCATGAACTGTGCACCGTGGCCTCGGGGTGGGAGATTGCAACCTTCACGTGGTCCACCCTGTTTCGACTAATGCAATCATCCCGACGTGCACAAACATTTAGATGAAGTGTTTTGGTGTCTACAAGTTTAGGCTGTACACGCCATACACACGAAGAAGATGATCCGTACCCTCAGCAACAAATCATGCTGGGATGCCATCATGTAGGGACCAATACATTATTAAACCAAGAAGTTAGTGACACCAATAATTCTATGAGGAAGAGGCAATATTCATAGGCCAGAAATGTTCATAAAGAGATGCAGAGATCATGGAAGGCAGCTTTGCAAATGTGTGTTCTGACAGTTTGCCAGATATTTCCAGACCCACAGGCTGGAAAAACTATTAATCCTGGGCTCCAAACGAATCTCACTTCCATGGCCCCAATACAAATAATGTAGACACAAGAAACTGCAGATGCTGGAATCTGGAGCGAAAAATACATTGGTAGAGGAACTCAAGGGTGCATGAGTGCAGGAAAATGGACAAATGGCACTTCTGGTTGGGAGTCTTCATCGGGACTGAAAGAGTAGAGGGGAGACAGGCAAGATAGCCAATATAAAGAGGAGAGGAGTGGGGCAAGTGGTGGCACATGACAGACGGATCAAGTGAGGAGAGATTGATTGGCAGATCCTCCCATTGGGTACCCTATACTCTCACCCACTGCTCCCATCAGCCTATCATCCCTCTCTTATTTGGTTCTATTTGTCCTTTATCAGATTCCACCACATAAAGCCAGTTGTCTCTACCTATCACCTCCCAGCCTCTGTCACTATCTTTGCCCTTCCCTCCCCTTCTGAAAACAGTTGTCATTCATTCCCCTTGCACCTGGATCAAACTATCACTTGCCAGTTCTCACCCTCTCCCCTCGCCTCTTTATACTGTATATATCCCCTCTTCAAAAACTCCTCTAAAGTTTAGACTCCTTTAGTCTGAATGAAGGGTGCCAACCCAAAAAGTCAACCATCCATTCCTCTCTGCAGATGCTGCCTGGCCCACCGAGTTCAATCAGTTTACTTTTTGCTATAATATACACAATCTTGTTCCACTCCAGTGCAAAATAAACTACAAATTCTAACCCAGAAAAGTGTTTCAATGAAAATTCTTTTAAAAAAATCTTTACTGAAGCAGGATTCCCAATAGCAATAATTGATTATTACAAAACGTTAAGCACAATTTGTCATGCAGATCTTATTGACACTTACTCTTGCATAATTTTCACCCCAGAAAACTGGTCCGAGAAATGAACAGACTCTATCTTATCGGCGTGATTTGAAAGGAAGTGCACCATCTAGGTTCAGAAAGAAAAAACGTGTCACAGAGATAAACAGCATGGGGCATCAAAAAAGGTTACTACAACAAATCGTTAAGGGACCTACAATCTCCCTAGTTAAATTTTTGCTTTTAACATACTTAAAGAATGTTTTGAGTCTTTAAGTTATATACCATATTTGCCCTAGTTTCCATCATTAATGTACTCCTACATCACCTATTTTCCTCAAGGCACTTGATGGATCCCAACTGCCAATAATTAACATTTGCCACCTTTTTTTTTTACCACGCCCTCAATATCGTTCATCAGCCAAGATCCCCCAATCTTGCCAGCAATGCCTTTCACTCTAACAAGAGGATGCTGCCTCTGACCTCTTCCTATCTCACTTTGCAAAGCCTTTTCAATTTTTAAAGATTAGCTTCACTGACGGTAGAGATCCCAGGAGAAAGGAGAGATGGAATATCTAATTGACATTTCTGGCTAAAGATGGTCACAAAGGCTTCAGCCTTATCTCAGGTCATTGTGCAGAGCGTCAATGGAAAATTCAATAATTCCACACACACTTGAACATAGACGTGTACATGCATAACTGAGCTCTGGGAACAAATCTCAAACTAAGACCGAGTTTGATAAGAAATGTTGTTAGCTTTTATACAAGTTCAACTCATTACCCATTTCAGCATACTCACCCTATTGTCCAAAATACCTTCTGTGACCTCACCCATTTCAGACAGGATAGAGAGCGAATCAGGAAGCCCAAACTTAATCCCTGACTTGGGCTTATCACTGCAGAACTCGCTCTGAAAACAAAGCAGATGGTATTCTAACTGTGACCATATGTGCAAGAAATAGTGCTCCAGTTAAAAGATTGGAAGGTCAGCAGTAAGTTATTAGAGTTACTGAGGTATCCAGCATGGGAACAGACCCTTCGTTCCACCTTGTCTTTGCTAACCAAGCATGGTCTCGTCCCATATGCCTGCTTTTGGCCCACAGCTCTGTAAACATTTCCTATCCTATTTCCTATCTGTCCAAATGTCTTTCGATCCACTAAAAACATCGGGGATTGCACATAATCAGGAATATGCTCACACCACCTGCCCTTATTTAAGTATTAGTATCAAAGGCCAGACAGTCCATATTTTTATTTCCAGCAATGGTTATCGTATGACAGAAAACTCTGCAAGCGGTTCCACCTGTCAAACATGTATCTTTGCATGTATTAACCTGCTTACGATCTGTATTTAGTGGCAGAGACTATTGAAGGGCAGCTAGCTCAATGATTTCCATTCTCTAATTCAAAGGAAAACATTCAGGTATTCAGGAATCTACTCAATTCCTGTTATGCTACAATGTTAAGAAGTGCTGATCAAGGCTCCCACATCTGCTTTGCCAATCAATAATATAGATTCTATAGTATTTATAAAACGTCTGAAAAGAAAAAGAAAAATAGCTTAATACCATGCTTGCACTCTCCCTATTTCCCTTGATATATTTTGTACATAGAAATGCATCTACCCTTTCTTAAACATATTCAATGACTCTAATCTCTCTAGAAAAGTAGATAGATTCACCACTTTGTGAGTGCTGTAATTTCTCCTCAGTCTTCAATGTCTTATCCCGCTTTCTGAAGCCGGTCCTGGATATTGTAGCAAGGTGAAACATCCTCCTTGCATCCAGCCAGTTGAGCTGCACCAGAATTTTGTACATTTCAATTAGATCTTCTCACATTCGTTTAAACTGGAGTGAATACAAGTCTGATCGGTCCAATCTCTCCTCATACAAAAGCCCTGTGAGTGCAGGAAACAGTTTGGTTCCCTATGCTAAGTATGTCATCTGAGATATGAAGACCAAAACAGCGTGCAATATTCCAACCAAAGGACTTCAACCTGAAAAGTCGACCCTGTTTCTCTTCTCACAGATGTAGCCTGACCTGCTGAGTATTTCCATCGTTTTCTGTTTATATATTACATATTTCCAGCATCTACAATTTTTTGATGTAGCCAATATTCCAGGTTTGTGCCACAAAGGCCCTGCTTAATTGTTTAAAGGTATCCTCTTAGCTCCTGTATTAAAAACCTCCTGCAAACAATAAAGACAACAATTAATTTGCCTCCTTATGTTTCCCTTTGGTGACTGGATCAGATTCATTGCTCAAATTCAGACCATAATTGATTCACTTAACACAATTTATCAGTCTTTGAGCCACATCTGCAGAACTGATTGTGTAGATAATATATCTATTTATCAGAAGCTTAAAAGCTATCAATCGAATGTCAGTAATAGTGTACTACGTTGTGCATAGAACGCCAAGCAGAATGCTTGTTGCAATAGTAAGAATCTGATCGCCTGGGAATAGACCATAGTAAACAAGTTGCTCATTAGTGGTAGCAGTCAGACACTGTTCATTATTCCTTGTGCAAATACATACCAAATCCTGCATTTCCTTCTGCATTCGGACCATGGCCTTCCGTGACCCAATGGCAAATACATAGGTGTCCATATCTTCTTCATTCATGGTTACTTTGATTTGCTACAGAAGAAATCACAACAAACTCTAATTTCTACTTTTGAAAGACAAAAATGAGAATTAAAAAAAATAAAAAAATTAAAAAAAGAAAGACAAAAATGAGCACAATAAACTGAGGTGAAAAAGATGGGAGAAATTCAGAATGTGGGGTTGGAAAATTAATGTATCACATCAGACTGTTCAGGAAGAAACACTTTTCACAAATTACTGCCCGTTAGTAATGGAAGATATTTCTTTGATGCTGAATAATAATTGGGGATGGAGTACTTGCTTGAGAGTTTTAAAAGGCAGAAACTTGGACAAGGACAAAAATAGATAATATAATGAGATTAACAAAAAGCAAAATACTGCAGGTTTCCTCCTCTGAGTAATATTGGTGAACCAGATGGGCTTTTAAAAGAATTTAGTAGATATTATGTTTGCCATTGTTAAGACGAGTTGTTGTTTTGCCAAATTCCAAGTTATTTATTGAATTTAAATTTCACAAGCTGCAGTGATAAGATTTGAATTTGGGCCCCTAGATTGTTAGTTTAACCCTGATTTACTGGTCATGTAATGTAATCTCTTCTTTACCACCATACTGTGTCATACAATTAATCTTTCGTGATTATGATAGGGATAGAAAGAAGCAACATTACAGTGGTGCAAAATAAAGAAACCATGTAACCAAACAATAGACAATAGACAATAGACAATAGGTGCAGGAGTAGGCAATTCGGCCCTTCGAGCCAGCACCGCCATTTAATTTGATCATGGAAACAAATAATTCAATGCTGATGCGGGTCATATTTATCCAATTTGTTTTAAGGTTATCATCGAATGCTTTCAGACGGTATCTTGCAGATCACAACAACTCTGGAATGAACTGGTGGAAATAGAAACTGTAACAACTTTTATGAGGTATTTTGATAGATACTTGAATGAGCAGGGCATAGAGTGAAATGGAATGAATGCAGGAAAGTGGGATTAATATAGACAGGCATGGTGGTTGGCATAGATATTGTGGGCCAAAGGGAATGTTTCTATGTAGACGAAAGAGACTGCAGATGCGTGAATCATGAGAAAATGCTAAGTGTTGGAGAAATCCTGTTGGTTGGGGAGCGACTGTGGAGGGAACAGACAGATGACGTTTTAATCGGGACCTTCCTTCCGACAGTTAACGGGAGAAAGATGGAGGAGGTGCGCACGGGGCAAAGCTTTGCAAGTGATAAGTAGTTACAGGAGAAGGAGAATTGATTGGCAGATGGGCAGTGTAAGCTAGAGAAGAAATGGAGTCAGAAGGGTGTCAGTTAAGGAAAGGAGGAGGAATGAGAGAATTGAGGTATTTGAGACCTGAGTAGCTCCATGGAAAAAAATATTCCACACCATTACTGGTGCTTTCACCAAACAGTTTAAGCAACCAGCCTTCGGGCATAACTCTCCATATTTACTGTATTGAAACTATTGGAAGATTTTGAATTCTTCAGATGTCCAGTTTTACTTACTCTAATGAAAATAACTCCAGTCTGCCAAATTATCTGCTCCTTTCTCCTCAGTATCACTCTTAACTCTTTTGCTTCTCTAAGACCGTGGCATATTTTCTAGTGAATGCTATAATACCCAGAATCGAACATAACACTGTGTTGTTCAGCTAATGATTTATAATTTAACATAACTGTCCTACAATGGTACTGCGTGCCTCTTAATAAAAATAAGGATCCTAAGCACATCCTCCACCCTCCCCAAAGGCTTTTCAATGTATCCTGTTACCTTTAAAGATCAGTGTGAAACTTAAATACCCTCAAGATTTTGATTTTGGAATAGTTGGGGAATAGGTTAAAATAGGTATTATCAGTGGACGCTGCAGCCTAATGGGCCTTGGAAATCATTATTCTCTGGGAGATCTGGAGAAAGATTTTGTGAATGGAGAGTTGGCATTGATTTAAAAGCTACTGTAATGGAATTCCTTTCTCACAATTTTTCCCTAAGCAACTGACAACAGTAACTTCTCTAAGTTTTGAGACCCTAGAAAACTTAGAATTGAATTTGCTTTGATCGATATTATAGAGAAACCATAATAATGTTATTGAAGATTAATATTATGCTTACCACTTGGTCACTGGCAGGTCTCATCATTCTTGCAAGTACATTCAGGAGATCCTGCCGTTTCAAAAACTAAAAACAAAATCCAAACGGCAAAAGATTACATAAAGGTATTTTCATTTGGAAAAAAAATGCATCTTCCCCACATTCAAAGTTCCTTGCACAATTTGAAAATGGGGAGTAGTACTACTTTAACAATGAGATGCAATTGCCTTCAAGGCAAACATCACAAATATCCTTACAACTGGAATCCTTAGGTAGTGGCCTGTGTAATCACTTCCCAATTTATTCAACTTTTTGCAGCACACATTTTCACTTTATCAATTTAGGCACCACTGGCTTCAGACATTAGTTGATTGAAATGGAACACTCATGATTTTACCTGAAACTTAAGGGTTTCTTTTTTCAAATGCTGACAAAATACTGGCTCCAATGTACCCTGTTCTTATTACAGACTGCAGCATTTGCAGTTCTTTGTTCCATTACAAACTGATATTTCATACAGAATTGGCAGTGCACAATCTCTCGATCCTACTCTGATTGTAGTCTGGCAGAGCTACATGCTGACAAGCAGTGGACTGATTAGCATTCCATCCTTTCACTGAAGCTGACTTCTTTTAACAGCTGTCTGAATTCAGCCCCAAGGGATAAAATGAAAACCCTCCTCCCATGTCAGGGATATCATCTTAGGTCAGCAGTGAGAAATTACTGCCTTTAGAGTGGCAGCATTCTTAGGAATAAGATATTAAACTGGCTCAGTTCGGTTCTAGCAACTTCAAAACATGCCACGGGTTTAACAGAATACCAAGGAACCGCCTCATGTCTTTTTCAAACATTGGCACTAAAATAGCATTCTTCCCATTATTTTTTTTACATGCTTCCCACATGATTTCCTGCACTTTAAGGCCATATACTGGTACGCAGCTACTTGAGATTTATCCAAGAGGCCCAGTAAATTAAAAGTAGGCAATCACAAATACATTTTTTGGTTGTCCCAACTCAACAGGACAGTGTAGGCATTACTGCCGTTGCCAGACTCCAACTTCTTATTGAACTCCAATGCATGAATATCTAATCCAACTACCAGAAAGTCACAACTATGATTTATTTGAAATAAAGGAGTATGGGGTCAGGGGAGTGCGATAATGTGGTGCATAATTAGTTTCTCTCATGCTGTACTTGTCTTACAAATTTTAATGGCAGAATACAAGGCGATTACTCCATTTAACCTTTGCCAAGTGTGCCAGGGGGTATTTGGTGACACATTGTACAGGGCACAACTCTCCGCCAGCTTTCTTCACCACTTACCCGTTTGTCAATGACACAAATTTAGAGCTGGGTAGAACACATAACAGATAGCTCTTAATTTGAAAATTATGAAAGAATATACATTTAAAACATCCAAAATATGCAATGGTTTATTCACAGATTGTCTAACTCTCCCCTATTGAGGCTAAATTTAAGTAGTGTCCTCACCTTCAGCTGAATTAGCATTCCCTCACAACATACCCTCCCCGAGCACCACAGATTGTAGATGTGCTCATTTTCCTGGTTCAGCTTCCCTGTGCTGGTGGGTTCTTTATTAACCCCATCATCCCCTGCAAATAAAGAACTTACATCAGCTGCTGCATCTTACAGTGCAAAACTAAAAATAAACTATTATACACTGCAACTTGAAATAAATTCCAGCGCAATTCCTAACATTGAAAAGTAAAGATAGTTTAGTAGTTAAAGGGACACAAAGCGCTGGAGTAACTCAGCAGATCAGGCAACATCTCTGGAGAACATGTGGGTTGAGACCTTTCTTCAGAGGGTCAATATGGTTTCCAGTAGAACAACACCTCTGTAACTATCATAGATGCAGGTAGAGAACACTCTCGGTTACAGACCGCAGACACCGTCTTTGGAATAAACCACATCCCAAAATAATCAATGAATCGGGGACTCACCAACTAGGGAAAAGTTACCCTCCAGCAGTTCCTTGTGAGAGTTGAACCAAGCAGCAGCCAGTCTATTGTTTTTGTTTTTGCCTATGATGTAGTTCATGATGTAAGCCAAAAGGCCTGTCACCATCAGAATCTCCAAGTAGTAGCTCTCCCAGCTGTTCTGTAGATGATGAGGAACCTGGAAATCAAGCAGTTATAAACATGATTTAATTCAACAAAATTAAATGAATCCAGCATTGTAATTACAGCATCCTTATGGCAGCATGATCCTAACTGGATTTGTATCATCATTTCAATTAACTACATTCTCTGTACACTACACAAGCATGCATTGAAAGAATCCATGAAATTCCAAACTTTCCTTGGCTCTAAGAACTTGAGACAGGGTTCCTTCTCCAGTCTTTAGGTTTATTCTAAACTAAGCTTGCATGAACAGATTGCTACTTTCTGAACAACCTAACCTTTAATTTTTAAAGACGGCCTTCTCCAATACCATATTCCAAGGGACCCTGTCCCCACATCTCCCCTCACCCAATCTCCCATGGAAGCCTAGCCCTCGGGCTCAGTATTGTCATTTCTGCAGTTTGCGCATTAGGAGTGTGGGTCTTGACCTGCTGTCCTTGGACAATGCTGTTTAGAATCATACAGCATGGAAATAGGCCCTTCAGCCCAACTGATCCATGCAGACCAAGATGCCCCATCGCACTAAATTCCTCTGCGAGCCCAGTGTGGACAGCACATCGGCGCAGCCGTAGAGTTGCTGCCTTACGACGGCAGACACCTGGGTTCAATCCTGACTATGGGTAATGTCTGTACACGATTTATATGTTCTCTGTGAACGCGTGGTTTTCTCTGGGTGCTCCCGTTTTCTCCCACACTCCTAAGATATACAAGTTTGTAGGTTATTTGGCTTCTGTAAATTGTGTGTAGGATAGTGCTAGTGTACAGGGTGATCGCTGGTTGGCACGGACATCGTGGGCCGAAGGGCCTTTTTCCATGCGGTATCTCTAAAGTCTAAAGCCTAGCTGTATATATCCTGCTGCTACCACCAGCACTGGACTACACATTCTGCCACAGGCTCTCAGCACCTTATACTCCGCTCAGTGAAGAAAAAGGGAAAGGTGCATGGTGGCGACAGTAGGAGAATTCCTGGCTATTCCTCCCCCAACCCATCTCTACCATCATGCATGCTGTCCTAGTACACATGAGCTGACATCTTGGGAATCCAGCTTGAGCACCTCAGCTCCTGAAATTTGATTCCGGACTGAATTGCAGTTTTGTCTCTTGAGCTACCCTGGAGCAATGCCCAAATGTTGTAAGCAGTAGATGATAAAATGTAGTGTCATTAATACTAGGTGCTTACATTAACGATTTTAATTGGATCTTTGCTTCTGCTGGAAGGTCTGTCTGCTTCCTCATAACCTTCAAATTCTTCATCATCGAACGGCTCTCCTTCTGCATCTCCTTCCTGTCGTGTAAACACAAGAACAAAATATGTATCACACAAATCAAACCCAACAAATAGTGGAACCGATTTAAAGTGACATTTTATTAACCTCAATTTTAATAACAGATCATGAGTGATCTAGCTGCACCTTAGTTTATTGGTAGTTCTCTCCAGAGGTAGGCAGTGATTTAAAGTCCCATAGACAATTCAACACATAATCCAAACTGACAGTCAGTACAGTACTGAGGGATACTGACCTTTGGAGCATCAAGACCCCTCCTGTTCTCTCAAAAAGATGCAAAAGATTGGATGGCACAAATTCAAAGCACACAGGCAGGTGATCTAGAGTCAATATTTATCCCTCAGCAAGCAACTTGTTTCACACAAATTGGATACCGCAATTTCCGCACATCAAGAAGACAACTGACTGCAACACTTCTTAGACTGTGATTCAACATTTGGCATAATACAATGTCTCCTCATAGATCTTATAACTCATGTGAAACAACGAGGCTGTTTAATCACAACTGTTTTGAACTCTACACAAAGCTTGCACATGTTATTTAATAAAAGCCTGCAAGTTTGCAAAGAAGGTATAATGAAAATGGCCATTGATTTACTTGGTATCTGCAAAGTTCATCCGTCACTAAGGCACCTTCAAACTGACTTATGTAATTTTAACAATATATTCTCCTAACCTTTGCCATCATAGCAATCTAGTTTATTCTTAAATGCATCTGTGCCATTTGTTCAACCAATTGACACTGAATTTATATTCTCATCATTCTCTGTGGCAAAAGTTCCTGATGGTCTCCTTTGTCGATTTTTTTGTTTATATTTAGAGTACATTTTGTACTCTGGTTTTGCATTTTTTCTCAAGTATAAACATCTCTGCAATCCATCCTATTAATAAACCCTTTCAGCGTTTTATACATCTCAGGCAGACCACCTCTCAGTTTTCACCTTTTTAGAGATTAGACATGCATTATATTCAGGTGATAGTGAAGTGTAATGGGAATTATTATTTTTCCTACTTCAAAATGTAGGTACGAATAGGACAACTATTTCTATCACTGCTTCTGACGATCAGAAATTAAACATGGCATTTTTCTTGATCTAGTTCCACATCAAACAATCCAAAGCCACTGCAGGCCATTTCCCGAAGTTGCGGTGAAGTTAGATCACAAGCTGATTGCATGTGCCATTAGCAAATTATTTATTTCCCCCCCTCCCCTCCCAACAGTTTACAAGATGGACAAAATAAGGCTGCCTTTGCACGGTTCCAGCTTCAGATGCAAAGTTAGCAAGTCAAGGTTTCCTCTACACCGTTTCATCCAGTACCCTCATTTCAGCCATCTGACAGGGTTGGGAGATTGAAACCTTTGCGTGGTCCACCCTGTTTCGACTAATGAAATCAACCCGACGTGCACAAACAAATAGATCAAATAAAACAAGTTGACCTACAACTTTAGGCTGTGCACGCCATACGCAAGAAGCAGCAGCCATCTGACAGGGTAGCTACTAAGCACAGCTTTCTGAACACAATACTGACCAATACGTTACACTACCGATCAGAGGTGCTTCAGACACTTGCGGCATCTTTCGTGATTTCATCTTCAAAAGGCTGTCGCTCCTGATAATTTAACAACTGAAATAAGCAGTTTTTTCCCCCGTTGAAGCAAAGGTGGAACAAAAAAATTAATGTTAAGATCAGTTATGATCCAACTGAATGGAGGAACATGTTTGAGGGGGACACAAATTCCTTTCCTCATATTTGATAAAAGATTCCTGCGTGAAATGCTGGGGCTGGGGTGTTGGGGCAGCACGGTGGCATAGTGGTAGAGCTGCTGCCTTACAGCGCAAGAGACCTGGGTTTGGTCCTGACTACGGGTGCTTGTCTGTACGGAGTTTGAACAACCTCCCCGTGACCTGTGTGGTTTATCTCCAAGATCTTCTGTTTCCTACCATACTCCGATGAGTACAGGTTTGAAGGTTAATTGGCTTGGTGTTAATGTAAAATTGTCCCTAGTGTGTGTAGGGTAGTGTGGGGATCGTTGGTCAGTGCGGACTCGGTGGGTCAAAGGGCCAGTTTCCGCGCAGTATCTCTAAACTAAACTATTGTAATGAATGAATAATTTATGATTAGCTTGAATGAGAAAACACACACAGGTGTATGGAACTGTGCAATAATGAGGTAGAAAGGTCAAGACAGGGCTCTCACTTAACTTTTTTCCCCTGTTGCCAGCCGGGCAGCCTAGGCAGCTTTTTAGGTTGCCAAATGACAGTTTAGGTGGCCATTTAAGACGGCTTGCATGACCCTTGCGATAATGTGCACGGACGAATTGCGTAGTTACCAGTCGAATTATGCTCAATGAAGCATTCACATTTTATTTCTGCTTCAAATAGTCACAAACTAAACATATTCACCAATCAAGACATGATATATACCACAATGACATGCAGCAAAATGATAATACAGTATCTCTTTTACACGTTGCAATGAATGCAATTTCTATTATTCTTTCCACTTCCAAACAAAAATGTTGGATTATTCAGCGTATGATCAACCTGTGTCAATAAATCCTGGACCATTGTAACATATATGCTTAACCATGTACACTACAGATTGATGCAAGCATGTTTTCTGTGAAGGACCGAAAATTATCATGACATGGCCATAGCATGGGTCGTTATGCTATTGGTACATAAACACTCTCGCTTCCCACATAATTTATCCACAACAAAATATACAGGTTGCAAAGAAATTTCTAAAGGCATTTTATGATAATAGCTGTTAAAACCGACTATACCCATCTGACAGGTTAAACATTACACTAACTGACAAGAGATGGCCAAAGGCATAACTGCAGCAAATGCTCTTTTGGCAATATGTTTAAAGGTGTCAAAACGCCACATTACCGGACATTCAGATTAGATGTATGTGTTGTGAACAGCAATGAAGATACCCAGTTTGTACGCACAGATTAAAAAAAATTATTGATAAATGCTGTTTCCATCATTCCCACTTCAGAATTAACGTAACATTTCAACTGAAATATCTACTGACCAAATTTGTGATGGAAATGAC
>CM075986.1:15888460-15977659 GCA_038087875.1 Malacoraja senta | reverse complement strand
CGACTTGAAATGTTATCTATCCATGTCCCCCAGAGATGCTGTCTGACCCAGTGAGATACTCCAGCATTTTGTGTCTTTCTTTGGTAAACCAGCATCTGCAGTTCCTTGTTATTATATACCCAGTTAAAAGCCTTGCAGCTTCAGAAAATTATCTTCTTTTAACTATGTTTTTAACCAGGCATGTTAGCCTGCATCTAATTGAATGCGCAGGGCTGGTCTGGTGTACTGGAACATTGAGCTGCTGTTCTCTATCATGGAAAATTCCTCCTAATAATGCAGCAAAAACACCATGTCAAATGTCATTTGGAATAACAAACTCACTTGGCATTGCATTCCCTTCATTGCCACATTTCCTTATTTTCTTTACTGTGCTCCCAGACTGTAGCCTGTGAAATAGGAAAATTCCACCCTATAAATAGCCAGCTCACCATTTAGTCCTGACTCGTTGCCAGATCCAAATCTGATGAAAATCTACCAATCCACCAAGGCATTACACAAGGAATAAGATCAAAACAAGCCAACCTAATGTAGAGACCATTCACATTGTGAAATCACACAGACTACATCGGATCTTGGGGACGCGGGTCTTTTCTGCCGCCCTTCGACATTCTATAAGTGTGGCGTAATGAAGGGCCACACAAGGCAGGCTAAAGCATTTTGTAAACACCAGTCTCCCTCCTTTAATAATAATAATAGAGATAATAATCACTGAGATCAAGTCATGTTCATGTCATTTTCTTGCTCAAAGAACCCATGAAAAGTTCAAAAGTCCATGTGAAAGAATGGACCTTGTCAGAATTCATGTTATATTATTCAGCAAACATCTGCTGTGTGTTGAAGTTAGAATGGAGTGGATTACTGTGTCCAGCATCACATGGTCATTTGTAGCAAATTTACAAAAGGAGTGTTATGAAATAGCATCAATTGCCCAATAGATATTCTGGCTATCAAGGTACATTAAAAGCCTCCTGCAAGCAATCACACTGAATATGTATAAAGCTACCATTAATCACTGATCTAACTAAAAGCAGGACCTTCCCATTAATTAAATAACATGTAACACGAGACTACAATGATTTAAGTGGAATGCCACATAACGCCCCATTATTCACTATACTATTGAATCACTTTAATAAAAGCCATCAAAACTGAGCTCAGTATATCTGACTTTGCATCAACATTATTCAGAGAAGGGGGAATATTTAGCTTTTGTATTTGTTTCATGCTATTTACATTCTCATGGTGCTCCAAAGAAATTTAGTCAAATGTGCCGCTATTGGAATTGTAGTAACAGTTGTAAAACAAGTAAAAGAAAGTGGCTGATTTGGGCACAACTGAACTAATAAGGCTGCTTAAAAGGAAATTTCATAAAAAAGACAATTTGTTTGACTGGAAAATATGTTGGTCAGAAGACGAGTAAAACTCTGGGAAAAGTGACATGAAATCCTTTTACAACCATATTCGACAGGCATAGGAGGGCATGGTTTAACATCTCAGCAGTACTGCAGTACATCTTTAAAAGAGCACTGGAACATCAGGTTTGCTCAGCTGGTCATTTCTCCAGTGTGGAGCCTGAAGCTACAACAATGTACCAAAACATTATTAGCATGACCGTGGAGGAAATGCAGTGAAGGGACTAATCATGCAATTTGATTCTGATTCCAGGCAAAATTCCAATCACCAAATCACAACTATTGTGGCACATTTTATTCAAATTGTCCAAATATCTGAAGCAATATCACAGTAGTTTCAAATAATATTCAATACATATTCTGATTTAAAGTCAATGCATTATTGATTCAGGTGTGTTTTTTAAAATCCCAATTAAAGAATTACATGGAACATAAACATAAAAACAGTCTCCCACATCCGTCGTGCTCATCTCTACTCCTGCCTCAGATTGTCATACAGCTATACAACGTGGAAACAGGGCCATCGGCCCAATTTATCTATGTTGACCAAGTTGTTATTCTGAGCTAGTGTCATTTGGTCCATATCCCTTCAAATCCTTCCTATCCATACATATGTCCAAATATCTTTTGAAAGTTCTAATAGTATCCGCTTCTATGGCTTCCTCTAGCAGCTCGTTCCAGATACAGAATACCCTCCGAGTGAGAAATTTGCCTGATTTCCCTTTCAAGCCTCTCACTTTAAGCCTGTGCCCTCAAGTTTTAGAATCCTCTGGGGGAAAAAAGACTGAATATTCACTTTATCTGTGCCCCTCGTAATTGTATATACTTTTGATATTGTTGCTAAGTTTATAGAGCTTGATGATAGTGATAGTTCAGCTCAAGAACATTAAGGATTTAAGTCTCCCCAGAAACTTGAACATAAAGGCTGGAATTTTACTGGGAAGAACGAGCAAGTGTACACTCTCCTTCAGCTCTGCCTGGTTTCTCAGGAATAGGTAAAATATTCCACCCCACTAGCATGACGAGGAGCCGGGGTCAACCTGTTCAATATTTATCTCTTAACTAATCCACATCATTAAAACAGATTACCTGGTTAACATCAGGGGCTTTGCTGCACATTGGCTGCTGTGTTTCCTACATTACAGAAGTAACTGCATTCTAAAAATATTTCCCATTGGTTTTCATGTAGTCATAAATGAAACAGAAATAGCTAAAAAGCTGCAGATTAGGTGGAGAGAGAAACAATGTTTCAGGTCTGGGACCTTTCATCAGAACTGGGAAAGAGAAAAACAAGTTAGCTTAGATAGTGGAGAAGATGGGGGAAGTTCTTCAGGCCTGCAAGTTTTACTGAAATTGAAATCAATGTCCTGTTAACTAAAGCAAATGCTTTTCTGCATAATATTTACAATGATCCACTGTACCACACTCATTGCTTGCACGATAGATAGGAGTTTTACATTACAAATCCAAACAACCATGCCGTTATTTGATTGCAGTAACATGAGGTTCCTCAGGGTGCTGCTCTAACACTGGGAAGTACAAGGACATGTTGATCAGGACAGCTGAGGAGCTAAATATACAATCACCTCTCAGTTGGTCACCAAAATCGTAATTCATGTGAACCAAGAAACGGTGCAGCGACTGAACATTCAAGTACTGAATATCATTGCTTAATCCAATCACAATCAGGAAAGCATCCTCTCTGAAATCTGGTCTAACTTACAGACGCCTTCCCAACGAGGGTGTTTGTTGATGGCTGTTAATAGTTGACCCTATTTTGTCTCGTTCTCTAGGCCATCGGAGGTTTGGCTTGAATCAAGCAAGGGCTACTCCAGAAAATGGGATTAGTTTGGGTTTATAATTGTCACATGTACCGAAGTAGAGTGAAAAACTTTGTTTTGCATGCGATCCAATCAAATCAGATGATACTATACAAAAATACAATCAAGCTCAACTCAAAGGAAAATATATAAAGTGCAGATTATAGTTCTCTGCATTGTAGCAAAAACTAGAAACGGCGCTAGATTTACAGGTAAAAAAAATAAATTTAAGAGTAGAAGAGTTGTATTGGATGATAGTAGGTCCTCCTCTGGGACCAACATGCAGAGTTGCCATGCTCTGGTGCCAATGAGCCGAATCTCCTGCTTGCAATAAGGAGAGCTGATGGAGAAACTCAGCAGGTCAGACAGCATCAGTGGAGGAAAACTGCAGTCTCTTGTGCCTGAATCTTCTGATTACCCGACCAGCAGATATTTAATTGTTGGTATTTACCATTTTACATAAATACACAGACTGTGTGTATTGATGAAGGAACTGGTGAAGGAGTACGCCATTCGGCCCTTCGAGCCAGCACCGTCATTCAATGTGATCATGGCTGATCATCCACAATCAGTACCCCGTTCCTACCTTCTCCCCATATCCCTTGATTCCGCTAGCCCTAACTCTTGAATGCATCCAGTGAATTGGTCTCCACTGCTTTTTAAGGCAGAGAATTCCACAAATTCATAACTCTCATGGTGAAAACGTTTTTCCTCATCTTAGTTCTAAATGGCCTACCCCTTATTCTTAAACTGTGGCAGCTGGTTCTGGACTCCCCCAACATCGGGAACTTGTTTCCTGCATCAACGCGTCCATTCACTTAATAATTTTATATGTTTCTATAAGATCCACTCTCAACCTTCTAAATTCCAGTGAATACAAGCTCAGTCGTTCCATCCCGGGAATTAACCTCGTGAACCGACGCTGCACTCCCTCAATAGCAAGAATGTCCTTCCTCAAATTAGGAGACCAAAACTGCACACAATACTCCAGGTGAGGACTCACCAGGGCCCTATACAACTGCAGAAGGACCTCTTTGCTCCTATACTCAACTCCTCTTGTTATGAAGGCCAACATGCCATTAGCTTTCTTCACTGCCTGCTGTACCTGCATGCTTACTTTCAATGACTGCTGTACAAGGACACCCAGGTCTCGTTGTACTTCCCCTTTTCCTAACCTGACACCATTCAGATAATAATCTGCCTTCCTGTTCTTGCCACCAATGTGGATAATCTCACATTTATCCACATTATACTGCATCTGTCATGCATTCGCCGACTCACCCAACCTGTCCTGTATCCTCATAGCATCCTCTTCACAGTTCACACTGCCTCCCAGCTCTGTGTCATCTGCAAATTTGCTAATGTTACTTTTAATTCCTTCATCCAAATCATTAATGTATATCGTAAATAGCTGCGGTTCCAGCACTGAGCCTTGCAGTACCCCACTAGTCACTGCCTGCCATTCTGAAAGGGACCCGTTAATCCCTACTCTTTGTTTCCTGTCTGCCAACCAATTTTCTATCCATGTCAATACCCTACTCCCAATACCATGTGCTCTAATTTTGCCCACTAATCTCCGGCGTGAGACCTTATCAAATGTTTTTTGAAACTCCAGGTACACCACATCCACTGGCTCTCCCTTGTCCATTTAATTGTTATATCCTTAAAAAATTCCAGAAGATCAGTCAAGCATGATTTCCCCTTCGTAAATCCATGCTGACTTGGACCGATCCTGTTACTGCTATCCAAATGCGCCACTAATACATCTTTAATAATTGACTCCAGCATCTTCCCCACCACTGATGTCAGGCTATAATTCCCTGCTTCCTCTCCCTCCTTCCTTAAAAAGTGGGATAACATTAGCTACCCTCCAATCTACAGAAACGGATCCAGAATCTATAGAACATTGGAAAATGATCACCAATGCGTCCATGATTTCTAGAGTTACCTCCTCGAGTACCCTGGGATGCAGACCATCAGGCCCTGGGGATTTATCAGCCTTCAGCCCCATCTGTCCACCCAACACCATTTCCTGACTGATGTGAATTTCCTTCAGTTTCTCCATCACCCTAGGTCCGCTGTCCCCTAGTACATCTGGGAGATTGGTTCTGTCTTCACTATGGAAGACAGCACCAAAGTACCTGTTCAACTCGTCTGCCATTTCCTTGTTCCCCATAATAAATTCACCTGTTTCTGTCTTCAAGGGACCCACATGTGGAAAATAGTCAGCTCGCCAAAACCGTTCAGCCAGAAGTCTAGTTCCAATAAGCTGCTCACCAGCAAACAGTGTCCCTCAATATACCACAAAGTGTTTATGCTCTGGACTGTGCATGGGCAGGTGGCTTCCACTATCAGTGACCTAGACTCCATTAAGATTTTTTAGCGTACTTAGATCGGTGTGTGACAAGAGACAACAGAGGGCGTGGTGAAGCACCCTCTACACCAGGATAAGGGAACAAAAGCATGAGGGGTCATTTAAATGTGGAGGGGGCGAAGGAATATTCGAGCTCATGGTGGGGAGGGGGCGGGGGATGTGTTTTGAGACTAACACAGGTGCAATGTTTTAAAAAAAAAATGTACTCTTCCTTGTGGGTGACAACAATGATATTTCTCAGCTATGTTCATCTTGGGGCCGGGGGTTAGTTATGAGGACCAATTCCTCGGTGGGCCGAAGGGTCTGTTTCCACGCTGTACCTCCACACTAAACTAAACTGCATTCTTTATTTCAGTCTAAAAGCAACTGATCTGAATATTGTCAACCAAATAAAAATAACTAAAGAATTGTGAATGTTGCAATTGTTTCTTTCATGTTCACTATGCTGGGCATGAATTGTGTGAAGCTTGTAAGCCATTAATGAAATGAAACAAGGTGTGTTCATGTCCCCAGTTTAGCCACAATTTTTCATCATAGCCAAGAAAGACATCTTTGTGGTCTTGTTTTTAAAGATTTTAGATGATTGTTAGATGATACAGAGAAGACAGGATTACATGAATTCACAGCCTGAAAGCTGTTCAGAGAGTGGCTTGGGCAGAGTGGTGTTGGATTAAATGTTTCTGCTTTGTAAAACTGGAAAGTCGCAAATCCACATCCTACTCACCAAACATCTGCTTTCCTTCCATAGCCTTCGCCACTGATAACTTCTGGGCTCATCCAGTACGGCGTCCCAGTGACTGAGCGAATCCCTGTCCCCGACATGCATATTGTCTGTAGTCGTTTGCTTGCTCCAAAGTCACCCAGCTTTACATTCCCTGCAGAGTCTCGCAGTATGTTGGCTCCTGGAAGCAGATTGGAAAGATTTATAACATTAAAAAAGTCACAAATGGAGAGAAAACTGAAGAGATAGAGATATGACTTCGATAGACAGACTCGGGGCTACACAATGCACCGATGTAGCTGTGCTGTGGTATCAGTTACCGGTCTCACCTTTTCACAGCAAGAATGAAAGCGAAAGGAACTGCACAGAATCCCAGTGGTCATGGTACTTCAAACATGTATCCAAGCACTTTTCAAATGTGATGAAGACATTAGTCTCAGTCACTTTTTCAGGCAGTAAGCTCCAGATCCAGAACCATCCTCTAGCTGAAAAGCGATTTCCTCAATGCTCCTTTAACCCTCCACCGATTACTTTAAATCTATGTTCCGGACTTTAGCCTCTTCGACTAAGGTGAAGTCCTTCCTTTTTACTCTCCCTCAACCCATCAATTAATTCTTCCCTCTAATCCAAAGAAAATCTCAGAATTTTCAAAAGCCAAACCCAACAAAAACCTAAAACCTTTCTCATAACTATAGTCTTCCACAGCTGGGAATATCTTCATGTTCACTACGCGATCATATCTTTCCTGCAATGTAGTGTTTAGGCCACAATCTAACTGGTATTGTGCACAGTTCTAGCACAACCTGCCTGCCTTCCTCTCAGTCTTGATGCACCTGTACAAATGCATTACCTCTCGCTTCTCTGAATCAAACTCAAGTTGTCACTTTCCTGGTAAACTAACTAAATCATCTGTGATGTCCAGTCTCTTTGCTGTCAACCACAAGGCTAACTTTTGTATCAGACACAACCTTTATCTTACTCCTACAGTGAAGCCAAAATCATTCAAATATATTACAAAGTCCAAAAGCTTTGCAGTTACATAAACACCCTAAACCCTTAACCTTTGCTTCCTGTCACTGAGCTGACTCTCCTTTGAATTTCAGGAGCTCCTTCCCCCAGTGACTGATCTCCCTCCCCGGAAATTGCACTACTGCTACTGTATATGCATATATATATTTACTGTTCCATTATTCTGTGTTTGCACTTCTGGGTGAGATGCTAACTGCATTTCGTTGTCTCTGTTCTTGTACACTGCACAATGACAATAAACTTTTGAATCTGAATCTGAATCTTCACTCTTTTGACTGGCCTGTTAAGGGGCCATCCACCTTGGGCGACCTAGTTGGCGAGTTTAGGAGAGTTTGAAAAAAATGTAATGTTGAAGACCTCCTTCGACTATGTAGAAGACCCCCTTCGACCTCCTTCGACTATGTTGAAGACTAGCTTTGACTAGCTACGACTAACTTCGGGAAAATTGGACACCGAATAGTGGAGAGTGAAGACGACCTCCTTCAATCTCCTTCGACTATGATGAAGACTATCTACGACTACCTTCGACTAACCTCGATTACCTACGACTAAACCTACGAATAAAAAAAAGTATCGATTTTTTCCATGGCAACCTTTTTTTACTCGCTGGCATTTTTCAACATGTTGAAAAATATGCCGTGACCTAGCTGAGGCCTCGAGTACACGGGGACTTCTCTCGAGCATGAAGGAGAGTTACAAAGACCTCCTTCGACCTCATGTCGACCATGCTGTGAGTATGAGTTGAGGGCAAACTCGCCAGAACTTGCGGATTAGGTCGCCCAAGTGCGACAGCCACTTTACGCAGGACCTAGTCGAAGGTCTTGCCAAAATGCATGTAGATTACATCAAATGCATTGCTTCATTAGCCTTTAAAAAAAATAATCAATTTAGTCAGAAAAAATCCCTCCTGATCACCCGATTAATCTGTATTTTTCTAAATGGCAGTTTGCACTGTTCCTCAGAACTGATTCCAATAATTTGCCCATCACAGTCAAACCTAACTGATCTGTAATTAACAAGCTTATACTTCCTCACTTTTATACTTCTTTTTGAACAGAGGTGCAAAAAGCAAAATACCACGCACGCTGGGAATTGAAAATAAAAACAAAAGATGATCATGCTCAGGTCATGTGGCAGGATGCCATGTTTCAGAACTGCAGCCATACCAGAGGGAAAAGAGATGGGCTGATCCCTGCAATTTCTTCACTTGCTGTTTTGAAATAGGCTGGGATAGATTTCAAATGGGCTGGTTATTAATCCACTCTGAAAGACACCAACCTCTTCATACTTTTCTTACTAATTCCTCATCTTGCCCAATACTTCATAGATGTTCGCCCTGTATTCTTGTAGCTCAGAAATCTAAAAAAAATCAGCAGGGAAAATAACTAAATGTGTCATGGCAGAGGACAGGATGATGGGACAACTAATGAGATAGAGATGAAAACTGGTACAGAATTAATGGGCTGGGATCTGAAACTGTTACTAAAGACCTGGCAGACCTCTGGAGACCTTGTGCACCACCCAAGGTTTCCGTGAGGTTCCTGGAGGTTTTGGTCACTCTCCCTAATGGTCGAAAGTGGTTTCCGCATAGTCGAGGCTTCTTCTATGTTCCTGCGATTATTTCAACAAATTCAAAACCGGCCTCGACCAAAAATAGGTTACCGTTTGGTCGAAGCCAGTGGAGTGGGGTTGCTATTTACTTACAGGCAGTCGAAGGCAATCTCCTTCGCTGACCGGCCATTTTGATTGGCTCATTGGAGTTTTCAGCAAAGATCCTATAGGATCTTTGGTTTTCAGGACCTAGAAGATCCGCTGGAAGGTAAAATGCCCGCTAACTTTATTAAACTTCTTAAAACTGTCTCCACTCCTTCTCCCACACCGCCCCCCCCCCCCCACTCTCCCCTTCTCTGTCCTTCTCTCTCTAAAGGACTTAACATGCACTGTGGCAGGCGTTTACCTTCATCGCGCAGACAGCGCTCCTCCGCTGTCCCTGGCCCCCGTTTTTTTGGGGCGGGGTGTGTGTGTGTGTGTGTGTGTGCGTGTCTGTCAAAGATCCTGTAGGATCTTTGGTCAGTAGATGCAGCTCATGGCTTTCCAGGTGAGTGACCAAAACCTCTGGCGACTCATGGAAACCTTGGGTGGGGCGCAAGGTCACCAGAGGTTTCCGTTCAGGTTTCCTAAGTGGGACAGGGGCTTTAGTTGCAAATAGAAGATGGTCTTGAGATAACATTGTGGGTGTTAGGCAAAGCCCTGGTTGATACTTTCCAGTGAAATCAGAGGCCATTAAGGACGGGGTACTCTGTTCAAGTTGGTTTAGTGTTTACTCAAATATCTGAAATTCAACTAACTGGAAACATTCTGTGGATGTGAAAAGCGCTATTTAAACGCGAGTCCACTCCTTCACAGTTTATGTAGGATCTATGGATGCCAGTTATGTTTTGCCCTCATGCATGTTCTTTACGTGAACTTTGAACAAGCAGTGGGCTTGTATGTTGGTTAAGATGAACAATTGCAGTATGGCTGGGTCATTAGCAGTAACTCTGTGTGATGCATGGCCTTGTATTCTTCAGTCAGCAATACTGTTACACGACCCCTTCTTCCTCTGTACTTCACAGGTCAAATGTTTTCTGTGTACGTATCTTTCAATCTCTCATTGTTGACGGTTGATGCATTAGTCAAGGCTTCCATGGCAGGAAATGCACAATATCTTGGAGTTTAGCCTGCTTCCCAAAGCCATTCTGCACAGCTATGCGGCACCGCTGGACTCCTAATGCCAATTAACCATGGTCTACACAAATAATGTTTTAATATACCTGCCTATCTGTTTCCAAGTTTGTTGCCAAATTGAAAACATTTATACCTCCATTCAATTCAGTTTGAACCTGGATACTTACTTTGTTGTTTTATTTTTTTTAATCTCCCTTTTACTCTCTACCCCTTCTCAAGATCTTCTTTCTGAACACCAAATGGACACAATGTTTTCAGTCAGCCCCACAGAAGCTTAAACACAGGAAAAATATTTGTTTGCTTAAGTAGAGATTAAGACTGGCTTCCTGCTCCAGACTTCTAGGCTGATTATCAGAAAGGCAGGGCGAGTAGGGCACACTTCTCTTCCCCCTTCCAGACCTCGAAGCCAACAAAGGGCTCAGATGTCAGTCACGACCTCTGCCATTGCCACGATTTTCCTGCTTCAGTTTCCTGCTTCTTTGGCCACGTAGCCACATTACCCAGCCTTTACACTATTTCCATTTCCCCATCTTATTCATGTTGCACATTCTTCACCAACTGACATGTTCTGCACATGCTTTCCTCTCCGACATCTCCAAATCTGGATGCCTAGAATGCAGTTGATCAATGGTTTTCAAAGGTCCAGCTGACTTGCTCTGTAGCTCACAAAATTTAATAATTTAGCAATCTAAACAATAAATCCAATTAAATATCACTAAAGGGGATGTGTTATATTAATATATTAAGGAAGTCCTTTTGACTGCATTTCTGATCTTCAAATTGTTTTCTTCTGAAGGTGCTGATATTTTGAACAAACATTCTACTGATGTGAGTGAGCTATCCGGTCACATCACTCAGCAAATCTCTTTGCTTTCTTCCTGCTTTCAGCCACTCTTCCAAATGTAACGGGGCACAGGGGTTGATGTCATTCCCCTCCAACAATTATCCACTTCTGCTCCACCCATAACACTGTGCTTCCCAACGTGCCATCACCCCCTTCCCCCTCACTCCCGTCACTGCACCGACCCAACTGGTCTTGTGGTCACCAATCTACTGACTGGTCTGCCAGGTAGGACGCTTGAGTCGCTGTTAAGAAAATGGCCAATAGTTAGTGTGTTGAGGCTTCTAACACAATTACAAGTTTCAGCCTAGAGCCAATGACCAAAATGGTCATTGGTGCTGAGCTCTTCAACAACACTACTATGCCTAAAGCAGCACGTGAAGCTCTAGGCAAGCACTTTTAAAATACATTCTAGAGAACTTCATCAACACATAGAAGATAGACACAAAATACTGGAGTAACAGTGGAACAGGTAGCATCTCTGGACAGAAGGAATTGCTGACGTTTCGGGTCGAGATCCTTCTTCAGACTGAGCGTCAGGAGAGAGGGAGTTATAGAGATAAGGAAGTGTAAGAGATCAAAAGAGATGCAGATCAAGGAAAATATAGAATGAGCCATTGTTAGATAGGAGAAGGTGACAACAAAGCAGACAGAGATACAATGTAGGGAAGGATCACAAGGCCCATCTTGTCTTCTCGGAGCAATGCCTTTCTTAAAGTCATTGAGTCGTACAGCATGGAAGCTGGCCCTTCAGCCGAACATGCCCCATCTACATTAGTCCACGATTGGCTGATATCCCTCCAAACCTTTTTTCCCCACAACTCCAAGTTTGCGGATGACACAAAGCTGGTTGGCAGTGGGAGCTGCGAGGAGGATACTATCAGGGTGCAGGGTGACTTGGATAGGTTGGGTGAGTGAGCAGATGCATGGCAGATGCAGTATAATAATGTGGATAAATGTGAGGTTATCCACTTTGGTGGCAAGAACAGGATGATTATTATCTGAATGGTGTCAGATTAGGAAAAGGGGAGGTGCAACGAGACCTGGGTGTGCTTGTACATCAGTCACTGAAAGCAAGCATGCAGGTACAGCAGGCAGTGAAGAAAGCTAATGGCATGTTAGCTTTCATTATGAGAGGATTTGAGTTTAGGAGCAAGGAGGCCCTACTGCAATTGTACAAGGCCCTGGTGAGACCGCACCTGGAGTATTGTGTGCAATTTTGGTCTCCTAATTTGAGGAAGGACATTATTGCTATTGAGGGAGTACGGTGTAGGTTCACCAGGTTAATTCCTGGGATGGCGGGACTGACATATGATGAAAGAATGGGTCGACTGGGCTTGTATTCACTAGAATTTAGAAGGATGAGATGGGATGTGATAAACATAAAATTCTTCAAGGATTGGACAGGCTAGATGCTGATCATCTAATCATCTAAAATCAGTACCCCATTTTTGCTTTTTCCCCCATATTCCTTTAGCCCTAAGAACTAAATCTAACCCTTGAAAACATCCAGTGAATTGACCTCCTATGCCTTCTGTGGCAGAGAATTCCACAGATTCACAACTCTCTGAGTGAAAAAGTCTTTCCTCATCTCAGTCCTAAATGTCTGACCCATTATTAAACTGTGACCCCTGGTTCTGGACTCCCCCAACATCGGGAACATTTTTCCTGCATCAAGGGTCGAATGGCCTACTCATGCACCTATTTTTCTATGTTTTTACCTTATTTTCTCTGACATGCCCATTAATTCCCCACTGCCCCATTGGCAGGACTGCAGCATTATTATCATGAGGAGAGACTGAATAGGCATGAGCTCTTGCCATCTAATCAAGATTAATATATTTATTAAAAGCTTCGACAGGGTGAAAAGGAAGGACTTTGGTCCCTTGGTAGTGAGGTCTATAACTGGAGGGCATTGATTTTTGTTAATTGGCAATAAAATTGGTGTGAGGACAGAACATTTCTATTCTACGGTGGCTATGAGTCTGCTGCTTTAAAGCATGATGGAGGTAAAAGCATTTAGAATATTTAAACAATTCCTGCATGAACACTGAAGAGTCAAACTGAAAGACAGATCAAGGAAGTGGGATGAACTTAAATAGCTGTATTTTATCCGGCATGGGCACTATGGGCCAAATGACCCATTTGTATGCCAAGATTTCACATGACCATAATATGAGTGCTCATCCTTCAATATATAAACCGTTACAGCAAGCGGTGGCTAGAAGTTCAACAGGAAGTGAAGAGCAACATTGCAGTTTAATCCAGCCACAGCCATAGATACTCACAAAGAAAGCTTTCTATACCTTTAAATCCACAAATTATGATAAGATGATGAACCTGAATTAATTTAACCAGTCCTTGCATTAATTCTATAAATGCAAGGAGGTTGAAATGACAAGATCTGGGAAATTTCAGATCTCTATTGACCCAAATGGCATTCTTACTGAACGCATCCTATCCACAATACAATCAAACAATTATATTTTTTAAATTCTTCCTAGAAACCATGCTTGGTAAACAATCTAGGTCACAGCAACTCACTGAAGAACACTTAACAATTAAGTAATTCCCTTCTGGCTCCAAGCCAGATTACAAACAAAAGAAATAAGAAATCCAAAATATTTTTTGGAAAAATTTAATAGTTTCTTGTTTGGGTATGACTATATACCAAACAATTAAGCTGATCATTCTCAATTGACTTTTGTAATTTAATTTGTTAAACAATTAGATTTTGTATAATTTCAATCCAATGCCAATTATCTGACCATGGCCTGTGGCACAAGTTGTTCAATAGTAATGGCTAAAACTAACCTTGCGACCACTGGAAAGTAAGACCAAGCGCTATCAAACTAGACTACTGCACACGGCTTCAAAACCACATAGGCTAATATAACTGCTAAACTCGCGAGTCTATATAATCAAATATTTAATTTTTATGTTGGACACGAATGGGTCAAAAACTTAATATTAAATAGCAAAGAGCAAAATAAAATATGTTGTCCGACGTGGCAAAGCACTGAACTTCCATTCATAACCGTTCTCTTGGTGATTACTGCACTGCCTTTTGGATATCATATGGAATAGTAGAATTAGGCCATTCGGCCCATCGTCTGCTCTGCCAATCAATCATGACTGATCTATCTCTCCCTCCTAACCCCATTCTCCTGCCTTCTCCCTATAACCTCTGACACCTGTACTAACCAAGAATCTATCTATCTATCTCTGCTGTAAAAATATCCACTGACTTGGCATCCTATGCAAGCTCTTCATCACAATGAAGACAATGTGGATGAGGGAGCAGGACTACTTACCACACCAGTTTATAAGAAATGAAATGTTGTTGACAGTGTAATATAACCAGTTTGTTTGTGCTCATTGATAGGTCAAAAGACTTACAGTAAAGAGCAATTAGAAAACAAATTCCAAGCAAAACTCACCAGACTATGCAAGGTTTTAAAAATAACAAATATTCACGTAGCAAGTGGCATAATACTCTGATATAATGTAGTGTGTGCCGTGCATTAACATACCATGTCAGAGTGAGAATTTGAATTCAATTTAACAAATGGAACCAAAATAAAATGCCAGTAAAAATAATCATGGTGGTGTAAAATTGTCATAAAACAGATCCAGTTCAAATATTTGGAAGAAATAAGGAGGTTTCCTGCATCCAGTTGAAGCTGTTAGTGGCTCCAGTCCCATTTAAACATGGTAAGTTTTTGAACTACCCAATAACATGTTATGCCATTCAGATCCATCAAACAGTGACAGACACAGCAGGGTGAAGCATGGAATGGTTCCTGACATTTGAAGAGGATCTGATCCAACTTCTGATCTTCCCTCCAAATTTTCCCTTTTCCCACCCCTCCTCCTTGGTTATGCTTTTAATCCACCATTGCTATGTCAATTTGATTTTATAAAATGCTTTTGGTATATTTTTCTGAAACAATGTGTCATGAACCAACAAGGGAAAAGTTTATTATAGACCTCATCTCTGCAATGGTTAATTAGTGAACACATAATATGGACCCCCTAAGGAAATGTGGTCATAACATTATAGAATACTAAACTAATAATGGGTTATAGAATGGGTTTGTGTAGCACAGAGGGGAAAAAGGCAACTTTAAAGTGCATGAAATTAAGGGCAATGATCAACATTATGAGTGAGTGTATAATGCTGGAAATCCAAAACAAAAACAAAATTTTAGAAAAACTGATCAGGTTAGGCAGTAAACGTCAAAAGGGAAAAAGAGTTAATATTTCAGGTTAACGGCACTTTGCGACAACTGTGAAGGAAAGAAAACAATTTTGTTTCGTATGAAGGGAATATTTCTGAAATGTTGAGGCCAAGTTGATAATGGTGATAAAATGCTGATTAAAATATCTGGTTAAAAGATACATTAGAGCATATGAGAGAGAAACCCTCTGGTTCCTCAGGGGACCTACTCTCATCATTTGGTCCCGACATACTAAAAATACCTTCGTAATCTTGTCTGCTAGTGATATTTCATGTCTCCTCTTTGTCCTCCTAATTTTGTTTTCAGTACATTCTCAAGGAACTTCCCCATTTTCAATTGTCTGTACCTGTCATAGCTTTCTTTTTTTCCCTTCTTCAAACTCTCAAAAACTCTTGTCATCCAGGGTTCCCTAATTTTACCCAGAGAATCTATAATAGAGTCAGCCTCATGATAAAGGGCTGGTCATTCAGAAATAGATAAAGATTCTTGATTAGTAAGGGTGGCAGAGGTTATGGGGAGCAGGCAGGAGAATGGGGTGAGGAGGGATAGATAGATCAGTCATGATTGAATGGCGGAGTAGACTCGATGGGCCGAATGACCTAATTCTACTCCTATCACTTATGATCTTATGGAGTGAGAACATTTTCCAGCTCAGAGCACTACGAATGTTTAGTCATTACGTTCATTAAATACTGACAATGATATACTTCTGGACACAAAGAGAACCACTGGGTGTGAAAGTGGACGAGATACAGGATATGAGATGATTACTGGATCACCTTGCAACCTCTAGGGGCTACTAGGCCACTTCTTTGCTTCTTCGATGTTCTAATAGTTAAAGGAATCAATCCAACAGTACATGCTCAGGATAATAAGGTTTAGCAATAAATTCCTGCTTCATCAGTACGAGAAAAACCTCTGGGCGCCACACTCACCTTTTATATCCCGATGTACAATCATGTTGCTGTGAAGGTAGGACACTCCCTCCAGAATCTGCCTGGTGTATTTCCGGGTCACATTCTCAGTTAGTGCTCCATATGCTTTCAATTGGTCCTTCACTGAACCCTAGAGAAAACAGTAATCATTTGTTTTTAGATTCAGGAAGATTGTTTCAAACTTATTATGGAATATAGGAACAACAGTTGTATCCCTAGACTTTCAGAAAGCCTTTGATAAGGTGCCACATGGGAGGCTGCTAAGGATAATGAGAGCCCATGGTATCAAAGGGCAGATACTAGCATGGATATCAGGTTGGCTGGATGGCAGAAGGCAAAGACTGGCAATAAAGGGGACTTTTTCTGGTTGGCTGCCAGTGACTAGCGGAGTTCCGCAGGGTTCGATGCTGGGGTCGCTGCTCATCACGTTGTATATTAATGATTTGGATGAAGGTATTGAAGTCCAGTGGCGGTTCGGCTGCGCTTGCGAACCGCCACTCGCCCGGTCTCCCCCCCGCCTCTTGAGCGGCACTGAGCTGCTTTGTGTAACCAGGGCTTTATTTCCTCCATATTTTCGATCTTTCATTATTCTAGGTAAGGAAATACTGTTTTAAAACTATTAATTAGTTGCTTTTATTTTGCCTTTGTACAAAGCTGCGATGTATTTCTTGTTTTTATTGGTTCATGCGTCCGTGAGTGAGCGAGATCGCGAAGGTAAATGACACGCATTTTTTTTTCCATATATCTTCATATCTTGGTACTTTGAATCAGCCATGACAAATAGAAGCTTAAAAAAAAGACTAAAAAAAATCGGACCAAAAGTGTACTCACTCTATAGTGCTGAGATCTATTTACCATTATAGCTTACGACCTTTGACAAATCCCATGATTCCTTGCGTTTTTCGGAATACCGAACTCGCTTATATTTCTCACTTTATTTATTCCACACATCTCAATAGACTTTCACTGACATTTCTAGCTTAGGGTTAAATCTTGCAGGATAACCAGGTGCTTTGTTGAGAAACTGAATAAAACATGCCCAAATTCAGTTTATGTCAACAGAAACCCACAGAAATTCAAAGTTTTCATTGCGTCACTTTTGACTGGATTCAAACCCAAATCCCAAAGGTAAATTACTATGCATTAACATTCTGCACCAGCCATTCCTCAACAATAAATTCATCCGTGCAAAGACACAGTGATAATACAGAGATAATAGACCTTGTTCAATTAAACAAGTACAATTACTGAAATCATAAATATGCAACACACTACAAATAAAAGACAAGGATATAACAAAACTTTGACAGTTTAAGCAGAATCAAGCTAAAAGCCAAAGTGGAGTAGCAAGGCGTCAAGTTTAGAATTACTATAGCCATTATGGAATCATGTGTGCACTATATACACAAGGAGATTTAACCTGTGTAATATCTCAGTAAAACACTCTTCCTGTCTGCTGAATCTACTACAAGTTTGTACACAGTATCCTGTCACGTGACATGCAATTACATGGCAGAACTTGGCAGGCATAGTGGCACCAGCACTAGGATATACAAGCGCTGTAGTACAAAGCCAAAGCTGCAATTAGGGTTGGAAATCACTAACCTTCCAACAAGTAGATAATAAACTTTAAAGAACTAAAAGCAGCATTTTATAAGTTTTATAAGAGACGTGTAAACTAATGATAGATACAAAATGCTGGAGTATCTCAGCGGGACAGGCAGCATATCTGGAGAGAAGGAATGGGTGACATTTCGGGTCAGAGACCCTTCCTTGTTTCGCTGTGAAGAAAACTTTTACAATCTCTCAGCATGTGAAATGAAGGGGGGGGGGAGAGAGATAGCTACTGAGTGGTCTGCATTAAATGCCTCTTGCAATTTGGATGTTTTTAAAGCGTGTCACCACCTCATAATAACCCAATTTCAACATTACCGAAGAGGGGCATATATCAGAGAGCAAGGAATAAATTGGAAGGTTTGGCGATTTAAACTTCTGTAGAATATTCATCATTAGTATACATGTGTAGGAAGGAACTGCAGATGCTGGTTTAAACCGAAGATACACACAAAATGCTGGAGTAACTCATTGGGAAAAGCAGCATCTCTGGAGAGAAGGAAAGGGTAACGTTTCGGGTCGAGACCCTTCTTCAGTCTAAAGAATAAAACGTTATTCCAGCTTTTTGTGTCTATCTAAGGATAATTAAGTAACTCTTTGGGGTAGCTTGTGTACACTTCTTACAAGATCAAAAAATAAATTACCAGCCTATTTAAAAGTTTGCAGTAAATAAAAAAAGCACGATGTTATCAGCATTTGACTCTACTACCAGACAGCAAATAAACATCAAAGCTAATCCAGAAGCCACTTCTCCAGTTAAAGGACCTTCTACTCAACTTAATTTCTCTGAAAGGCAGAGATATTGAAAGTGACTTAAAGTGGCAACCATTTTGATCGTGTATTCCAGCTCCAACATTTCAGAATGTTCAAACATGTCAGAGTTGTCAATTTTATCCCCAGTTTGCTGAACAGACTGGTTTTGACTGAAATGCTGTGACATTTTCAAAATATAAACCAGACGCTAAGAGTCCAGATATTGCAATGAATTGTGGTTTTTACCTCCTAGTGCTTAAAAAAAATGGAAGTTATTTAATCAATCAGTTGAGTGCTTCAAGTTTCTTGGTATAAATCTGACTAACTATCTGTTGTGGATCAATCACAATGAAACAACAGCCAAGGCGGCTCTAACCCCTCTACTTCCTCTGGAGACCGAGGAAATTCGGCATGTCTCCAAAGACTCTTACAAACTTTTACAGAAGCAACGTTGAAAGCTTACTGTCAGGTTGCACCACAGCTCATCACAAGACCACAAGAGATTGCAGAGAGTAGTGGATGTAGTCCCGTTCATGACGCAGACCAGACTCTCCACCATTGACTCCATCAATACTTCATGCTGCCTCTGGAAAGTAGCCGACACAATCAAACACCTTTCCCACCCTGGTCATTCCTCCTTCTCCCTGCTCCTGCCGGGCAGAAGGTTGAAAGCATGATTCACCAGACTCAAACAGCTTCTTCTGTTATCTGGGTTTTGAATGGTTCTTTCATAAGCGAGGGGGTAGTTTCATTCTCCGCTACCTAATTGTGGATTTTGTCTCTGGAACTGCTGTAGAACTAATTATATTCTGCACTCTATCTTTTCATTCGTTCTGCCTATCGTACACGAGTTAGACTTGAATATATTTATGTTTAGTATTGTCAGATTTGATTGGATAGCATACAAAATAAAGCTTTTCACTGTACCTTGGTACATGTGACAAAAATAAACTTAACCTAACTTAACCAATCATCAGAAATGAGACCAGAATTTTCCCTTTAACCTATTCATTATATTAAAATAGAGTTGGGGAAAAAGTTGGAAAGATTTTTGGGTTGGCCATTTGGCACAGTTGCTCGAGACCTGGGACAAATTCTGTCATAGGAGATGTAATGCCCAACCGCAACAGAACAAGAAATTGAGACGATTTCTCCACTTAAATCCTCATTTCCCCCTTTTCATGAATATCTAGTCTTATTTTGCAAAGCAGCAATTCAGCATTACTCATTTCCCAAACTTTTTTTCTCCCCATGAAAACAAACACATGCCCACTTGTTTCCCTTAGACCTGTGTGATTAGGAGCTCATAATAAGACGTGGCAATGTGCAACCGATGTCTCTATTTATCATCGTAGCAATTATTGTGAAAGGAAAAATATATTGAGAATATTTGGCATATTCCAGTTTAATCTGAACTTCTGTCAAGAAGGTTCCACAATGATATTCTGTTTAGCTGTTTGGTTGGCAAGATAGAAAGGGCCATTCATGGACATGTAGCTGGAAGAACAACATTAAGTGCCAATTTCAAAAATGTACTAAAGGCCAAAAAAGATCAGATCTGAGCCAAGACTTGAAAATGCTTCAATGATAAAGATATAATTATATAACTTGACACATAAGCTCGACACATAGAACTACTTCTATAAGACAAAGTTTTCAAAATCTGTGGTTAGATCACTTAACTTCACAAGGACTTGGAGCAGTTGGGCTACCAAATTTTGCTTAGAAAGAAATTAGTGCTACAGAATAAGCGAGTTTGTAATTCCGACTGCACATGCCCAGGTCAAAGGTCACTCTGGATAAACATTGCTGGAAGCAGTGGAGCTGTGTACACGTTTCATCTGTTTTTTCCAGCTTTGATTCTTCTAGGTAAGAAAATACTGCTTTCAAACTATGAATTAGTTGTATTTATTGTTCCTTTGTTAAAACCTAAGATTATTTTGTCGTGTTTATTGCTTTATGCTTCGGTGAGTGAGCGAGGTCGGGGTCGGGTCTCCGGCACTGTGGGCGCCATTGAGTTGCTGCTGGGTCGTCCCCGTCCCCTCCCGGGTGTCCCGTTCCTGTTCAGGGCTTGCCGGAGGTGTCGGGCCGGGCTTGCAGCCGGTGCGGGGGGTGGGGGGAGAGGTGCTGGCTCCGGCTCCCGGGGGGAGGCCGTTCCCCGGCGGGCCTCTCTCCTTGTCCAGGCAAAGTTGAGCTGGGTTTGGAGCTTCTTCTCCGCGCTGGCTGTGGGCCTGTGGGCTGCTGTTCCGTCGGTTGGCCCGCCAGGCAGGTGGAGTTGAGCTGGGGTTGGTGCTTCTCCGCGCCGTCTGTGGGCCTGTGGGCCACTGCTCCGGGCCGCTGTCCCGTTGGTCCAGGATTGCCCTGGACGTCTCCGTCCCACTTGGGAGGATGGGACACAGACGGACGGGGGGAGACAGTCCAGTGGCGGTTCGGCAGCGCTTGCGGCGCCGGGGTCGATCCTGGCTGCGGATGAGGCGCGGGTATGTGTGCACGCAGCTGCCAATAATGTCTCTCCGCCGGTCCAGTCTCACACTCGCATCTGCCCCCTCTGTCTCGCTGTTACACCCCGCTCTACCGCTACTTGGCACCCCTGTTCCTCAGATTAAATATATTATTACACATAAATCTGCCAGCGCTTTGTTCGTTTTTTCTTTATATCGAGTGACCTTTGACAAATCCCATGATTCCTTGTGTTTTTCAGAATACCAAACTCGCTTATTGTGCAATGGAGAACAGGCAGACCAAATATCATACATTTATTTATTTAAATCTGTGGTTCACTTCCCCTTTAATATTGTGCACTTAATTCATGTCCCTGCGGTTAAGATCTGGTTAACATTATCATTTATTGTGCAAGTAATCATGCTAGGCTCCAACACACTGACTTAATTATAAAATAGGAGGGGTAGGCAACCTGGTCACCCGAGCATGTTCGGCCATTAATTACCATGGTTAATCTTCTACCTAATTTTCCTGCCGTAACCCCATATCGCTCGATTCCCCTGATGTCCAAACATTTGTCAGTTCAGTCAATGAACAAAACTGTGCCTCACAGGACTCCCGGGTAGCGAATTCCAAAGGTTCACCATCTACTGTATGAGGACATTTCTTGTAAACTCAGTCCGTAAGAAAATTAGTGTCATCTCAATTCCTCGTTTTGGAACTGTGCTATCTGGTCCTAGATTCCTCAGCTAGGAGAAATGTCTTCCCCACATCCTGTCTGGAAAGCCCCTTAAAATAATTTAATGTTTCAATGTGATCCCTTCTCATTCTTGAGATTCTGGGCAATATAGTCCCAGTCTACTAAATCTCTCCTCGTACTGCAAACCTGCTATTCCTGGAACAAGTCTGGTGGATCTTTGCTACACTCCCTCCAGTAGGATTTGAAAACGGGCCTCTTGAACAAATAGTCTGGTAACTTAACTTCTGTGTCACCATCATACCCTTCCTCATAACAAGCAGATTCTTTTTAAATCTCTGTCATATGAACAAATATGGCAACCAATTTGTGGATAAAATAATCCCACAAATATTATATAAACTAAAAGCAGTATAATTTATTTTTTAAACAATGACGGGGTAACCCTGTGGAAACAAACCTTGTAAGGAGTTCAAGAGAAAGTCCTATTCCACTTTAAAGTGTGCAATCCTATATTTACAGCAGAAAGATACATCCTGCTTTGATATCTCATGAACACCAGTACTTCAGTATTGTACTGCAGATTTAATGATGAAATTTGTACTGGGGGTTGAATGGCAGAAGTTGTAGTGCTAACCACACAACTAAACTGGAATTTGTAAAAAATAAAAAACGCACAATGACACTGCTAAAAATGCTGCACATGATTAGAACAGATTCAGATGAACAAAGTGCAGTTTAGCATACCACTGCATTGTCGAGTAGGATATCCATTTAAAAAGTGTAACAAACTAATAGTGTAAATGTATTTAAAGGGAAACTAATTAATATACATGGGAGAAAGGGATAGAAGGATATATTGTTAAGATGCAATGAAATAAGGGAAAAAAGCTTGTGAGAATATCTGATGGGCCAAAAAGTTTATTTCTGTGCTATAAATATTTTATAACATAAACTGTGGTTAGGGGCACCAAATGATACCATTTGCTCGACAAACATTCCTGTAGCGTTACCAAGCATTTTCCTCGTATATCTGTGACACGGTCTGATTCACTTTTTCCCTCAGCTGATCTGCAGCTGCATTGCAACGCCTTTGTCATTCCGAGGCTTCTCTGCTGGCCTCATAGAAAGCATTCCCCATAAATAAACTTGAACTAATTTACTACTCGCCTGTCCGTATCTCAATACATACCATCTGCTGTACATGTGTATATCCATGCAAAAGGCCTTTCAGCCCACCATGCCTGTGCTGACCATCAGTCACTCATTTACAGCAACCATGCACCAATTACATTCCCATCAACTCCCGAGATTCCACCACTCACCTACACACCAGAGGCAATTTACATCCGGCCAATTATTTTAGCAACCCGCACAGCTTTGCAATGTTGGAGAGAAATCAGAGCACCCAAGGGAAACCCATGTGGTCATAAGGAGAATGTCCGCGTAGACAGCAGCAAAATTCAGGATCGCATCCAGTTGCTGGAACAATGAGGCAGCATCTCAACTAGCTGCGCCATGGTGCTGCCCATACTGAAACAATATATTGATTGTAAAATTCTCATTATCATTTTCAAATCGCTCCATGGCTTTGGCTCTCGCATTTCTCCTCAGTCTGTCTGGGCTCTCTGGTCCTCCGTAGATCCCTGATATTAATCACTATTCGTGCACATGGCTTCAGCTACACGTTTCAGCTCTCTAAATCTACCCTTCCTAAATCTTGCTTCCATTGTCCCCTAATACCCCACCTCAGCAACAAACTACTATAGACTTTATGTAGGTTACACTGCGTACTATGGTTTAAACTATTATGGTCTGTTAGTACAACTGATAATTTTATTGTATTATTGTATTATTATCTGTGATATGGTGTGATAAATCTGCAGCTTGCAAGAAGTTCATTGTTCTGTTCCTGATGATTATGCCAATTAAACACTTCACTATTAATTAATACGATTCATAAAATCTACCTAGCTGAAACTTTAGGTTTCTTGCATAATACTCCTGTATGTCATTCAGTTTCAAATTTTGTAATCCTCTTGTGAAGTGCCATAGAATTTCTTTTGAGATTGAAGATCTGAATTTAGATGTAGATCCAGATTGTAAGTAAACAATTTTTGATTTCATGTCTGAACCAACAGCTAAATGCTTTTCTACTTCCAGCTTGATGATAAAAGTAAATTAGCATTGATTAGCAGCTGAGCTGAGAAAATATTTAGATTTTTCCAAAACACCGACCTATTGCAAAACATCTATCTTGATAGGCTCTTTGACAAACTGCCTTAAAACAAATGCTGCACAAGACACCAAATGTCTCAGCTGAATTTGGAGATGACAGGATTATTTCTCTGTGAACATCTTGTTGTTTCAACCCTCTTGTAGATAACTGAGATTGATTTTATAATGCATGTATTGTGTAACTCATTTAGTTTGTATTATGTAACTATTTTCCACAGAATTATTTTGCAGCAATGTTCATGTCTCTAGAGATTCTCGTTGCTGCCGTGTTTGATCATGGGCAGAGACTCTACTGCAAGTTTAGTCAAGAATTTGGAAACTGTTGAGCAAATAGAGTGATTTTTGTAGCTTCAGTAAATTAAAACCACAAATCCTATCATAGATACATAGATACATAGAAATTAGGTGCAGGAGTAGGCCATTCGGCCCTTCGAGCCTGCACCGCCATTCAATACGATCATGGCTGATCATCCAACTCAGTATCCCGTACCTGCCTTCTCTCCATACCCCCTGATCCCTTTAGCCACAAGGGCCACATCTAATTCCCTCTTAAATATAGCCAATGAACTGGCCTCAACTACCCTCTGTGGCAGAGAGTTCCAGAGATTCACCACTCTCTGTGTGAAAAAGTTTTTCCTCATCTCGGTCTTAAAGGATTTTCCCCTTATCCTTAAGCTGTGACCCCTTGTCCTGGACTTCCCCAACATCGGGAACAATCTTCCTGCATCTAGCCTGTCCAACCCCATAAGAATCTTGTACGTTTCTATAAGATCCCCTCTCAATCTCCTAAATTCTAGCGAGTATAAGCCAAGTCTATCCAGTCTTTCTTCATATGAAAGTCCTGACATCCCAGGAATCAGTCTGGTGAACCTTCTCTGCACTCCCTCTATGGCTATAATGTCCTTCCTCAGATTTGGAGACCAAAACTGTACGCAATACTCCAGGTGTGGTCTCACCAAGACCCTGTACAACTGCAGTAGAACCTCCCTGCTCCTATACTCAAATCCTCTTGCTATGAAGGCCAACATACCATTCGCTTTCTTCACTGCCTGCTGCACCTGCATGCCTACTTTCAATGACTGGTGTACCATGACACCCAGGTCTCGCTGCATCTCCCCATTTCCTAATCGGCCACCATTTAGATAATAGTCTGCCTTCCCGTTTTTGCTACCAAAGTGGATAACCTCACATTTATCCACATTATACTGCATCTGCCAAACATTTGCCCACTCACCCAGCCTATCCAAGTCACCTTGCAGTCTCCTAGCATCCTCCTCACCCTATCACCAATTAATTGGCAGCGATTCTATTCATTCTAAATGATTTGGCCACCATCCTTCCCAATTCTTCAGTTTAAGAAACCCACATCACATCGCAATGGCAAAGTGCCAAATTTTACAGGTTTCATGTGGAGATCGCTTGAAAGATTAAAATGATTTTATGTTTCATAAATAATTTATGGGTTCGGTTATGGATTCAGTGGGTTTTACTGCTTTATTTTACTTCTATGTGATTTATGCCTTGCAGTGAATTGTAGAAGGCTGCAAAACAAAATAATGCTTTTAAGGTGGAGTTGATGGGAACATGAGAGAGAACGGTGGAGAAGAGGAACTGCAGATGCTAGAATCTTGAGGAAAAACGACGTCTTTTTTTCACTGTGAATCTTGAGGAAAACACAAGAGATTAGTGTGCATCCCCCACAAGAGATTAATGTGCAAAATTAGAGCACATGGTATTGAGGGTAGGATATTGACATGGATAGAGAACTGGTTGGCAGACAGGAAGCAAAGAGAAGGAATTAACGGGTCCTTTTCAGAAAGCTGGTCATCCAGATTTAAGAATAGCTTCTTCCCCACAGCCATCAAACTCCTGAACAAATCAGCTCTTTCTGAAGAAGGGTTTCGGCCCGAAACATTGCCTATTTCCTTCGCTCCATAGATGCTGCCTCACCCACTGAGTTTCTCCAGAATTTTTGTCTACCTTCGATTTTCCAGCATCTACAGTTCCTCCTTAAACAAAAGCTTTTTTATACTGTTTCCTGGGGGTGTTGCCACATATCTTACACTTAACCTTACCTCATTCAGTTATGTTGTTTAATATAACTGTAGTTGTAGTTTAATATTCTTTTGCACTACTTCAGATTGCACTACAATCTTGCACCATTATGCTGGTTTGTACTCTTCATTGTATTTATCATTAATGTATATTATTTACTCTAAGAGCTTCAATGACATTCATTGCACCCTGGTGTATATGATACTACACTAATCTGAATCTGGATGGGATGTTCATTCTCTTTCTTTCTTCATCTTTCCAGAATTTCTTTACAGGAATATTATAAGTCCAATACTTTTCTTTATAGCTACGTTTTAATATCTTTGTTACAGCAATCCCAAATAGCTATTTGTACATGCAGTTTTACCATTTTATTTACCACACCTTGTGCTTTTACACACAATTTTCCTAATGAACACAATTCACAAATGTTACATGCCATGGATTTGAAATTGTAAGAGAAGCTCTTTATTTTTTTTACTCACCCCAGGCATATACTCCATGAAAATCGAAAGAGTCCTCTCTGCTTTTTCCCGTAGACAGCCGTAGTATTGCACTATCCGCTCATGCTGCAGGTTCTTCAGTAACTGTATCTCACACTCCAAAGCACTTACTTCCTAGTGAGGGATTCCAAGCAGAAATCATGTCAAGGCTTTGTACGCTTCCTTATGCCAGTTGTGTTCATGATGTAGTCAAAAGAACTTCACTTCTTTGGGATGTTAAACAGCAATAATATCCACATGAACTAGAGAAAAACTTCCAAGAGTGAAGTGAGATGTGATATTTGCTGATATGCCTAAAAATATCCCCAGGTTTGCAGGATGTACCAGTGGTGCTGAAGCAATTTGAGAGGATCAGATTATGAGTAACATAGGGAATGGGTCTGGTACATGTAGATGTTTTGGCACAAATATAACTTTGAGGGAAGTCCAACAGATTGCTTCATCCTTCACACACTAGCATATTATTTCAGCATTAGACTTTGGAGCAAAGCCAAAGTAGAGACAAAGTAGATCACAACACAGCTTTAATATTATTGAGTTTATAAAAAATAAATAAATCAAGCTTACATTTGGATATTGGCAAAGCACCAATGTCAGAATTCAATACAAAAATAACCACCCCATTGGCAGTTGTTAACCTGGGTAGACTACCAGCCCAAAGTAACTGAAGTTGCAATTTCTAGAATTTCCCAAAATACGTTCAGGTGCAGTGCAACAAATACACTGGTGAAGAAAAATATAGGCCGGGATCTCATATCTAGTGTGGTCACAGAGAGTGGTTTTAAAAGAGTGCTTCAAGTACCATACAAAGTTGAAACAGCAGATGATGGTAGAAATTTGGGGTATTACTGTGCACCTCCAAGGCCTATAATGGTTTGTGCAAGCCTTAGGGAAAAAAATCACTTTAATTTTTGCATAGACTAGGGTCTGAGTCTGAAGAAGGGCCTCGACCCGAAACGTCACCTATTCCTTTTCTCCAGAGATGCTGTCTGACCCACTGAGTTACTTCAGCTTTTTGTGTCTATCTGGCGTATAGACCTGTATTCACCAGGGTTTAAAGGAATGAGAGGGGTTTAATTTCTCTCATTACCCTTGGATGGAGTACTTTTCCTTTTGTTTTTTCGTGCCTCAGAGGAATGTTACTCTATTTTTGCAATTATACATTACTTCAAATGTTTACCATTCCCCATGCACCCTTAGACCTTTTAAGGCATTTCCCAATCTACCAAAAACAACTCACCCTATACCTTCGAAATTTTCTTTGTTTTGATTTAAGACCCTAGTTTCAAATTACCTACTATTTTCAAACTCAGTGCAAAAGTGTACATGGAATGGGTGACGTTTCAGGTCGACCCATTCCTTCTCTCCAGAAATGCTGCCTGTCCAGTAACTCCAGCATTTTTTTTCCCTTTCGATTTAAACCACCATATGCAGTTCTTTCCTACACATGCTGCCTGTCCTGCTGAGTTACTCCAGCATTTTGTGCCTATCTTCGATTTAAATTAGCATTTGCAGTTCTTTCTTATGCAAAAGTCTATATTATGGTCATTCCTCCCGAAAGCTCTGATAATGAAGTGGAGTGCACATTTAACAAACCGTTACAATTAGGGTGGGTAGAGAGAGATAAGGTGGATAGAGAGAAATTACAATCTGGTAAATGAGCATTTGGGAGCTTAGGTGAGGCTGCCTATCAAATATTGAACCAAGCTCCAACAAGACTCAGTAGATTTTGCAGAGAAGATAAAGCCACCTCAGCTCAAAGTATAAATCCAGCCATTTGACTTGGCAGCTCATTATATTCACCAACACTCTGCATGTAACGCTCAGTGCATTTTCCCCTCACACAGGAAGTGCCAAATATTTTCTCAGTTTTAAAAGGAAACAGCAGGATAAATTAGTTATCCCAAGACACAACAAGGGGGCTGATAAATCATAATCATCTAATTCTGGAGAAATTAAATAGCAATCGAATTAAAATGGAAACTTCAATGTCTTCTGACTGTACAAATAAACCACAAAACCTTTAGGGATAATCCTTTATGATATAACTTAATTTTGTTAATTTTTGTTGGGAAATAACCCATTAATCAATTGCTTGATCATCTATATGCTGCCTTCTAGACAGGAAGCAATTCCCTTGTCGGCAGAATTGATATGAAAATGGTCAGCATATTTCCAAGTACCAAGACACAGGTAATTTGATGAAGGAGGGCGCCCACCTGATAACCTCGATGACGTACCTATCCTACCTTTCACCACTCCAATCCCACTGCAAATAGCAAGAGTGCCGACTTATTACATTGAAACATCAAGTCCTATTAGCTATACAGAAAGATAACTGATTGGTACTTGCTATTTTAATAAACCTTTCCCCCTTTAGAATGTACGAAATATATGCTCAATTACGGGGAGGTATCAAGGCCAACAATACGGGCAGAGTTGTTGAGGTGACGATTGAGGTAGAGAACATGGATGTCTGCAGAGAAATTGATGGGGCTGTGGGAATTAGCAGAAGATTGTGTCGAGCCTTCATTTAAGATGATGAGATTATAGCTAGTTGGAGCGTCATGACTGAGGTTTAAGAGGAACATTGGAGACGGAAAACACAATAATACTGATTATTTCAGCAGTAATTTTTAAAAAAAAGTAAAGAAAATAAATCCCAACTCTACGACCCGCAAGGATTCTGGGTTTGAGATTATTAATATGCCAAAGATTTAAATCAAATCTTCAATCTTTGGCTGAACAATTAATCTGTGTCTTAAACTGCACCTTACTCTATTGATTAACTAGGATTACAGATCACAGTACTTACCTTGCTGGTCTCAAGGCTGTCAGGGTCAAACTGAACTTGTTTTGCAGCAAGTTCCCTTCCTGTGTCCACGTCATAACAGAGGTAGACGCGTCCAAATGCCCCCTGTCCAAGCAGCTTTCCTCTCCTCCAGTTGGTAGGTGCACCTGGAGCTTTAAATTTAAAGAGGCAAGTAAAACAATTATATACTCCCTTGAAAAATGATGTAAATTATAGTGTAGAGTGTACTGAACTTGAAGTGAGGTTCCAGACACGTCGCTCTCACACTAGAGGAATTATGTCAGCTCTGAACGTGACATTGTTATGATACAGCTAAGTACTGGGTGTGCAGAATGTGGTGTTGGCAATGGGGTCAGAAAAAAGGAAACGTGTAGGTAGGTAATTTAATCCCTCAGGCACATTCCACCAATCAGAGAAATCGTGGCTATTTTGTTACCCGACCCAATATATTGGCCATGTCTCCTTTGACTAACAAAAACATATTCATCGTAGAATTTAAATTAGCATAAATTGATTTGGCGACGTTCCAAATTTCAGTTTCATTCTTGAAATATCTATTTCTCATGTTTATCAAAGGCTAAAGCCCTGCTAATGTAAATTGACGAACAGACACTTATTTCAGTTCTGTACACTGAAAAATTCAAACTTGGATAATTAACCCAGTTTGAGTCAGAACTAATTCTGAGAAACTTGTCATTTTGCTAAGATTGCTGAGGTATAGGCAGTGGCCATTTGACCAATCCAATCTATGCTGGTTCTAAGTGGAGGAATCTGTTCAGTACCATGCACCTTAACTTTCTGCAAAGCCTTGAAAAGAGTTTCCTGGAGATTTTCAAATTATTTCAAAGATCTTGCGAGTTTCTTGAGGAGAAACACATTTAACAGTGAGAGGAAAAAAAATGTATAATTGATTTTAAAACATTACCGAGTCCTAGTTATAAATTGTTCAATGTTCAGTACATTTGCTAGATGTTAATTGTGTGATTTATTTCAAGGTCAAAGGCACTACATGTAACATGATGCATATAAATCAAACTGGAATAACAGCCAGGGACCGCCATTAAATTTACTATACATCCACCACCGATTTTCTGGTATCCTTGGTTCATGCCTTTCTGGATTATCCATTTTGCCAGACCAACAGAGGCCATGGCCTCCGAGAGGAGTCCAACAGTACCGGAACCGTCCGCCCAGGCAACTGAGGAGCCAAGATATTGGCCTGCAAAGTCAGCCTCATAAGTCAGCTCTGGGAATAGATGTGCCGGCTCAGAGTTCCAGATCCCTGGCTGCAAGGGGCAAATTCAACCCACCAATCGGCAAGGAAGACCCTATGATGTCGAGATCGGCCGCCTCACCCTGCCTAGGTGCCACATTTTTCAAGTATAGCCGCCGGCTACGGGAGTCAAGATCGTCCCATCAACGGAAGGCTTGAGGCCCTCGACCCCGGGAGGACAAAGAAAGGAAGAGATTGAACTTTTTTTCGCCTTCCATCACAGTGAGGAATGTAGAGGAGTCACTGTGGTGGATGTTTGTGTTAAAATGTATTTTGTGTGTTCTGTTGCTTTTTATTGGTATGGCTGTATGGCAAATGCAATTACTCGTATGTTGCAAAACATACTTGGCTAATAAAGTATTATTATGATTATGATTCATTTCGTCTGGATTCAAGGAGACTTATTAAACCTGATATTATGTATTTGATAAATGGTTTTTGGAACAACACTTTGGAAGGGTGGCATGGTAGAGTGCTGCCTTACAGCGCCAGAGATCCGGGTTCGATCCTGACTACGGGTGCTTTCTGCACGGTGTTTATACTTTCTCTCCTTGACCTGCGTGGGTTTTCTCTAGGATCTCCGGTTTCCTCCCACACTCCAAGGACATACAGGTTTGTAGGTTAATTGGCTTGGTATAATTGTAAATTGTCCCTAATATGTGTAGGATAGTATAAGTGTGTGGGATCGCTGGTTGGCGTGGACTCAGTGGGCCGAAGGGCCTGTTTCTGCGCTGTATCTCTAAACTAAACTCGATTGTTTAATTAATACCAAAGCCTTATTTACACGGTCGTATATTTGAAATAACGCACTCAAATTTACGCCTGGCAAGGTACTGTGCAGTACAACATTGATGGCGTTCAGCAAACTGCCGCTTACTGCTTTCTCAATAAGACTGCATAACCGAAAGCGAACAGTAGTGTTGCAAAGAAATCCTGCAAGAAAAGGAAATAAAAGCCACCCAAAAGACATTGTCATCATACTTCTCGAAAGTATGAGGAGTTAATCTAATACATCTGGCAGCAATGAATCTCAGCCATCGACCTCTGGCATCTCCAGACCTCAGCCTACTGCTGCCTCAACCACTGATTCACTTATACCCTCGCCTTGGCTTCCAATTTCACCAGCTGATGTGGAGGACCCCCACTCCCAGTAACCTTCCTCATCAACCCTCCACCTGCGCCATCTTGGGCAAGCAGTAGTCGCCAGTCATCAACGAAAGTGCTTGCATTTACATTCAAAAAGAGATTTTAAATAAACAATAAACATTGTTTATTAAGGATGTCTTTACTGCAGGTTTTTTTTTAATTAACTGTTCATTAATGAATAAGGTGAAAGAATAATGGCAGTCATAAATGAATTATTTATTGTGTGATGTAGACAGGTATGATTTTCCCCCTAACTTGTACTATTTACATAAATAGTAAAATTATGTTTAATTTACACGTTTTAGAGATAGGCTGTGATTTTCAAATGTAACCCCTGCGTAAAATGAGAGGTGGCTGTATTTGTTTAAATAGTCAGGAAAAAACAATGGTGATCTGAATTATCTCAAGATGCGTTTATAAGTGTGGCTGATAAATGTAAACTCTTGAATGTCTGATGCAAAATACATAAATGTTCTCTTGGAGACAAGTCTGAAGAAGAGTCTTGACCCAAAACGCGTCTGTCTATTTCCCTCCATAGATGTCGCCCGACTCCCTGGGTTTCTCCAGCAGTTTGTTTTTGCTGTAAAGTTCTCATCTTTCTTCACAGCTGCTCCCAGTCATACTCACAATGTGTATATTCAATCACCTCTCCAAAGCACTGAACAGAACTGAACAAATTTTTCCAACAACATGAGTAACTCTGCCAGAAATCCCAAATAAAGCCTGAAAATACCAGAAATACTTAGGCCAGGCACCAGCTGTGGAGACAGGAATAGGGTTCTTGCTTCAGGTTGCCAGCCTTTCATTGAAATTGGGAAATGAGAAAAAAACCACTATGTTTTAAAATCAAGAGGAAAGGTGGAAAAAACAACGGAAAGCCTGTGAAGGGATGGGGATGAAGAGAATCCAGATTACCGAGATGTATTGGTGCAGTTGCAAATTTAAGTTTTTTTTTAGTCATTATCAACAAGTTGGCCCACAAAATTACTTGGACATCAACGTTGTTTTTCACACTCTGTTAGTCAGTCCTCAACTTCAACTCTAGTTCTAATGATCTCTCATAAACATCAGTCAAAGATGTGTAAGGAAATACGAGAAATTGTAGGTGCTGGAAACTTGTACAAAATCCAAATTTCTGGAGGAACATAATGGGTCAGGAGGCATCTCAATGGGAATGGACAGATGACATTTTGCATCAGGACCCTTCTTCAGACTGACTGGGGGGGGGGGGGGTGGTGGGGGAGGGGGGGGAAAGACGGCTGGAAAAAAGAGGTGAGAGTGGAGCAAAGTCTGACAAGTAATAAGTTGATACAGGTGAGGAGATTGATTGGCAGATGGGTGGAGTGAAAAGGAGCCAAAGGATGTGAGGTAAGGAAAGAATACAAGTGAAATGCAAAGCCAGAGAGGGGTATGGATAGAAGGGCGACTTTCCACTCAGTCTCCTCCATTGCCAAAGTGAGGCCATGCTAACAAGAAGAACAACACAGCATATTCTGCTTGGAAAGCATACAACCCAATGGTAAGGACATGAATTCTCCAATCTCAAGTACTCCCTTATTTCTCCTGCCCCTCACCCCTCCCCCCCCAACAACCTAGAAGCGCAAACATTCCCCCCACCATCCCACTCACCCTGCTCCTTTTCCCTTCCCTGCACCCGGGTTTAAAATCATTTAACATGTCCTCTTTAAGATCCTCTCATTAAGCGTAACATCTTGACATCCCTCCACAGGAACTAATGTGTGTCAACAGTATTCCCTTTCATTCTCTATACTGAAAAACATAGTTTTAATTTCTTTAGCTGCTTGTGAAAGGACAATCCTCTCATCCCAAAAATTTGACTCTACTTCAATATCAGTATACCTTTTCATAAACAAGAGGACCAAAATTGTCCACTGTAGTCTAAGTCTGGCCTCCCCAACACCCTGTACAACTGTAATAATACTTCCTCATTCCTCTTGCAATTGAGGTGAATATGCCATTTGCTCTCCTAACCACTTGCAACACCTGGCTGCTAACCTTTTGTGATTCATGCATAAGAACACTTCTGTTCTTCTCTACGTCTGAAATCTTTCCCCATTTAGATCATAGTCTGATTTTAGATTCCTCCTACCAATGAGCAATCATTCCTCACACTTTTGCACAGTAAACTGGATTTGTTAAGATTTTGCTCACTCGCTCAAGCTACAACTGAGAATCCTTATGCCGAGTCGAAATATCCTCATCACAATCTGCACTCATCCGGTTACATTATCCTGGGAAGCATGCATTCCTCTTTCCCAATTGCATTGCCAGACAAATGAAGCTGCCTCGGGACTTTTCACTGATCTTCAGCAAGTCTGTAGGTGTCAGTAAATTAAGAAATCACATATCAATTTTCAGAAGCTTTTCAAAACCTGGCAGATGATGAATACAAGATTAAGGCAAACGTTTTGTTGCCAGATATAACATGGCCTTGAATCGGTCCCACTATTCTGAGGGAAGTATCCAAGAGGCCCACTTAAAATCCAATTCCAAGCAGCACCCCAGGTCAAACCTCAAACTATGTGAAACTGAAGAACACTCCCCAACTTACCTGATCTCATCCTTTCCTGAATACCAAATCTAGTGTCTATCATTATAGCATCTAGCTATTTGTTAAACACATCCTGACTTCAGTCACCCTTCCTTCCCTAAATGGGTGTAACCTGCATCCTAGAATGCTGAGGAAATAGAAGCCCTGACCAGAAGACTCAGACATCACTCGCTGTAGCTGCTATGCCAGAGGACCAGAAGCTTGCCAAACAGGGAGAAAGGGCAACTAAAGATCAGTCATCTTAACACAGGCTGGACGGTTCTAATAGCAGGTTGCAAAATAAATGTAATTCACTGGAAGATGCATTACAATCTGAAAAGTCACGCCCAAGAATATCCTCATATTTAGTAGCGTGTGACCCATTTATTGTTTGATAGCTTTAGACATGATTGTTCAGTATATATCCATTGTGTATTAATAATTAGCTTAACTTTAGATGGATGTGAACCTGTTAAAGAATCACTGCATCTGTGTTAGATGAATGCTCATCGTTATTCAACAAAAGTTCTGTTGGATATACACCACTATAATTTGGTGAGTAATTGCTAATTTGAGTTGAAAGATGCATGTAAAAACTATGCCATAAAGGATCCAGCGTAAGCTAGCCAATGGGATACAAAATTGGCTTGACGGTAGGAGACAGGCAGTGGAGTTTAATTCAGAAAATGAGAAATATTGCATTTTGGCAAGATATACAAGGGCAGATTTTATACAGGGTTGGGGAATCTAAAACTAGAGAGCATAGATTTAAGATACAAGGGGGGAATTTTAAATGGGCTCTGAGGGGCAGTTTTTTCCCCACATAGGGTGGTGCACATATGGAACGAGCTGCCAGAGGAAGTGGTTGAGGCAGATATAATTATGACATTTAAAAGACACTTAAGGCAGGTACACGAATAGGAAATGTTTGGAGGGATATGCGCAAGGTACAAGTGACTGAGACTACCTCAGTTAGGCAATTTGGTCAGCATAGACGGATTGGGTCAAAGGGCCCGTTTCTGATTCCAAGACCTTTTATTCTGTCAAAGTTACCTTCTGTGATGTATGTGAAGTACATCAGAAATAAATGTATTGCATTTACACTGATATATATATATATATAAATAGGAAGCATAATCAATGCTAGTCTCAATGCAGAATGGGGTGAAAAAGGAATGTAATGTAAAGTACATCACAAGTGTGACATGGGTTTTGCCAGTACAATGAAGCATACAACTCCATTTGGACCTTAGCAAGGATATGTTAAAGAATGGATGCATGACATAATTTCAAGGAAAAAAAGTCGCCGGGCAGTGGATCAGGCTCACTAATAATAGTTAAGAATTTTGGACTACAAAATCAAATTATCTATGCTTCTAATTGTTCAGTTTTTATATATCATTAGCAATCTTGGCAAAATTTCATCCGAGTTATTGATGCAAATTGGGAACTGCTTCCCAACTTTAAAAAAAACAACCCATATTCAAATGTTAGAACAGTTCTGTGTATTTTTTTCAAATCAGTTTATCTAATGCATGATACCTTAAAAGTTTTGAAAATCCAGATGTATTATTCCTATGCCTTCCTTAATGCTTTCATATGCCTAAATTTTTTATTTCCCGAATAATGTCTGACAAATGTAAAATACATTAATAGGAAGAATATAAAGTGGCCATTGTAAGATAAGGTAAGATAACTAAATGAAAATCAAGAACAGTAAATAGAGTCAGAGTGATACAGCATGGAAACTGGCCCTTCGGCCCAACTTGCCCACACCGGCCAACATGTCTAAGCTACACTAGTCCCACCTGCCCAGCATTTGGTCCATATATGTCCAAACCTGTCCTATCCATGCACCCTGTTTCTTAAACGTCAGGATAGTCCCTGCCTCAACAACCTCCTCTGGCTGCTTGTTCCACCCTTTGTGTGAAAAGGTTACCCCTCAGATTCCTATTAAATCTTTTCCCCTTCACCTTAACCCTATGGTCCTCGATTCACCTATTCTGAACAAGAGACGATATGCATCTACCCGATCTAGTCCTCTCATGATTTTATACACCTCCATAAGATCACCCCTCATCATCCTGTGCTCCAAGGAGTAGAGTCAGCTTACTCAACCTCTCCCTATAGCTAACATGGTGCCCAGAACTGAAAACAATACTCTAAATATGGCCTCACCAGCATCTTATACAACCGCAACATGACCTCACAACTCAATACTCTGACTGATGAAAGCCAATGTGCCAAAAGCTTTTCTGACCACCCTATCTATCTGTGACTCCATCTTCAAGGAACCATGCACCAGCACTCTTAGATCCCTCTGCTCTACAATACTCCCCAGAGCCCTACCATTCACCGTGTAAGTCCTGCCCATGTTAAGAGTTCCAAAAATGCAACACCTCACATTTCTCTGTATTAAATTCCAACCATTCCTCAGCCTATCTGGTCAATCAATCAAGATTTTGCATGGTTTTCAGACTACTCTTCCTTGGGAATAGTGTTCATGTTATTGCTCTTCATGCTCTAAAATGTGGGTGGCTTGGGTGGGAGAGTTGAACCAAATGTGTAAATTATTGGAAAAGACTTGGGGAAAAGACTATACATGATAAGTAGGAACTGCAGATGTTGCAAAGAAAGACAAAATGCTGGAGTAACTCAGTGAGTCAGCATCTCTGGAGAACATGGACAGGTGACATTGCAGGTCGGAACCTTCTTCAGATTGGTTTCTCTGGAGAACAAGAATAGATGATTTTTCGGGTCGGAACTCTTCTTCAGAGTGAAGAGGGGTCCCAACCAGAAAGGCGACCAATCCATGTTCTACAAAGCTGCTGCTTGACCTGCTGAGTTACTCCAGCATTTTGTGTCTTGCTCTCGAGAAAAATCTGATTGATAGATCAGACAGATAGACAACAAATTAAATTTAACAGGGAGCACAATTACTTTGGATGGACAAACAATGGGAAAATATGCACTGAATGGTAAAACCTCAAAGGTCACAGGTTCACAAATTCAGACATCAAAAAAATAATTGGAATCTAATTTATTCAGCAGAGTTACAGAGTACAAAAGGATTGTGTTAGTATTTTTTACTTTTGCACTCTGTAACCTATCTTAATTAATTGATGAGACTGCATTTGGGACACTGCCCATTTTGGACGTCCTACTTTAGGAAAGATGCTGAGCCTGCAGAATGACGCAGAAGAGAGACACTATGATTACAAAGATAAATAAGCAGCTTCAGTCATGTGCAGGGTTTACAGAACCTCAGTGTCACTCAATTTGAAAAAGGAAAAATTAAGAGGAGCCCAAATAGCAACATTATGAAGGTTTGTAAAAAAATATAGGAAAATTCACACTTGCAGCTAGTACTAGAGGCCGTTAGATTGTGAATAAAAATATTTAAAGAATTTTACATCAGGAGTTACAGGGGCAGAGTTCACCGTAACTCTGGTGGTGGAATTACATGCATAATAACTTTTGAATCAACATCGGAAAAATGTTAAAAACAGGAGAAATTTGTATAGGTATGGGGAAGCAGGCAGGAAAATATGATGAAGTGCACTGATCTTGCATCGCTGCACAAACACTGAATACAATAAATACTGACTTTACAGCATTGTCAGAATTCCGTGAAAGGTCTCTTCCAACTGTAAAGCTGATTTTAATCCATTCCTGCTTTAGATCACCCTTTATGGAAAGGAGTGCTCACATAACCCAAACCTACTCTTGATACCCCCAGAGATATGCTCACATCCATGTAAGGGTGCTCAAAGACCAAAAGCATGCCAATAGAAAGTAAATAGTCTGAAGAAGGGTCTCGACCCAAAATGTCGCCCATTCCTTCTCCAGAGATACTGCCTCATCCGCTGAGTTACTCCAGCATTTTGTGTCTACCTTCGATTTTACCAGCATCTGCAGTTCTTTCTTACACCAATAGAAAGTAAAACAGACTTGAACTCACTCTGTGCAGGCAACATGTGTACAAAGCATATAAAACAAAATAAGGAGTAGCCTACATTTAGTGGAAACATTTCTCTCCTGCACTGAGAGCGTGTTTTCGCTGTCCCCGCTGCGGATTCTCCCCCGGCTGTCCAAGTACTGAGCTGCTAAACCCATGTTCTCTCCGTTTGTACTGAGCGACCGACTGGATGGGATGAGAGTGAACAGGTTCCCTTGCTGTCGGCGAATTCTTGGGAAGGTTCTCCGCCCTGAAGGATAAAATAAATACTTATCAGCGTGGTCCTTGTTTTTCCAAGTTTTTCCACACAGAGAGCGATATGTATATGGAACAAGCATCCAGAGGAAGTGGTTGAGGCAGGTACAATTACAACTTTTAGAAGACATTTGGATAGGTTCATGGGTAGGGAAAGTTTACAGCGAAATGGGCCAAATGCAGGTAAATGGAACTAGCTCAGGAAGGCATCTTGGTTAGCATATACAAGTTGCACAGGAAGACCTATGACCAGATGCATCCTGGAGCCTCACGCTTAATGTTTGAGGGACAACAATGGCAGATTATTCACCTCAGTGACAGTTGGACGTGATCCTAACCTCACCCAAATTTTCTCATATGCTCACAAGTCACCAGCAGTAATTGTGAGGCCAACTCAAGCCTCAGCTAAAATCCACTAACTTAGTCTTACTTAGACCCTCCCACACTGTTGAGTGCATTGGGCAGCAAGCTTTCGTCATTCTGTTCGGTTATGTGCGAAGTCTTCCACCCTCGCTAGGCTTTCGTCCCGGGCTTCCAAATCCTTCTGGAATGTTCGCCTCCATGTGAGTTTTGGTCGGCCTCTTTTCCTTCTTCCGTCAGGTTGCCATGTCATGGCTATCTTAGGTGCACGTTCTAGTGACATTTGAGTACATGTCCTGCAGATTTCATCCTGCGTACCTCTATGTCCTGGCTGAGAGGCTTTGTTGCAGTTTCCCGGTAGATCTCCTCGTTTGTGCTGTGGTCTCTGTAGCTAGTCTTCAGAATCCTCCTCAAGCAGCGTTGTTGGAATGCATCCAATTTCTTTTTCATCTTAGAAGCCCATAATCAAGGCCAGGATTATAACTCAGAACTGCTGACTAATCTTCCTTTACTGCATTACAATAGTTTCACCACTCTTAAATTAAGTTCTAAAGGATTTTATTTATGATCACTATCCACCAACTCTTTTCTGGAAAGTGATTTATAGGAAATAGGAAATGAAAATGTGTCATTTTAAATAGAAAGTCATTAAATAAACATTAACATTATAATGGTCCCGAGACGGAAAGGACATAAGTAGCTCAGGTTCAAACATCTGGTGAGTCATATGTTGGCTGATCATGGGGAGGGGCAGTGGGGCTGTGAAAAGTAGTGCTGAAGCACATCAACATCCACCATTGTCTCTGTTCCTGATAACATTACCTGATAACCAGATGCATGGGTGGGAACTCCATAACCTGTTCAAGCTGTGCAGAAATGGTTAAGGGAAGGACTGAATGCCCATATGAAAATACCCTAGTACAAATCAGCTGTGAAAAGAAACCGTTAATTACTGCATCCATTCACAAAAAAAAAAAATTGTAGAAATACACAGTAGGTCAGGCAGTTGTTGAAAGAGAAATAACATTAATGTTTCAAGTCCGTGAGCTTTTTTTGCATTCTCCACTCTCCCCTCATGACCTCCATTTGAACCATTCCCAAAATTGGAAAGAGGCCGAGACCAGCCATTCAGAGAAATATGTAAACAGTTCTGAGATACATTCTCTTCCAACAGGCTGGCACCATCCCCAATACAACAAATGGGGAAATACAAATGGAAAGCTTAATTTCACTAGTAATCCCTGCAAATGGATGCACTATATATAGAAACGTAGAAAATAGGTGCAGGAGGCCCTTCGATCGATTCATTGTGATCATGGCTGATCGTCCCCAATCAATAACCAGTGCCTGCCTTCTTAAATGAACCAGCAAAACACACACATAGGAAGGGAAGAGTTACAGGGATAGCTGTAACTGCTATTTCAAATTAATCATCTATTCAGATTCTGATCACGAGCTCTGGCGGTAGTAAAGCTCAGTTGTTGTAGCAGTAAAACAAAGCACAATTAAAACGTTTCAGAGCTTGGAATCTATAATTTTATTTCAACATTTAAGGCAAATGCTTTATATCCTTTTTGACGAAAATGAATAGGTCAGAAGGTATGAAACAATGTGCTTTGTTGTCCATGGATACTGCTTAATCTATAATGTTGGTTATTTATTATAGATTTCTAGAATCAGCAGAATTATAACTGTGGGCACTGGAGCATGATAGCCAGCTGTCTTCTGGCATGAGGTTTGCTGGTGCTTTCCTGAACCAGTTGAAACAGCTCAGGTAGGAGTGCTGCTCTATCTGCAGCTGGGCAGCTCGATTACATATCCTACAACTTATACCCAAATGAGGTACAGGATAGATGGAAAAAAGGATTTAGAGCGTGGAAAGAATGTTTATCAGTGTTGTCGATTAAATTTGAAACAGGGACCTCTGCAGTTAAACTCATTCAGAGTTATTTTTATTCCTGAAGCTCGTTATTCAACCCATATACATGTAAGCATGCGTCTTTTGTAAAATTATTCTACAGACATGGTTTTACAAATACTACGAGTCCACTACTTCGTACTCACCGTCACCATAATCCTTCTGGTGAAGAGGTATGTGGAAATGTCGGGGAAAGGTCCCTCCTTTTCCTGCCTTATCAGGGACATGATTTTCACGGTCTGATTCAAAAGGAAAGAATATGGAGACAGGAATAAGTTATGATTTAAAATGTATTCTACCAATAAATCTATACTCTTCTAGAAAACTCAATGCTTATTTCCAATGCCAATAATTATGCCCCGAGCCTGTCCTGCTGGGAAATAACATATCACATGATAGTGCCAGGATCGAGTAATCGCAAGATAGAAAGCACTCGCCAGATGTAGCGGAAATCAAGACATCTCCTATTAAACGTTTCGGGAAAGTACTTTCACAAAGCCACAGCATACAGGGGTGAAGTTCTCTACTGTGCTAAATTGTTGTTAACTACTCTTTTGGAAATAAAATAGTACACCCCTTACCCTCCCACATCAGTGTGACTTCCAATTCTCAATTTTCACCATTGTGACTTTATTAGAATGAACATAAGCCAAGTTCTCAAAAATGAAATAGATATTGTAATAGACTATCACGCTGATCTTCAGTTAACCCTTTCTGCCGGTTCTACTCAATCCACAGCTGCAACATTTTAAAGCGACAATGAAAGGTGTTCCCCATTCCTGGTAAGAAGCGCAGAAAGCTGCAAGCTCAGGATATAACTGGCAAACATACCCAAGTACAGCTGTCTGTTGTCAGGGTAGCTCTGCGCTCTGGACATACGAGACTTCCGATATGATGGACTGTAAATTAAAAAGAAAATAGCAACTTCAGTAACACAGTGGGAGTATCTGCATTGAAAGTCTGGTGCCGGGCATACCAATGAAACGTTCTGTCATGAAGACACAAGTGCAATAAGAGTGTCATTGCTGGGGCGTTTGGCCTAGGAATTGGATCATTTAACCTTCCAATGAATTTGGAAAATTTGCAGAGGCAGTATTGGTGGCATCTTTCTAAAGTCTTAAAGTAGCTGCAGTCCAGATCTCAAAAGCACAAAATCACTGTTAGACCATGTGCTTTATCTGGGTTTGAAGTCTTGAACTATGGGCACCTTTTTTTCCCTCAATTGACAAAGGCTGCACTGGTGCTTTGAAGGCAACGATGAATTTCATCATCAATGTCTGTCTCAGCTGAGATGCCACTGCCATATCAAGACAAGTGGTCCATGTTTTCAAGGAACTCGCCATAATTAGAAGGTTGCATTGTATAGAAATGGGGACGGAGAGCCGTTTGTCTTCCATGCATTGTTTGGAAGGTCATTATGCACTCAGTGAATGAATTGCAGATGCTCGGAGCTCAGCCTTTGAGTGAACACAAATGCAAGTATGGATTGGATGGCCCTGGATGGATATAATTCATACTCCAAATCACACTTGTGGTTGAGGATGTCCTTGGCAATGACTTTCCTTGAGGCAGAGAGCAGGGTGACCCCTCTGTAGTTTCCACAGTGCAACTACACCATAGCTTCCACCTTATCTACAAGATAGTGGACTATAACCTCCTCACAGCTAATGCGATTTAACAAACACCACTGGTGAAATGATTATTATTTCTGCTAAACCAAGAATATCTGAAGGTAAGATATGGACACAAGACTAAAAAGTCAATTATTATTTTTTTGTGTTTGTTTGCAACCCCACGTGCCCCAAGGAAGGCTATTTATGTGCAAAACAGAAATAGTAACACTCCTTGGAAGAGATTTGGCAGGTTCTAAACCATGTCCCACCCATCTGCTTGTGTCACTGGCAATCCGTGCTGGATTAAGTTATTTCTTAAACAGTACATGCAATTGCAGTCTTTCAAGCAATGGCCAAAAGATTTGTGCAATACAGATCGCTGATCTTTAAAGATAAACGCCCGGTGCCTCAGGTCAGCTGATCAGCTGCTCCTTGAGGTACCAAGGTCTAAGCGGAAGCTCAGAGGGGATAGAGCTTTTTCTGTTGCTGCTCCGGCACTCTGGAACACCTTGCCGCTGCACATCAGACAGGCCCCCTCACTGTCCATCTTCAAATCCTCCCTAAAAACATATTTTTATTCTTTGGCTTTCGACACTGGCTGAGGCATTGCCCCTGTTTTTAGTGCTTTTAATGTCTTTTAATTTTTAGTGTGTTTTTTATAGTCCTTCGTTTTACGGTTTTTTATGGTTTTTAATTGTTTGTAATAGCTTTTTGTTCGTGATTTCTCATGTACAGCACTTTGTGGCAACTGTGGTTGTTTAAAGTGCTTTATAAATAAAGTTATTATTATTATTATTATTATCTTTATTATGGTGTTGTTGAAGAACGTGAGCCACTAGTTTGGACAATGGGCAACAGTCGTAGACAAACTCTCATAATTGGGATTCCCCTGTCTGACAGATGCAATAATTAGAAGAAGCAGTTTCAACTTTCTGCCGGTTTCAACTTTTATAACAGCGTTTCTCAACCGGGGTTCCCCGGAACGCTAGGGTTCTGCGAGAGGTCACTAGAGGTTCCGAGAGAAATAGTGATAAATAGGCTAATCATATGTAAATGCATTTGAGTCAATATTGTGTTTAATTTCATATTCGTAATTTTATTATACACGTACTGCATATTTAGCGACGTCTATAAGGCGCCAGTGTGAAACGGCCTTTAGTGGTCAGTGGACAGGAGCTGTACATGACGGATTTGTGTATCATCAAGTGAGTCACTCGAGTAGACAATAGGTGCAGGAGTAAGCCATTCGGCCCTTTGAGTGTGATCATGGCTGATCATCCACAATCAGTACCCCGTTCCTGCCTTCTCCCTATCCCGACTCTGCTATCTTTGGTAGCCCTATCAAGCTCTCACTTGAAAAGAGAGTACAGTCGCATGCACGGTCTCCATCAGTCCTGTCTGTGCTTCCCGGCGTGCAGGTACAGTCCCTCATTCACCCATGTTAGTTAGCAATTTTTACCCATCATTTAGGGATGTTATATGAATTAAAAAAAAATTAAGTACGTTTATGTTTATTTGTGTTAGTTTATCAAAAGTTTATTTATGTATGTTTTTGTTAGTTTATGAAAAGGTTGTGTGTGTTTTCTCTCTCTTTCTCTCCTCCAAGGTTAGTTCTGTTTGCCATTATTTTCAGTTTTGAACAAGCAGTTTGATTTCAGTTATTGTTTTTGCATTGTCAATAAACTTGAGAAAAACGCAAGTTATTTTTTGCTTAAACCAGTTATCAGAAAAACATATTATGTTTGCCTTATGAACTTTAAGTTTATGAAAGAGAAAGAAAGAGATTAATAAAGATATATAATAATTTTAATGTAGGGGTTCCCTGAGATGTGAAAATTATTTCAAGGGTTCCGCAAGAGTAAAAAGGTTGAGAAACGCTGTATTATAAGGTGAAACATTTTGCATTTGACAACAAAATAAAATATTTTGGATTTGACAAACTTTTGATGCATTATCACCTTTGATCTGCTCTTAGAAAAGATCCCTGGAACATGCATTTTCTTCATGATCATAAGAGAAAAGAGTAGAATTAGCCATTCAGCTCATCAAGTCTACTCCACCATTCAATCATTGCTGATCTACCTCTTCGCTCCTAACCCCATTCTCTTGCCCTCTCCACAACCTCTGACACCCACACTAATCAAGAATCTATCTATCTCTGCCGTAAATATATCCACTGACTTTGCCTTTACAGCCTTCTGTGGCAAAGAATTGCAGATTCACCACCCTCTGACTAAAGAAATTCCTCCTCCTTCCTAAAAGAATGTCCTTTAATTCTGAGGCTATGACCTCTAGTCCTAGACTGTCCCACTAGTGGAATCATCCACTCCACATCGACTCAATCCAAGCCTTTCACTATTTTGTACGTTTCAATGAGATCCCCCCTCATTCTTCTAAACTCCAGTGAATATAGGCCCAGTGCCGTCAAACGCTCATTATATGTTAACCTACTCATTCCTGGGATCATTCCTGTAAAAAGGGATCTTCTTAATTTTTCTGCTGGTTATAACTCCTTTGGTGAATTCCGTCAGCAAATCTTGCTGGATTATAGTTTCACATTACTAATCACGCCTTAGCCAACGCTGGCTTTGGTAGTAATGAATCCATGTAGTTACTGCCACCATATTGGCAAAAAAAATATTCAAAGGGCCAACAGAACAACTGAGAGGGACAGCTTGTTGCCTGCACTTACCTATCTGCTCGCCTATCCAGAGACTGGCAGCTGCTCGATATGGAGTTTTCAGCACTGCTCTGTGGCTCATATATCTGGAAGAAAAAACATAATGAACTTAAGATTACAATGGGCCATGGTAAAAGTAATCATTTTAATAATTTGTTTCTGAAAGACGTGATAGACTGTGGTAATGGGGTGGGAACTAATACGCCTGATTCATATGCAACAAGCTGGCGAGCAAGGAGAGAGGACACTGGAGATATGGGAGTGGATTTGAGGGATGGAAAAGAGGTGCATGAAGGAATTGGGGAATATATGCCAGAGACAGTTATCATCTTCCTCTCCTACAACCAAATTTGGGTGGCAGTGTCAGGTGCAATGAGGATGCGATGAGGATGTTTTCAAGAGAGTTAAATTTCGCTCTTAGGGCTAAAGGAATCAAGGGATATGGGGAAAAAGCAGGAACGGGTACTGATTTTAGATGATCAACCATGATTATATTGAATGGAGATGCTGGTTCGATGGGCCGAATGGCCTACTCCTGCACCTATTTTTCTATGTTTCTTCTATGTTTCCATGTATTTGAGACCTGTTAAATCACTATGCTGTGCTTCTAACCCTTTGCATATTTGGTTGTGGCTCAAAACATTTTCAAATGTAACAGGCAATCACAATATCAAAGCGACAACAAAAAATGTCATCATATTATTTGATAATTAAAACATGAGTTTGCAAGCTAATCCCTCTCCCTTTTTTCCAGCACATGAATGACAATTTCAAGTCTCCAGACATCTGTTGGCATTGCCTTATCCAAGAAGGTTTTAAAGATTTTAACCAAAGCTTCTCCAGTCTCCACTTTTACCACGTGTGGAATCTAGGATACATTCCAAAAAATTCCACATTCTTCCTCTACTTTTAGTGTTGATAACCTTTTAAACCTTCTCCCATATTGTGAGAATGATACCTTCTCTCATTTTAAATGGAAGACTGCTGCAAAATACCCACCTGTCTTTCGCAGGCTTATCGCTGCTTCTATAACAGGAATCACTTTTTGGCTTTAGCTCAACTCATCTCTTTCATTACTTTTATATTACTTATATGTTCATAAAATACCTTGGATTCCCATCTACGTCACCAATAAATCGAGGCTCACACACCCTCACTGGCCTTTTTATTTCCTTTCACAGTTCACTGTACTTTTTATTCATTTGGGTTCTACTTTCACTAATTAATTTCAATTTCAATCAACTTAACCAGGAAGCTCTAGTTTTGAATGCTCTTCCTTTCCCCCCCTATGGGAATACAATTAATGTGCATTCAAAATATCTGCTCTTTACAGGCAACCTTTGGATTTAACATTTTTGAATGGAATCCTAACTCCTGAAATGTATTATTTAACCCATCTTACATGAACAGCATGAGAACGATGAATATTTCCCTTAATTATATGTAAATTCTTGCACATACTGAGGATTCACCATGTGGAACATAGCTGGCTATATACGTACAAAATTTAGAAGCATTTCCATCGTCTGGATTGAGCACCATTATAATTTAGTTAAGTTCACCCCAAAATAATTTGCTGCACCTTCTTTTCTTGCACTCTTGCTAACTCCAACTGCACCTCACATTTTTAGTTTACAAATCATTAAACTACTATCCTTTACAAAAATCTCTCTTGTTGTTATCGCAACTTTGGTTATATGGTTAAAGTGGTGCTCAAGAGAGTGAACTGTTTGAGTTGCAAGAGAGAAAGACAAAGGCAAAGGTTTCATGAATAGCTCCAGGTTTGCTGATGCACCATTAATGATGTGCTTAAACTGTGTGTGTACTGCAAGTTATCCCGAGACGGCTGAAAGGACAAAATATGTTCCTGGTGTGGTGCTCGGTAACCTCCCCATTATCAATGGCAACAAAATAAAACTCACGGGCTATTTCTGGGATTTTGCTGTGTGCAGATTGGCTAAGTAAAAGGGAAGAATGACTTTAATATTTTTTTTGTGTCAAGCACTTTCACATATTCAGAAGATAAGCTCAGTCTTTTGCTTTCTATGAAGTGTCATCCGTGAAGACACAAGATAACATCACAATACTGGTTAGAATTAATATCATAAAGCAGAAGGGCTTCCACCTTTTCCCGTACCACCTTCATGACTAATCTTCTGGGCCCACCCCAGTCAAGGCACTGCCCAACAAGCTGTGTTGCATATTAAATGTTAACTCATGGTTCAGGCTTATTTGGCCAACATTTAATGTTCAACCAATATCACTGAAAAATATATTCTAATCTCAATGTCACTGCTGTATGTGGATCTTTACTGTGCTTAAATTATTTGCTGAATTTCCTATGTGGTAAAAGTGACTGGACTTCAAAGATAGCGAAAATAATTCAGTGATTCTGATGTGGTTTGGGGCACCACAAAGTCATGAGAAGTCCTGTGCTAATGCGAGTTCAGATTTCTTTTAAAATGGCAAATGACATGAGTTTTTCCTTCAAGCACAGACAGAGTAAATAAATTATGCAGAAAGAATGAAGTATATATACTCTCAGTGAGGTAAAGAGCAGATGGTGAGTCAGTGAGGTCGGTTCTGGCAGAGTCCCACTATCTACAGTACAAGCAGAGGCCCGCAAGCAGATAGCTTGTCTGTCCGCGTTCTGTGTAGAAGAATGTTACAGGAAGTGAAAGCTGTGGAAGGCTACTTGGATAAGAAAGTACAACAGCAAAACATCAGAACTGTGGAACTGTAGGTGCCTTCACATCAGAGAGATAAATTGCAGCCTTTCCAGTAAACCCGTGGGCACAGAGAGGTATTTAGATAACAGGCAGCCAGTTTATGGTGGCAAGGAGACAAACGATAGAGTCATGAGTGGGAACAAGTCTACATGTTCAGAGTCAACGTGAGCTTCAATACTATTCACAGCAATTGCACAAGGATAAACAGGAAGAGCTGAATATGGTAGAATAAGTGACTTGCCGTTGTCATTGATTCAATAATTATGAAGACACAGCCATTTATAGATGTTTGTTGTGTTGCACACTTTGAGAGGTGACTTTAAACAGGTGTATTAAATTAAATGGGGAATAGATAGGGTGAATGCAGTGTAATTTTTCCAGGGTAAATGATCTGAATCTTGCTCCCCAGAGAAGGGGAAATGAAGAATTAGAAGGCATAGATTTAAGAGGTGAGAGGGTAAGTAATAGGAACTCAAGGGACTACATTTTCCCACACAGAGGGCAGTGGGTATATGGAACAAGCTGCTAGAGAAAGTTATTGAGGCAGCTACAATTGCAACATTTAAAATACATTTTGCCTTGTACAAGGATAAGAAAGTTTTAGAGGCATATTTGCCCAACAGTACAAGCTTGGATGGGACATCTAGGTTGGTATGAACAAATTGGGCCGAAAGGCTTGTTTCCAACTGTATGGCTCTGACTTCCAGAGTCTATATAAAACCTATTGACTCATAACAAGCATCCATTCAGAAATTACTCAGCTACATGTGGAATTCTCAAATTGTTCACATTCAGCTACACTTTTTTCTCGATGTCTCCCCTTCCCAACTATACCATTTTGTTTCCACTTTTAAGACTGTAGCCGATATTAATTTGATGCCAAGAGGCAGATTGAGCCAGAAATCAGAGGCCCACCTGGGATGATTCACTCACAATGAAAACAAGTTAGTCACACTCCCAGCTCCTATTTGGGAAGCAGCAGAAGCTGCACTTTAACCTCACGGGCCTTGGAGGACACTTCCTTCCTGCCTTTTAAAGGGCAAATAGTGCTGCTAATCTCTATAGTCATTCCTCAATTTACGAAAGAGAGGGGTTCCTGGAAAACCTTTCATAATTATTTAAAACATTTTAAAGATTGGGTATTTCAATACAGCGCATTCTAATAGATTGTGCGTGTCAAAAAGTCACACTATTTTTATAGCAAAAATAGCGTTGCTGCAAAAGAGCAAATAGAACATTTGTAAATTGAACAATTACTGGATAAAGTGGCTGCAACCAGGATATTGTAAAACTGTCAGTAACTGGCCAATGGAAATGCATGAAGTACTAACATCATGGTGTCTGCTTGCTGTACATGTAAATATTGACATTAATTTGCACCACATAAGTAACCACAAAGCAATTACTGGGACTAATGGCAATAACTGAGCAAAAATAAAAATCATGAAAATGTTTAATTATTGTCTTTTAGAAAGTTAGTTAATTTTCAGTTGCTTGAGACTGGCACATCAGGACCTCATTTCAGCAAGCATGTTGATCAATTAGTTGTTCTTTTGGCAGTGTTTTAAGTGAATTGCAGAATCATAAACTGTATCAAAGGATTGAAGTTTAGGCAAAAATAATAAGGACTTTACAAGGTTGATGAGGCTGGCTGAGTGATCCACCACACACCGAGAAATCATTAGGAAGGGGCTCATTTGCAATATTTCTGACAAAACTCTGAGATGTCAGATCTTGTCAATAAAGAACTGTCGACATTGCTCAGATGCTTTTGACGCATCACATGGGAGTCAGATTTCCAACGTTCCAGCTATTGTTTAGGTTTTCTTAACATTGGCAATTCCTTCTCTGCACGATGCTTTTAGCTATCTCGTTGATACGTGCTATAAATTTCTTGCCCTTTTGGGAATAGCACTGGAAGAGAAATTAAGCATCAATACAAGATAGAATTTTTAATAAAATTTTCCTTTATCGAATGCAAGCCCAAAACGTGGCTGGTCAAGTGCTGAATTGAGAGGATGTATCCGGTCAGACCTCCTGTAGAGTGAGGTTGATCTGCACAAGCAGGTTTTGAAGCATGTAATTCTAATGCAATTCCAACTGCAGACACACTTCAATTTTGTGACCTTAACACGGGAGCTTAAGTCAGAATACAAGGAGCTGAAGAGCGAGACTCTGTCTGCTATAAATACACTGAAATACATTAATGACTGTCATATACATTGATGGTGTGGATATGAATATAGGAGGTAGAGGCAGTGCTGTTGTAATGTGTATTTCCATAATGCAAATTGGCTCTAACGCGACTGATGAATTAGGAACACTGTGTTACAGGGTTAAATTCGCTATGAAATTATTATTTCCATCAGGAAATACAGAACAACTTAAAAGCTACTTTGGAATTGACAAGCAGAATTTAAAAAAAAAACTGTTTCGGGGTAAACAAAAAGGTATTCATATTTTACAATGCGTGAACATGTTGGCCATATATTTAAATGATTGGGAATCACTGATGTAATGAATATCCTCAAAGGGGTAAAATATTTGTAAGAAATCATGACTTTTGTTTCTTGTATGTCAGTGCACATTATTGGCCAAAATCTTTACTCACACACTGTTCCATGTTCTCAGGAATGAACTCCCCCTCACTGTGAATGCTGGTGTAGGACCCTTGGCGAGCTATCCGCTGTTGCCGTTCTGGAACATACCCTGGGGGCGGAGAGCTTCGACCAGTGTTCTGAGAACCTGCAATAGAGAAACACCTGATCAGTCTGAAGAAGGGTCTTGACCCGAAACGACACCCATTCCTTCTCTCCAGAGATGCTGCCTGTCGCACTGAGTTACTCCAGCATTTTATGTCTACCTTCGATTTAAACCAGCATCTGCAGTTCTTTCCTACACATAGAGAAACACCTAACTGAGTAAAACAAGTCAGCATGCAGCGTATTTATTAATTGGCCAGATTGCAGCATTGTTGTTCAGAAGGACTTGGGTGTTGATGTGCAGGTACAGCAGGTGTATAATAGCGGAAGTGTATTGTAGAATAATAGTGGGAGTGCAATCAAAATTGACCAAGGGGCTTGACTTGGAATATGAAGGCATGCCACTGCCCCTCACTCCGGAGTCTAAAATCATGATGGGGATAAACAAAGGGTTTAATGCAGTCAAGTGGTTGAGTGAGAGCTATTTATATCGCTATCTAATAACTAGACATCTAATAGAGCAAGATGGCATACAATCAATCTAAAATGATCATGAGAGATCTTGTATAATCGGGTTCCGACCCCAAACGTCACCTATTCTTTTTCTCCAAATATGCTGCTGACCCGCTGAGTTACTCCAGTATTTTTATATCTATCTTCTTGTATAATTTTGTTGTTGTGCTAATGTGTTTTTGTATCTGTCCCCCCCCCCCCCCCCCCAGTTTTGTGTCAAGCCTAATAAAATAGGCTCAGTTTGCATATGTTTTAAGTAACTGTGCAGGATCGGTGCAATAAAGGGTCGAGTTTGACACATCTCTCCTGGATCGTCAATGCATCCAGAAAGTTATCTGAGGGTAATTTGACATTTTATACCCTATTCACTTGAGAAAAGACAAATATTGCAAGATCCTTTTTCTGGGCTGGTGTTTTGCAAGCCTCTCAATGAATAATGCAAATTAGCATCTAAATGTGCCTCTTGTGTGATTTCACAGTGGAAGCTATAAGCAATTTTTAAACTGCTTATTGTATGATTTTGGTTTCCAATTTTCTCTTTGCCTCGACTGCAGAGGAAAAAAAAGCCAATATTACAGATGGATGACATACTGGCTGAGAAATGAAGTTATCTGAAAGTTGTAGAATTTATTATCGAGTCCAGAAGGCTGAAATGTGCCCAGACAAATGAGGTGCTATAAGCTTGTGTTGGGTGTCACCGAGAGCAGGAGGCCACAGCACGATAGATCAGAGTGGGATGGGAAATTAAAGTGGCATGGAATGGGAAGGTCAAGGTCACCCCTATGGACTGAATGCAGGTGTCCCACAAAGTGATCACTCAATCTGGACTTGGTTGCCCTCAATTAGAGGAGACTACATTGTGAGCTCAGAATGCAGTAAATGACATTGTTGAACCCTTGGTTAAATTTGAAAAGACTTGGGGAATATTTATTCAACACTTTCACACAACATAAATTGCTCCCTCTCTAACCGTTATAAAACTATTTTACCTCTATATGGTGGAACGGACTTGACGACAAACAGACAAATTGTTGAAATTCTCAGTTCAGATTCTGTTTTGTTTTTCACTTTTTTCCTCTTTTTTTGTCTTTTTATCTTTGTGTTTTTTTTCTACATATATAAGTTTTCTTTTAAATATTTAACTATATTTACATAGAGGTCTATATTCAATGTGTATTTTGACACTGGACTCATATTAGGTTATACCTGTTACTAATGTAATCCTGATCCCTATGTATCAATATCATTGTTATGTTTATCATTACTCTTTTTGCTCTGTCTTTGTTTTGTTTTTGTTTTTTGGGGGGAAAAACAAATAAAAAGATTTTAAAAGAAAGAATGCAGTAAACGAGATTTTGAAGTACAAATAAATCACCGCCTCACAGATAATTCTGTTTGGGTCCCTGAATCATGGGAAGGGAAGAGGTGAAGCGATAAATGCAGTTACAAGGGGTAGTGGCAATGATTTGTTAACAATGAAGACAGTTAAGAATTAATTACACCATTTACCCATGAATCACAAGGGCCAGAATGAGTAGCCTGGAATATTTGACAAATGAGGTTTATAGAGTCATCTTTTTCTTCACTGCAGTCTTCATACACCAAATGCTTGGTGTGAACTTTGAAATCAAAGTTTTCTTTTCTGTGATTTGGAAAAGTGGCCATTAAAAAGTTTCACAATGTCATCTCCTAGCTGGAGAGTTAGACTAATGAAACAGCACTCCATGAGGTTCCTGGCAGTGCAGGAATACAAAATATTTATTTCAACGTTCTCATTCTCTTCCAAATGAAACAAACCAACAAGATAATGTAACATTTGGCTCAAATGCATTACTACGTCCCCACAACTTGCACTTTTTCCAACACATCTCAAACACTCCTTCACACAATACTAAAAGCAGTCCTTATCTGATTGGCCAGCCCTCCAAATATTATTGTGGAAACAACATCTCGCTAACAGGAAAGGGGAAGTCTCGCAAAGCCATGTATATCAAAGGAAGTGGATGGAAAAACAAGAGGCATTGAGCTCTGGACCATTTTCATCCTGCTCGATCTTTATCTCTCCCACAAATACAAATGCAGCTAAACTCATATCATGTTCACAGATAAACACCACAGCTGAGTAATATGCTACTGCTGCATCACAGGCCTTCTGAGATCTCTTCCAACCCTCACTGTAAAACAAGCATAACATTCATAACATGACACTTAGTGGGAATTTAAAAAAAAATCATCAGCAAGGATTAATCTAGCAAAAGCACCAGATACTATTAGGAAGATGCTTAAATATTCAGCTACTGAAGTCTAGAGATAACAAAACAGTATCAAATAGGTGATGCTGTAGTATTTACTGGTTTGATATACTTTGCACATTCCTCTTTTAGATCTGGCAAGGTGCATTGCAAGATCCCTCAAGGTGAGAATGTGCATGCATCATATACCACACTACCTATTGTCTATCCCTGTGCCAGGAGCAGCCATACCATCTGACATATTGACAGAAAATAAAATCAAACTATACTAGCTTGATTGACTCGATTCCAGCCCAGAATTGAAATACAAGTGGGGATCCATTTTGCAAAAAGGAAAGAACTCCTGGTTTGCCAGTGGGACCGCTGCAGAGCAGTTGGGGAGTTACCGCTCATTGGCTGATGATAGAAAGCAACAAGCTAGGATCTTGCATTCTTGAATTTGAGGCATTGAGAAAACAAATGTAGTTTCTCTTTCAATATTTTTTTTTTAATTGGGAAATTTAGGAGAGATAAAAAATGCAAGGGGTCATTTGCAAGAGTGGTATGCATCGGAAAGTGGGTCAGAAGTCGGGACTTTAAACGGCCGAGCAGATCATTTCATTTACGTTCAGTTTACATTCTATATTTGTTTTTTTTTTGTAAGTTCCTGGCACTCCATGGTGCTTTAGAGACACGGGAGAGGTGTCATTAGCGAGCCTGGGTGTATTGTTGTTTCATTATCATGTCACCTCTGTTGGCCCGGAAAAACAGATAATCCAGAAAGGCTCTGGAACAGAGATGGCAGAGAAGAAAAAAAAGGGATTCCACCTGTACTGTGCACATTTCTGGTCTCCCTCCTGTAGGTAAGGTATGATTGAACTGGAAAGGGCACATCAAAGATTTATGAGGATGTCAGTATTCGAGTGTTGTGTTAGGAGAGGTTGGATAGCGAGAGGACTTTTTCCCCTGAAGCGTAGGAGCGACCTTAAAGAGGTGTATAAAATCACGAGGGCCAAGATAACGCCACCCGTCTTTTCCGCTGAGTAGGGGAATCTAAAATTAGAGGGCATTGGTTTTAAGAACCGTGGGGAAAGATTTAAAAGGGACCCAAGGGCAAATTATCATACAGAGAGTGGTGTAAATATGGGCTTTAAGGGCAAGTGGCACAGATTGGTACAATTATGACAGCTAAAAGACACTTTGATAGGTACATGCATAAAGGGATATGGGATTGTCACAGGCAAGTGGGACCAGCTCAGTTAAGCAACTTGATCTGCTGGACGAGTGAGGTTGAAGGGTCTGTTTCTATGCTGTATAGCTCTACGACTCTATACCTAAATACTCACCGACAGAGAGATGTCGGCCTCGTGACTCTGGCGGCTGGTAGATTGTGTTGAGAATGTCCCCGACAGACTGAGAGGCCTTTATGCGGACCTGTTTCGTAACAGCAGAAGGTGTTGTCTAAAAGTTTGAAAAAAGAAATTAGATAAGCACAACCAAAGATTTTGGTTCCTTCTAATAACTTCATCTGTTACAGTCCTAGACTCTCTGCATATTCCCGGCTGCCAGCAAGCATAACAAGTGGATAATGCTTGACCACAAGGAAAGGCATAGCTGCCTCACGCTTCATTGTAATTTGGTGATAGCACATTGGTGAAGTTACCAGCAAGCTCATACACCGAAGGCCTGGGCTAACAATTTAGAAACCAGACTTAAAGGCCCCACAATGAGGCTGTGGAATTTAAATTCAGTTATTCTACAATGTTAATTGATAATTAGAACTGAAAAGATTGTGGCAATGGTTTGCTATTAGCCGCCACAGGGGTAAATATATATTATCTTGCCTGGTCAAAGCACGTGTAACCTCTGAACTCACAAAAATGTGGCTGACACACTGGGAGCGGCACAAGAGCACAGCTGCTGCCTTACAGCATCAGAGACCTGGGTTTGATCCTGACCACAGGTGCTGTCTGTACGGAGTTTGTCCGTTCTCCCTGTAACCGCGTGAGTTTTCTCCAGGTGCTCCAGTTCCCTCTGAAATATCATGATTATGATGGGTTTTGACATTTCTTTGACGAGTTAAATGTATTTTTGCTCAAAATTCACTCACTACACCTGATTTCGTTATTTGCACAACACAAATGTAGTGTTTTACTGGCACACACAAATCTAAAATTAAACCTCCTAAAATGAGAAAATTAGAATAGTAAGAGAATACTGTGTATCCATTCCCACTATATACTAGTCCCTTAACTTGTTTTTAATCCACCAATAAAACAAACTTTGTATATTATTGAAAAAATGTTTAGTCAGCAGATGTAGGTGACGTTATGCAGTGACTTACATAGACCGCCAACAGAATTTACGCAGAGAAGCTTAAAATAAAAACACATAACAGTGTTTCAATAAATTTCTGTGCTGAACAGGAAATAGCAGCTCACAGAAGAACAGTGATTTCTGTGAAAACCTGCCATGTGTTTCTACATTACTCACAGCACAAGGAAAAAACAGCCAGCAATCTGAAAAAAAAACCTTCTCACTTCTGGCACTGACCAACCTGAGAATTCTGAAGGAGAACAACAGGATCAAGCAATAAATCCTGGACCACGGCTCACAACGAATCTCATTTTGTCGGAAAGATAAACAGTAACTGAGTTCTGATGGGCTCCAGTGGAAATGCAAACGTCTGTTGTAAAAATAAGCTGTCTGTGATGGTACCATGTGTAACATTTATAGCATGGAGGGATTTCATTTCTGATCTTCTTTACTCATTGGAACACCTGGTATGAAATGTATCCATTTACTACTAGTACCCATTTCACAAGCCCCATTTTACACAGGGCACCCATCCCAATTGTTCTATGAGATGTTTACACTCTGCACAACTCTATGCCAAGATTCTTTTATTTATTCATATCAAATTAACCATTCTCCCATTAATATCCCTCTCTCTTACATCTTGTGTGATAAGCCCTACTTTTCTGTGTGTTATTCCTGGATATCCTTGGTGGATTTTTGTGACATTATATTTTTGATATTTTCTCAGTGACAGGCAGCCACTATATGACAAATCATTGGGCCAAAGGATACTGTCTTAATTCAATGTACTTTGATGGGGGACATTGGTGAGGCAGAGGGTTTAAGTTAGAAGAGAGTTTTCTCAGGGTAGAGAAGGTTTTGATGGAAAAGCTTACATTAATTGCCTGAAGAGTGGAAATAAGGAGAATTTCTATGAACTGATGTTATGCTATAGAAAATGCTCCTCCATTGAGGGTAATTGTACAGGCCCTTTCAAAGACACAAAATACCAGATCAACATTAAATCAGCACTAGTTCTGATCAAGTATTAGGGCAATTATTAGTCAACATGTTGTTCACCCAAATGTTGCTGAATTACTCATTTACATCAATTCAAAAGGTGAGCATAAGCACACTATTCTCATGAAGTGAAATTTTGATGGCAGCCATTGAGACTATGGATAAACCAGTGAAAGCAATCTGCCACTCAGGAACCACTGGTGGTACAGCAAACACCCAAAGAGATTATCATCAGTATGGGGGAGCTCTCGTGAATTATGTTCAGTTCCAGCATTACTCCACAATAACAACAGGTTGAATGAAAAAATTGAAATATTTCTAAATGTGGTTAAAATGCTCTGAATTAACGAGGATCATTGAAACTGTTGAATGCTTTTACAATAAAAGCAGGGTATTACAGATTTGACATCCCTCATCAACTACGTTTTGTAAATGTCACACTCTATTTCACATAGGTTTAATAGAAAAAAACCATGCTGCATTCTAAGTATGTATCATTCTTTCATCCGGCAGCACCAAATCAAAAAGACTAGTTGTTCCAGGGTCTCGTGGACAATGAAATGGTGGGATCTTTATCAGCTAGGTAAGTGGCCCAAGGAACAGCTGACAGAGTTCAATGACAGATTAGTTCAAGGTGTTGCATTTTTATTAATAAATCCAGAACAGAATCTTTACGCTGGGTCCTGTGGTGTGTCATAGAAGAGAGGGACCCAAGACCATAAGTAAATAGTTCCCTGAAGGTTACAGGAAGATAGGATGGTGAAGGTGGCATTCGGCACAATCGCCTTCATCAGTCAGGAAATTGAGTATGGAAGTTATGTTGCAGTTGTACAAGTCTATGCTGAAGCTGCACTTGGAGTATTGTGTACAGTTTTGGTTACACTGCGATAGAGTGTCATTAAGCTAGAAAGAGTGCAACAAATATTTACAAGAACGTTGCCAGGGCTAGAAGGCCTGAGTTACAGGGGTAGGTCAGCAGGCCAGGGCCTTTACTTGGAGGGGTGACCTCATACATGTGTATAAAAGCATGAGAGGCATAGATAGTGTGGATTCACACAGTCTCTTTCCCAGGAAAGGGGAACCACGTACTTGAGGGCATAGGTTTAAAGTGAGCGGGGAAAGGTTTAAAAGAGACATTTGACGAAACTTCTCCATTCAGAAGGACTTTGCCAATACGGAATGAGCTGTCATAGAAAGTGGTTGACACATGTACAATAACAACAAATAATTGAATAAACTGAACTGCAGCATTCTGAAGGAACTCGGCAGCTTGACTGCAATGTTTCTATCATGTCACACTTTCAGCCAGCAACTGTGATTTCCTGGCGTGCCAATCTCATATAATCTGAGAGATTGTACAATGGACATTTATAATCTAGACTTTTCTCAAAAATTATAAATGAAACATTTTTTTTTTACAACAAAACTCAAATTACCACCCAACATTTCCACAAATGATTTCCCAATTTCAGAATCAGGATCTTGAAAAGGAAAATATGATCACTTACATGGTTTTTCCTCCTGAGCTACAAGTAAGATTTTCAGGCTCTTCATGCTGAAGCTTCGATCAAGCAGATCAATGGCTTTATCAAGATCATCCTGGCTTCGTAAAGGAATTAATAACTGGAAGAGGGCAGAGAACCAAATCCAATCAGAATAGATATATGCAATCGCGTAAAAGTGAGCCATGAGTCATGAAGAAACTTTACATAACATACACTAAAAAAAATTGGTGGTATCAATTGATCAAACTATTAAGAATTACAACAGAAGATAGACACAAAAAGCTGGAGTAACTCAGCAGGACAGGCAGCATCTCTGGGGAGAAGAAATGGGTGGCGTTTCGGGTCAAGACCCTTCTTCAGACTGTACTTAAGAATTACAACAGGATCTTTAACAGCTGAGCAAGTGAGCTGAGGAATAGCAAAAGGAGTTCAATTTAGACGAGTGCAAAGTGTTGGATGTTTATGAAGTCAAAATCAGGGTAGGATCATTACAGTGAGTGACAAGGCCCTGGCAAGCATTGTAAAGCAGAGGGATATAGGAGAACACAGACATAGTTCCCTGAAAGTGGTGTTGCAAGTAGATACGGTGTGTAGAAGCCATTTTGCTTAGAAAGTTTATTGTAATCCTATCTGGTTACCTTTAATTTTTATCTGCCTGTAATTATGTGGGTGGGATTTATACGTAGTCTGGGGCGCGTTCGTGGCTAGGATTCTGGCGCAGACTCCCAGATAGTTTAGTTTAGTTCGATGAAGACCATGAGGAAATAGTGATCGACCATGATCACGAGTATGATTGAAACGTATATATGCTGGAAGACGATGTACTTATACAAGAAGACGTTTTTATGAGTGATTTTACTGTTTTGTACTACCACAATAAATAAACTATTAATCAAGAGACTGTTTCTGGAATATTCATCTTTCGACGGCTTTGAATGTCTCGTGGAGAGCTCGTAGAATGCGTAAGATTACCTTCTGAACCATGGTCAGCAAATTAGTCACTATCGGGGGTTAAAACCTTGAGCGGTCATAAGAGATTGTCACTGCACAGTGGACTCAGTGGGCCGAAGGGCCTTTTTCCGCACTATCTCTAAACTAAACTAAGCTATGCCTCCGGGATTGCAGGAAACGCTGGGACACCAGCAGACCCAGGTTCCGTGCGCTGGCCAACATCACTAGCTTCTAGACATACAACGAGGACATGCAGCATTCCCTTCAGGAATCAGGAGAAAATAAAACAGAAGGAAATGCAGAGACCTGGTGAGTGGCAGATGCTGTCCACAATACCTTTCCTTTTGGAGCAGTGGTACATTTAGTTTAGTTTATTGTCACGTTTACCGAGGATCAGTGAAAAGCTTTTGTTGCATGCTAACCAGTCACCAGTCTTCTCCGTGGATTATCACCTTGTCATGGTGGAGAAGCTTGTGTGATCCTGAGATCCTGAGAGCGATGCCGTCTGGAGCTATGCTCCTGGTAGGGCCACCCATGGCGGTACGGTCAAGGGGGAGGTCTCTGACAAAGAGCAATCCAACCAAGACCTCAACGGTGGAACAGGCGGAGGATGATGGCTGGCTTTAGTGGAGTGTCACAACGGCTGGGAAGGCGGATGAAGGCTGCAGCAGTAAAGGGTCCCCGGTCGTCTTGGATTCCATGCCACAGGATTCTGACCCAGATCTGTCAAGGACCGTGTGGTGGCTGTCTGTGCACCAGTCTCCCCACGTTAAACAAAGTCACGCACAGGCGTCCTCCATGAGGGGACAGTCGTACTCGTTTCGAGTGACCGCCGATGATGATGATGACACGGTGGTAAAGACTTTCAGCACGCTGGCTTTCATCAGTCAGGGAATTGAGTTCAGAAATTGGGACGTTATGTTACAGTTGTGCAAGACATTGGTTAGGTCGTATTTGGAGTATTATGTTCAGTTTTGGTCATGTTGCTACAGAAAAGATCTCCATTAAATTGGAAAGTGCTGAGAAGATTTTAGAGTATGTTGCCAAGACTCGAGGGCCTGAGGTACAGAGAGAGGTTGGGTCGGTTGGAACTTAAATTCCACAGGACAGCGAGGATGTTCTCATGGAGGTATATAAAATCATGATGCGCTATGGTAGGGTGAATGCTCAGTCTTTTTCCCCATGGTTGGGAATCAAGAACTAGAGGTTTAAGACGAGGGAGAGGTAGGTATATGGAATAAGCTGCCCTCGGACTTAGTTGAGGCAGATACAATAATAACATTACAAGACATTTGGACAGGTACATTGATAGGAAAGGTTTTGAGAGTAATGGGCCAACCAACCACTGGCAAATTTGACTTGCTTAGATGGAGCATTTTAGCCTGCATGGATGAGTTGGGCACAAGTGCCTGTTTCTGTGCTGTATTACTCTATGACTTGATCGATCACAACCAAAATATTCTGGACTCTAGAAAAGATAAGGCAGCTTGGATCATGTGCAGAGGAAATTTACCAAAATAATTCTGGGGGTAAGGAACTTAATTTACCTGGAAATACTAGGGAAGCTAAGGTAAACTCCTTGTTATAGAATTAGCGTATTGCATTCTCATTGTCACTTTCAGCTCACTGACCACATTTCTGATCTGTATTTGGCTCTTAAAAGATACTGGATATTAGAAAGTTTCTATTCAAAAGTGATCCACCTGATGGAGATATTGGTTGGCCAGTCAAACCCCACCCAATTAAATCAACACATTTACAAAAAAACCAAAAAAAAACAACAACAACAACAAAAAATCCTTACCCTTCTTTCTCACAGAATCAGAGATGATCAGATTCCCTGGTTTAAATGCTGAAATATCCCAGCTATCTCTTACTCTGCTACTAGATTCCAGTGACAGAATATGGATAGAAAATCAATGGTGGAATTCAGCCAATAGGTTCAGAACTTCTCCATTCATGCAGCAGCCCTGAAAGCTGCTACCACCAAGGTTGAAACCCAGATTGAAATCAAAACCCAACTAAAATATGGTTCATTTCAACTGTGCAACACTGATTATAGATCACCATGCTCTTCATGATCAACATTTGTTTCAACACTTCTCTTATAACCTGCTAAACACTCCTTGTTATAGAATCAGTGTATTGCATCCCTATTGTCACTTTCAGCTCACCAACCATTATTCTGATATGCATTTAGAACTTAAAAGATATTGGAAATTAGAACGTTTTTTTCCTTTGAAAATGGTCCAGCTGGTAGAGGCAGATTTGATGTTAAAAGCCCAATGTATTATTCAAGGGCAAGCCTGAAGAAGCCAGAGAGAATGGAATTACATTTTGTACAAAAAGGTACAGTTTGCAACAGGGCAAGAGCTAAAGTGAAGTTGCAGGAAACTATGACTTGTCCAGGATTTCTTACTGGCAAGAGGTATAGAGCCGACAACCTAGAGTCATGAATTGTGAGGAGAGATATAGTCACATTTGACACGTGAAAACAGACTGCAACTGCAGAACTAAGGAAGAATAATTATTGCATACGAGAGGCAAAGGCTGGAGATTAATGTACAAGAAGCATCTCTGAGGAAATGCAGCACGTGCGGTGAAGTGATCATATGGCCAGATTGTAATAACTCATTCAAGAACTTTATTTTCGCCTTCCATCACAGTGAGGAATGTGTAGGAGTCACTGTGATGGATGTTTATGCTAAAACGTGTTTATTTGAGTCTGTTGCTTTCTTAAATTGTATGACTGACCTGGGCAGTCACTTTCACTACACCAATTGGTGTATGTGACAATAAATCATCTTATGAAGAATGTTGGGAAAGAAAAAAAAGTTATATCATATGAGACCGATTGTGGAATGAGAATATTAAAACATCTATTAAAAAAAAGAATAGTATAACATCTTTTAAAAAAAGTGAAAAATGGGTGAGAAAAGAAAAAGGAAGAGAGTGATGAGGAGAAACCGATGACAAGATGCTAGCCAGAGAGAAGATTCAGAGAGCATGCAGACCACTCACAAATTAAATTATTTAACAGAAACTTGGAGAAGTGAGACATTTCCAGAAAGTAGAGTACAATGGGGAGGAATGAACAGACAAAGACATTAGGTTCAATTGAGGAAATTAAAAAGTGTAAAAGTAGTTTGAGCTGGGAATTACCTCATTGTTCGTGTAGTTTAAGTCCATTAGCTGCCCAAATACTGATTTGACTTTTTGGTGCAGTTCCTCATATTTGACTGGACGGCTGAATTGTATGATTCTGAGAAGAGGACAAAACAAAATGTTAAAACGCAATTCAAGACAGTTGAAACTTTGACTGCTTCAATGTCAACAATAATAGGTTGCTAAACAGCATTAACAGCTCAGTGACAATTAACACAGAACATGAAAGTTACAAACTATTAAATGTAGTTAATTCTCCAGTTCTCCAGTTCCACACTTCATAACATTTTATTTCTTTAAACATTTAAACACCCGCGCTGGGACTCCAGTATGCTGGGGCCGCCGATGGGAACATCGTGGAGCAGCGGTTCTGTGGAGCGGCCAGCTGCGACGCTGAACGTTACATCCCGGAGGGGTTGCCTTCCTCCGAGCAGCGCCTTCGACCTGTCCTTGCGGCCTGCTGGCGGGTCCTGGAGCGGCGTTTCCCTGGGGGGCCTGGCCAGAACACCGGCTTTGGCGGTGGCGCAGACGTTTCCCTGAGGGGACCTGGCCAGAACACTGGCTTTGGCGGCGGCGCAGAACATCGGCTTTGGCGGCGGTGCAGCGCTGGAGCGCTGTCGTGGAGCGGGCGATGCCTTTCCTGGGTCGCCGCGCTGGGACTCCAGTGTGCTGGGGCCACCGATGGGAGCATCGTGGAGCCGCGGTTCTGTGGAGCGGCCAGCTGCGACGCTGGGCGTTGCATCCCGGAGCCTGGGCGAGAATATTGGGCGCCGTGGCGGGACTGTGGAGCCTCAGTGGGCCCGACTCTGGGTGGACAAGAGGATGGGGACTGGACTTTGTGCCTTCCCCCATAGTGGGAACCATTGTGGGGGGATGTTTTTGTGTTGAACTTCTTTTTGAACACTATGTAGTATTTTTATTAGTGTGCTGCAAGGCCATCTGAATTTCCCCTGAATAAGGGGATTAATAAAGTCTTATCTTATCTTATCTTTTATGAAACATGGGAACATGGTTTAGGAAGGGTACCAATTTTTATGTAGGTGCAGTAGAGATTTTGTTTAGAATTTTAGGCGCAGCAGAATTTTGCTAATATGTGATAACTAAAACCAATACAAAATTGCTGAAAATACTCCGGTCAGACAGCATTTGAGAAATGCAGTTTCTTTCAGTTTGGAGAACTTTCATCAGAATATGTGGTAATTGACCTGAAACTTTGACCACACCTCAATATCAACAGATGTGGTCTGACCTGCTGAGTATTTCTCCGTTTTTATTGCACCAGAATCGTACCAAAATGTGGAGAGATTGTGTTTATTCTCTTTAGACAGGTTTTAGAGAAGAATCAATGAAAGTCTTCAAAATCATGAGTTTTGATAAAGCAAATGGAGACATAATAGACAATAGACAATAGGTGCAGGAGTAGGCCATTCGGCCCTTCGAGCCAGCACCGCCATTCAATGTGATCATGGCTGATCATCCCCAATCAGTACCCCGTTCCTGCCTTCTCCTCATATCCCCTGACTCCGCCATTTTTATGAGCCCTATCTCTCTTGAAAGCATCCAGAGAACCTGCCTCCACCGCCCTCTGAGGCAGAGAATTCCACAGACTCACCACTCTCTGTGAGAAAAAGTGTTTCCTCGTCTCCGTTCTAAATGGCTTACTCCTTATTCTTAAACTGTGGCCCCTGGTTCTGGACTCCCCCAACATCGGGAACATGTTTCCTGCCTCTAGTGTGTCCAAACCCTTAACAATCTTATATGTTTCAATGAGATCCCTCTCATCCTTCTAAACTTCAGAGTGTACAAGCCCAGCTGCTCCATTCTCTCAGCATATGACAGTCCTGCCATCCCGGGAATTAACCTTTTAAACCTACACTGCACTCCCTCAATAGCAAGAATGTCCTTCCTCAAATTAGGGGACCAAAACAGCACACAATACTCCACAATACTCTCACGAGGGCTCTGTAAAACTGCAGAAGGACCTCTATGCTCCTATATTCGATTCCTCTTGATATAAAGGCCAACATGCCATTCGCTTGCTTCACGGCCTGCTGTACCTGCATGCTTACTTTCATAGACTGATGTACAAGGACCCCCAGATCCCGTTGTACTTCCCCTTTTCCCAACTTGACGCCATTTAGATAGTAATCTGCCTTCCTGTTTTTGCTACCAAAGTGGATAACCTCACATTTATCCGCATTAAACTTCATCTGCCATGCATCTGCCCACTCCCCCAACCTGTCCAAGTCACCCTGCATTCTCATAGCATCCTCCTCACAGTTCACACTGCCACCCAGCTTTGTGTCATCTGCAAATTTGCTAATGTTACTTTGAATCCCTTCATCCATAATGTTCTATGGTGATCTCATTCTGTGAGATTTTAGGTTTCTATGATATCCATTTCAGTCCAACTCTTTTCTTGACACCCTATACATATCTGATGTATCAATGTGGGCATCTCATCCCTTGCGTAACCAAAACAAAAGGAGTAGTGTGATCTACCATGACCTAGCTATCAAGGGTATCCCCACAAGTGAAGGAGGACCAGCAATGTCTAAAGACTGCCTAAAGACATTTAGGTTGGGGGGGGGGGGTATATATATGGAAAGCCATGATCTGCAAGTCAGCAGGTTGACGGTGTTCAAGATTTATAAGCAACAGTAGGTTTTATTAAACAAAATATGGAGAGACTCCACCTCTAAAATTTCAATGCTGTCCTTAAAGGATCAATATTTGTCAAGGTACATTTTTACAAGACACTTTTCAGGGAAGCTGATAAAAGATTTCTCAAGTTTGAAGAGGAAATATTAGAATTTATTACCATAAGCTTAGACAAAGAAATACCTTCTGATCAGCAGGTTATAAAAGAGATAGGCTGAAAAGCGATGGCATGAATTCCATCGGTTAGAGTTAAGGGTGCTAAGTTTATGAAAACCAATGGTAAATGGATGAAAGTGAGAAAGGGGCAGGATGCCAAAATCAGGGGATTATAATTGTACGATTGGTGAGGGTTATAGAAAACAGGCAGGATAAAGCCTCGGAGAGATTTTTACATAAAGAAAATATTTAAAACATTACAGGGAGCAATGAAATTTAGTGTGCGTAATGGTGATAAGTGAACGTTAGTTAGGATTCAGATCTTCTGATGTATGGTTCAATATCAATATACAGTTCATTAATCTTAAAACTAGGCTATCCTTCCACTTTTACCTTCAAATCACAAAGACTGCTGCCAAACAAATATTCGAAGTAGAAGCATTCCAGTGCCTTCTACTTCTTGTCGGTCAAATTTGTTTTTCACATTTCCCCATGTTTTGCATAGTTGATGCAATTACTGATGCAATTGTTTTCAGAACACAAGTTGTAAATGTTCGGAAATGAATACATGCTTCACAACTAGTGCACAATTCAATGGCGAACTTTGTTTTTAAGTTCATGGTTTTTCCTTTTAATTATGTGCTTGAGCCCCAATTCCTTCCATCTACCTTGCATTTCTGTGGTGGGATAATGGCATCCCTGCTCAAACCACATTGCCTGTTCCAAATTTAACACAATGACTGTGACAATCTGACTCGGCCACCAACCTCACACTTGAATGTCACCAGCCCCTGTTTAACTCTGAACTAACATTATATATATTTTCCTCCTAAACAATCTTATCAATATCAAAATTATAACAAAGCAATTGAACAGAAATATTTGACTATTTTTCCAGCCAAGGTATTTCACTTGGCAGGGAATCTGACTGAATCAAGACTAGAACCCCACCCCTTGCGAAATGCACTCTTTCTTAGACAAATATTTGCCGCCTTAATACACAAACTATGCAACATTTAATGCAAAACATAACAAGTTTACTAAATGCATTTGAAGATCAGCGTGAGTTTATATGTTTATTTGTTGCAAACAAAATACGCAACATTATTGTTTCGTCTGAAGAAGGGTCTCGACCCGAATCGTCACCCATTCCTTCTCTCCAGAGAAGCTGCCTGTCCCGCGGAGTTACTTCAGCATTTTGTGTCTACCTTATTGTTAAGTACGCTCTGCACCTCAGTTCAGAGCCTTCAGCTTTGTGATGAAGTCATGGGCATTAACTTCGCACTGGTTGTTTTATTTCCATTGTCAACGTTCTCTTAAGCCATAACAAAGAATCATAGGATTCACCTAATCCCATTCAATGCTGAAATGTTTTACACTAAGATTTATATCCTAGCCCAAGGCAGGCTAATATATTTCTGAGGTCTATCTACTTAGTGTGATTATCAAACTCAAGTTCTGTGCAACATAAAGCAAAGCGCTCAGTAAAATACAAGGGAGACCAATATTTCACAATGGTTGAAATTACAGCATGCAGCAATACTAAGTGCAATTAGCAGGGTAATAATGACATTTACATTAGTAAACCCTCGTTTTAATGGACCTCTTTATAATGGATTTTGATTATAATGTATTTTGTGTAAATAATATCATATAATAAACAAGAGTCTAAAGGGATATGGGCCAAAATGCAGGCAAATGGGATTAGCTCAAAATGCCAACTTGATCAGCATGGACAGGTTTGTCCAAAGAGGCTGTTTCCATGTTGCGGAGCTCTATAACTCTAATCCTGTTATGAAGATCTGTTGTGCTCTCAAAAATCCTTGAACAAGCAAAATATGTATTTACACTATTAAAAAAAAATAACAATAAATGGCTTGCATTTCTCCTCCCCATCAAATTACAATGAAAACACAAAGTACTTGTGCTATAACACCAGCATAAGTGAACAACCAAGAAAGCCAAGCCCAAAGCACTATCTAAACTGATTATACAAACTTATGCAATAATCAGTTACCTACAAGTTAACAAGCACATTTAAAAAAACGATTGTGTAGATGCATATAATTGGGGATATCAAGTGGGCACCTCCCTTCACTGGCGTTTCGTTGAGTTAGGCCCACGACACCTCAGGAAGGCTCAACGGTTAGTTCAGGCAGAATAAACAGATAATTCTTGGATAAAAAAATATTTGAAAAGATGGCATTCATAAAATAATAAATAAACCTTCCAGTTTACTGCTATTCATAATTAAAAGAACTGAATACAAAAGCAAAAAAAACCACATTAGAACTTTGCTCTCACGGTTTCTATTTCATTTGTTATATTATGGACAGTTCAGAGCATCACATTAGTAAATGCCTTAAAATGGATGCTGAGGTGATTTAAAACAGTAAACACTCGGGATGATCATGCAGATGTCGCTGAGAGAGAAAGTGTTAATGCTTCAAGTTGATAAAATATCAGAACTTATTTTATGAATATTTCCAGCATTTTCTGTTTTTTTTCAGCTGTAAAGCATCAGCAGTTACAGTTACAGAAATGAGCTACCAGGATATTCCAGGGATGAGAGACCTCATTAATGAACAGAGGATAGTTGCATTTGGAAATGCACCATCAAAAGAATAGTGTATATTTTTAGCATGGTCTTTCAAAGTGCAGCATACATAGTGTAGATTTTGAAAAGTTTATTTTCATAAAGCATTTATTGACTTTAGTGTGGAATTTGACAACCACATACTTTTTGATTGAAGTGGTAAACAAGTAAACTTAGACTCCCAGGTAATTTGGGAACCAGCTAGACATGGTTCATTGAATTCATGTCACGGAAAGAATGATATACTGGAAAGTAATTTAAGGACACATCCAATCCAATGAAAAGTTATTTTAAAAAGCACGGTACCCTCTGAGTGTAGCTTAGGAATACAGTGTAGGAATTTTGTTGAGATAAGGGTAAAACAGGGGAAATCAAAATGATTAATTTAAATAAAGCAGGGCAGGACAGTGCAGTGCATGTTTTTCAGCTGTGGTATGTAGACGCTGATAGCCATGGCTCTAAGTTGATGAGATCCAAATTATAAAGCAGAACAGCGAAGTTTCAAAATTTCTAGATTATTACCTGGCCTGGGGCAAACAATCAGAAAAGTGAACAAGGCTCAGAGACTGGTGCTTGAGTTTTGTTTCACAAGACACTGCCATCAATATTGGGACTATCTTAATTTGAATCAGTTTGGGATTAATGTCCAAATAAATCAGGTTGCAAAATGAATATTGACAACCAGAGTCTGTCAGACATTAAACTCTTATTAGAATCAGAGCAGGGAAAACGGTACAAAGGCAAACAGAAGGCTTTTTAATCGGAATGAGTTTCATTGCATGAATGAGAAGGGGGCAGGTTCATGTCTAGGGACACTGATCGCTCATGGTAGTGATTCATTAACCCAGGTTTTGGGGTGGAAGATTGCAACCTTCACGTGGTCCGCCCTGTTTCGACTAATGCAATCAACTCGACGTGCACAAACGGAAGATCAAATAGAACAAGTTGTCCAACAACTTTAGGCTGTGTACGCCACATGAAAGAAGAAGAACCCAGGTTTTAACTCTGTATGCTCTCTACAATGCGGACGGTCTTCATTTTTAAAATACAAGAATAAAGATATTTTGCTATAGATCCTAGGTGAAAATGTATCTGGAATATTGGTTACAGGTCACCTGAAGGGTCCAGTCCCTAAATATTGTCTGTCCATTCCCTCAATAGATGCGCCCTGACCTGCTGAGTTCTTCCAGTACTTGGCGTTTTGCTCACGATTCCAGCATCTGCAGTTTCTTGTGTATACAGGACTGGTCTCGCAACTCAAGGAAGGATAGACTTGCAATTAAGAAAGTGCACCACAGGTTTACCAGACTGATTCTTGATATGGTGAGTATGTCTTAAGAGTGATTAAATAGACTGGGTCTAAGCTCATTTGAGTTCAGAAGAATGAAAGATGATCTCAAATTGCTCGAGGTTGGAGGCAGAAATGATGCTTCCTCCAGCTGGGGTGTCTAGACAGAGATCAGTCTAAAATTAAAGGATTGACCATTCAGGACCGAAGATACAATTTCTTCACTCAGAATGGGGCGAGCCTTTGGAGTTTGTAACACAAAAGGATAGTGTAGCATCCATTACTGAATACTTTCAGAGCACAATAGATTTTAGATATTTGTAACTTGAATACTCCAGAAAAATTGAGTAAAAGGTTAACCGGAATTAATAAAATTCTGGAAAACATAAAATACATTGTCACCTCAGCAAAAGGATGGAGCCCCTAAAAAGGTCTGTTGAAATCAATGTTGCAAATTTGTGGAAGGCAGCTTAGAAAATCTATTTTGTAGAATATTCTAAGCTCAGAACTCATGCAACCATTAACACATCTTGAGACGTGCCAAAATGTGTAAGAAGAAAAAAGATTGATTTCTCAGACTTCATCTTCAGCAGAAGGAACAATGACTTCTCAAACTTCATCTATTACAAACCCACTGACTCCCATAACTATCTAGACTACACTTCTTCCCACCCTGCTTCCTGTAAAGACTCCATCCCGTAATCCCAATTTCTCCGTCTACGCTGCATCTGCGCCCAGCATGAGGTTTTCCATACCAGGTCATCGGAGTTGTCATAATTATTTAGGAAACGGAGGTTCCCCTCTTCCATTATAGATGAGGCTCTCACTAAGATCTCATCGATATGGCGCAGCTCCACTCTCGTAACAAGGACAAAGTGCCCCTTGTCCTCACCTAACACCCCATCAGCCGTCACATACAGCATACAATCCTCCAACATTTTTGCCACCTCCAATGGGATCCCACTACTGGCCACATCTTCCCATCTCCACCCCTTTCTGCTTTCCGCAGAGACCATTCCCTCTGCAACTCCCTGGTCAACTTGTCCCTTCCCACCCAAACCACCCCTCCTCTGGTACTTTCCCCAGCAACCACAGGAGATGCAACACCTGTCCCTTTACCTCCCCCCTCGACTCCATTCAAGGACCCCGGCAGTCTTTCCAGGTGAGGCAGCGGTTCACTTGCACCTCGTCCAACCTCATCTACTATACCCGCTGTTCCAGGTGTCAACTCCTGTACTTCGACGAGACCAAGAGCAGGCTCGGCGATCGTTTCGCTGAACACCTTCACTCAGTCCGCCTTACCATACCTGATCACCCGGTTGCTCAGCACTTTAACTCCTCCTTCCATTCCCAATCTGACTTTTCTGTCCTGGGCCTCCTCCATTGTCAGAGTGAGGCCCAGCGCAAATTTGAGGAACAGCACCGCATATTTCGCTTGGGTAGCTTACACCCCAGCGGTATGAACATTGACTTCTCTAAATTTAAATAGCCCTTGCTTTCCCTCTCTCTCCATCCCCTCCCCAGTTCCCCCACCAGTCTAACTGTCTCCGACTACATTCTATCTCTGTCCCACCCACTCCCGACATCAGTCTGAAGAATGGATTGGACCTGGGTTTTTATCCGGTTTTTTGCCTCCCCCAGGAGATCACGCGGTTCTTGGGGTGGAGAGGGGTGATAGCGATATAAAGGGGAGGGTAGTGTCTTGTGTTCTGTGTCTTGTGTCTACTGTTTGTGGGTAAGGGTGTCTGTTTAGTGTTCAGCCATGAGTGAATGGCGGTGCGGGCTCGATGGGCCTGGTGGTCTACTCTCGCACCTACTTTCTATGTTTCTATGTCTCCACCTGAAACGTCACCCATTCCTTCTCCAGAGATGCTGCCTGTCCCGCTGTTACTCCAGCATTTTGTGTCTACCTTTGAGATGTGCCAAACTCCAAAAATATATATAATTTATGAATCCTAAAAAAAAGTTAACCATGTAGGAATTAACTGTGTTTGACAGACTCCCATTTACGATTATATAAAAATATTATACAGTGTCCTAATTTATTGATATTGCAAAATTACATACCTTCTTTCGCCATTATGTTCAAACTTTATTCGAACATCATTCTGCAATAAAAGGAAGTGCACTTTGATGAGAACATGGTTTCCTGCAGTCATGCAAACATATTACTTCATTTCAAAATTAACATCAATCTATTCCAGTGATTTTCTCACCTGCTTATTGGCATGGATGCTGCCTTTGCTCTTCACACCGTCATAGCCGCTCATACGGCTCCTTCGGCCCATTTGCAGGGCCACAAGGTCCTTCATGATGGACTTTAAAGCTTCCTGTTCATCTGAAAAGTTCAAAGTGACAGCAGATATTTAACACATACAAAAAGCACTGTAGATTCTTCCCTCTTTAATAAAGCCATGCAGTTATGCTTAAACACTAGACTGCTTCCAATCAAATACACCTCAAGGAGTTAAAATAATTCGAGGAAAAGAGGTTAGTTGCAAAGAAAGGACCTCAAACACTTACCCATGTTTGAAGCAGACAATGCCCAGAATTCAGTTCACGTCGGTGTGGAACTTCTGCTGTTCAACAGGCATCTACGGCAACTATGAGAGCAGACAAGGTATTCATTAAACTAGGAATGCAGCAGGTTATGTTTCACTTTTATTAATGGGGGAATAAAACAGTTCAATCAATTTCAGATTAATCCCTCTAAACATTTTTTTAGATTGTTAAATTTAAGTATTTCTAGATTAGTGGTGAGAGAAATGATAAAAGAGCCCATTAACAAGCATTTTCTTGATAAGTCTAAAATATAGAGGTGTCTATTTCTAGCCTAGTAAAGCAGAGACTGCCAAAATGGTAAGCCAAATGTAATCATTTTTGATTCACTGATTAGGGGGCTACCTAGGAATTAAATTAATTGTGTTCCCAATCTAACCACAAGTAAAACAAACCTAACCCCTGCTAATCCAAACCCAACTCAACCCCTGATAGGGTCTGGACCTGAAACATCAACTTTTCCCAAGTTCTGATGCAGGGCATTGATGGGAAACATTCACTATCCACCTGCCTCCACAGATGCTGACTAACCTATAGAGTTTCTCCAGCCTTTTGTTTTTTGCTCAAAATTCCATCATTGGCAATCTCTCGAGTCCCTTGTACTTTTCTACATTTGACCAGACCCAGAGGCATTTTCAGAAAAGACTTGCTTTACTGCACATTTGTCACTATCTATCAGGAATGGTAGTACGAAGCAAATCACCCTCACCTGTTAAAAGTACAGACCTGCGCAGAGGACAAACCAAGCCTGAATGTTCCAGACTATACATCCAATTAATCTCAGCATACATTAATTTGGAGATAGACACAAAAAGCTGGAATAACTCAGCGGGACAGGCAGGAATGGGCGACGATTCGGGTTGAGACCCTTCTTCAGACTGACATCACCCATTCCTTTTCTCCAGAGATGCTGCCTGGCCCGCTGAGTTACTCCAGCTTTTTGTGTCTATCTTCAGTTTAAACCAGCATCTGCAGTTCCTTTCTATACACTAATTTGGTTAGTTTGCACTTCGGTTGGGTAGACGGGCTCTACCACTGATTGCTAGCAGTGTTAGCAAAACCTACTATCCTTTTGAATCCCTTTGCTTTTCTGAAGTTACAGTCCCAGTTCTCTATATGATAAATTATATATACTATTCTCTAGGTTTCCCCATATAAACATAGAGCCCTTAGTGGCAATATATTTTGCATTAGCCTGATATATTTCACATTTACACACTGTGCTCACGTGCAAAAAAAAGTAATTGAGGTGAAGACTAAAAAGTAGCTTGCAATCTTGGCCAAGAAAGCACTCCAATGCCTCGATTTCCACAGAAGTTAAGGAAATGTGGCATGGGCAAAAATGTCAACAAAGGGAAGATGCACTATGCGCTTTAACCTTCTGACAACATATTAAAAAATTAGCATAAAAGCTTATGTGATGAAGAAAATGTCGTGGGTTACAAATGTAGGTCTCTGCAGAAGAAAGGGGGAAATCACAATTGAGAACAAAGAAAAATTTCACAACAATTAAACACCTACTTTGGCTCTGTCTTCATAAAAGACAGACATTCCCCAGATACATTAAGGAACAAGAGTCTATTCAGAAGGAGAATCTAAAGGAAATCAGTGTTAAAGAAATGGTGTGAGGGAACTTAATGGAGCTGAAGACTGATAAATCCCCATAGCCTAATAATCTGCATCCCAGATCACTAAGGGAAGTGCACCTGGAATTAGTGAATACATTGAGTCATCTGCCAAAATCTTTTGGATTCCAGAGAGTTCTTACACATTGGAGGGGGACTGTAATCCACTACTTAAAAAATAGAGAAAAGAAGGAAATACAGTTCAGTAAGCCAAACACCAGCAATGAGTAAAATGTTAAATTCAAGTAGAAAACAAAATTGAAAAAAATATTTGGAAAGCATTAGTGGGATTCTACAAAGTCACCATGGGGACATGAGAAATCATGCTCTGCAGATCCAATGGACTTTTATTTTGAAGATGTAAATATAGAGCAGGTGAGAGAACCAGTAGATAAATTAGATGTGGTGTATTTGGACATGGGTTCTGATAAGGTCACTTGTAAGAGGGAAAATTCAAGCACATGGGATCGGTGACAATGGCATAGAGTGAGAAGTTGTTGACAAACAGGAAACAGATTGGAAATAAACTAATCTTTTTTCTGGGTGGTTGGCAGTAATAAACAGGATGCCTACAGGGATCACATATCCCTGATTGAGAGAACCAAAATGTATTATTTCTAAGTTTGGGATGACACAAAGCTTGAAGGTTGGTGAGCAAAATGGGTGGTGGAATGTGAGCTCTGAAGAGGATGCAAAGAGGCTTCAACATGACTTTAACAAGCTGAGCCATGGCCAAATGCATCGATGAATTATACATGGTTAAATGTAAGATTTTCCACCTTGGTCCTAAACACAGACTGTTCATCTTTAATGGCCATAAGTTCATTAAACCAGCCGTTTTCATCTCCTTTTGATGGAGAATGTTCTGGCTGTGAAGTGCAATAATGGTTCATTGGACAAATTTCCCAAATGACGGGCTGACATGAAACGGTATTTTGGGTTGATTGGAAGTATAATCATTGGCGTTTTGAAGAATGAAGAGGGATTAGAACCAAGATCAGGATCAACATTCATCCAGAAAATAGTGAATATGAAAAATTCTCTACCACTTAAGCAATAAAGGTCATTAAACATATCTGAGGCAGATATATATTGCATATATTACTTAATGTTACTTAATATTACTTAATACTAAAGGGATTAATGGATATTCAGACAGCAGGAGCGGGGTACTGAAGTGAAAGGACGGTCGTGTTTATTTTGAATGTTGGAGCAGGCTTAAAGGAAAAAAATGGCTTACTGTTGCTCTTATTTCCTAGGTTATTAATATTCTATCTGTGTTCTTAGAGCATCATAATTCACAGATATTTAGAAGCACCTGGCAGTTGGCACTGACAATGTTAAATATTCGCTATATTCTCATCATGGACTTTAGCTTCTCTCGGCTCAACTGAAAGTATCTGTTAGTTTTCGGATGGCTTTCAACTGTTCCTTAATTACTACCACAGAATGTTCATCAATGAAGCCCAGCCCAAGGATTGGAAGGATTTAGGCTCCCTCTTCTCACCACCATAAGGGAGCACAAGCAGATTTACAAAGACACATTTTGCAGCAATATACCATTTCAGATTCTCCCTTCACAAAAGGCAGCTTGTGCTGGTCAGGAAACTGATATATTTTGCGCCAGGAATGTACGGAGACCAAGACTGAATAGCACATTTTTCGACTAAAGCCTGCAGTCAGGTTTGCTATTTTAATAAAAGATAGAATGCTTTCAAGTTTAAATTGAGGAATTTGGTCTTGATGTTAAGATGACATATTCAACATTCAGCAAGCTCCACTTCCCTTTTGATTCCATCTCAGCTAATCAATATTTTGCCACAGCCCAAAACTACATTTCACTGTGCATTATATTCAAACCCTCACTCTTAAAGTAAACAAATACAACTGTCCGTCTTTAGTGCCACTGAAATATGTGGCTTAGGGGCTTTAAATAGAAGCTGGGAGATGCTGGCTTCTCATCCAAAAAGCACAAAATAGCAAATCCCAAAATATAATACAGAAAGCACAAGATAGCACAAGACTCACAGAAATTTACACCATTGAAAGAGTCACTTCCTTATTGTACCCATGGGCCAATTTAATCTCATCTCCCAAAGATTGAGCATTACCCTTGCAGATTATGGTTTAAAGTATATTCAAGAGAGAATTAGATATTGCTCTTAGGGCTAAACGGAATCAAGGGATATAGGGAGAAAGCAGGAACAGGGTACTGATTTTGGATTATCAGCCATGATCATATTGAATGGCAGTGCTGGCAGGCAGAATGGCCTATTCCTGCACCTATTTTCTATGTTTCCATGTTTTTAAAGTTCTTATTCCAGGTGTTCCTTATGTGTTGAGGTTTTTTGCCTCTGCATTCTTTCCTGCAGCAAGTTCCACCCTCTGGAACTCATTTAGTAAAATGACCTTTTCTCAACACCTCTACTCCTAAATCACCTCCAACACCACTCATCTACACCCTCCATTTTCACTCCCAGAGTAACCAGTAACTATATTACATTCCTGGCAACATCCTCAAATCTCCTCTGCACTCTCACCAGTGTTATTACATCCTCCCTGTAGTTTGGATCAAAGATAGCACCTCATTGCGGCTTGGCTAATGTCTTGCACAGTTCTAGCACAAACTCAGTTGTCTTCTTAATAACCCTGTCCCACTGTACGAGTTCATTCAAGAGTTCTCCCGAGTTTTGCCGTGATTCGAACTTGAAGATTTACGGTAATGGCCACTCGCAGGTACTTGGGGCTCTAGTGGACATTTTTCAATATGTTGAAAAATCTTCACGCGTCTTCCCGAGCTTACCGCGTTTCCCGAGTACCTGCCGTTAGCGTTACAAGCCGCTAAGAGACGTCCCCGAGCTCCAACATACCCGCTACGTTCATTTTACGTGTTTACCACGAATTTGATTTTTTTTTTTAAACTCGGGAGAGCTCTTGAATGAACTCGTACAGTGGGAGAGGGGCATCTTATCTACCTATTCTGCTCTCTTCAGAGATTTATGGGCAATTATTTCAAGATCCCCATGTTCCTCTGCATTCCTTAATATCCCACCGTATATTGCTTGGGCAGCTTACAACCTAGCGGTATGAATATTAATGTATCTACTTTCAAGCACTCCTCTGTCTCTGTCCCCCCCCCCCCCCACCCTAGTTCTCTGACTAGTTTCACTATCCTCCCGACTAATATTACTGTTTGTATGCCTCGTTGTCACCTTCTCTTCAGCCAATAATGAGCCCTTTTACATTTCCTTGTTCATCGTCTACTTTGATCTGTCGCTTTCACACCTTACCCTTCCATATCACTAGATACATAGACAATAGGTGCAGGAGTAGGCCATTCTGCCCTTCGAGCCAGCACCGCCATTCAAGCACCCCATTGCTGCCTTCCACCCATACCCCTTGATTCTGTTAGCCCTAAGAGCTCTATTTAACTCTCTCTAGTTTCCTGACTGTCAGTCTGAAGGGTCTTGACCCAATACTTCACCCAGGTGGCGCCGAACGATGGCTGCCTTGCCAACGGTTTGTCTCGTCTTTTTCCTTCTTTGTGTTTTTAGTTTGTTGTAAAATATGTTTTAGTTTATCTTTAGTTTTGTATTATGTGGGTGGTGGTGGGGGAAACTTTTTTTATGGAGATGTGACTTTTTCTGTGTCATATTTCCGTCCGCGCTGGCAGCCTCTTGCTGGGGATCGACCTTGGGAGCTCCAACCACGGGAGCCTGCGGACTTTAACATTGTGGAGCTCGCGGTCCCTGGTTACGGGCTGGCTTCGGGAGCTCCAAGCCATAGGAGCTTCGACCACCCCGAGCGTCTGTCGCCCTGACGCGAGGACCTCCGTCGCCAGGACACGGGGGCTTCCGTCACCCTGACTGCAGATGGTTCAATTCCCCTGACCGCAGGAGATCAGGAGGAAAGATGATAAGACTTTATTGCCTTCCATCACAGTGCGGAATGTGGAGGAGCCGCTGGGGTGGATGTTTATGTCAAATTTTTATGTAGTTGTGTGTCTTTTTGCTTTTTTTGTATGACTATGGCAAATCAAATTCCTTCTATGTTGCAAAACATACTTGGCTAATAAATTACGATTATGATTCCTTCTCTCCATTCATGCTGTCTGTCCCACTGAGTGACTCCAGCATTTTGTGTCTATCTTCATATATTCTCTAGTCTTTTTTGTCCTTTGCAGAAATCTTGTGGCAATCTGATCAGGCTAGAACTTCCTTTTCTCACTATCAACTATTTTCAAATTGGCAACAAACTTAATTGCAGCCACCTTATTTGAACAGAAGTAAAACAAAAAACTTGCATTGAGCCCTGCAGAACATTAAGGTATACAGCTCTCCATTCATGACAATTCCAGTCAATCGTTAGCATTCTGTCACCAAACCAATTTGTTACTTTCCATTTGGTGATTTTAATGTTTTTGACCAATAGCAAATGGGTGTATTTGTCTAAACATCTTGATAACCTCCATGGGCATTGTCATAAATGCTTCTTATTACCACCTCAAAAAGTTCAATCAATGATGATTAACCTTGAGAAACTCGTATTTTTCTAAATGTTGATTTGTGTGATCCCCCCAAATTTCCCCACTTCTTTAGCACACCATTTAATGCCAACCTTCATATTATTGATTTGTTAGTCTCTTGTCCAAAAAATCAGGTAAAAATCTCCAGAGATTTCAAAGGGAATTAGAAGCACCACCATTTCTTTATTGAATGCATATTTGTTTTGTATCTTCATTAACACCTCCTTGAATTCCTCCCTTTACTCTGACTTATCTTCATGTAATTGTTTTACTAAATAATTTCTCATCTTAATAACATTTTTCTTGCTCCAATTTATAACTGCGTTAAATCTAACTGAATTAAATCTAACTGAATTAGTCTCAGATGTGCTATCCCTCTTGACCCCTTTTCTACATGCCAAAATTTATTTCCCAAAGCACAATCCAGCAAGAACCCTTCTCTTGCTGAGCTAAATAAAACAAATTTAAGGGACTGTCCCACTTGGGCGACCTAATCCGCGAGTTCTGGCGAGTTTTCCCTCGACATACTCGCAGCATGGTTGACACGAGGTCGTAGGAGGTCTTTGTAACTCTCCTTCATGCTCGAGGGTGGTCTCCGCGTACTCGAGGCCTCAGCTAGGTCGCGCCGTATTTTTCAACATGTTGAAAAATGCCCGTGAGTAAAAAAAGGTCGCCATGGAATAAAAGCGATACTTTTTTTTCACCATAGGTTTAGTCGTAGTAGGTCATAGTAGGTCGACATGTTAGTCGTAGGTAATTGAGGGTAGTCAAAGTAGTCGTAGATAGTCTTCATCATAGTCGAAGGTACGTCGAAGGGAGGTCGAAGGTGATCGTCTTCACTCTCCACTATTCGGTGTCCAATTTTCCCGAAGTTAGTCGAAGCCAGTCTGCAACATAGTCGAAGGAGGTCGAAGGAGTTCTTCTACATAGTCGAAGGAGGTCTTCAACATTACATTTTTTTCAAACTCTCCCAAACTCGCCAATTAGGTCGACGAAGTGGGACAGCCCCTTTATGTTCTCTGAGCATACTTTTTCTGTACATTTTACTCTGGTACCTCTTAAGTTGACGTTACCATAGTTACAATCTCCAGTTTTCACTGGTTTATTACTTTTGCACACAAAAGTTTAAGTTTAAAGAATCAGCATGGAAACAGGCCCTTCCGCCCACCCAGTTCAGGCTGACCATTGATCACCCGTTCACACTAGTTCCATGTTATCCCACTTTCTCACCCACTTCTTACACATTATGGTGCAACTTACAGAAGCCAATTAACCTACAAACTTGCAAGTCTTTGGGATGTGGGAGGAAACTGGAGCATCCACAGAAAACACACGGGGTCACAGGGAGAATGTGCAAACTCCAGACCGCACTAGAGGTTCAAACTCCACTCAAAATCTCTCCTTGTATAGGACACGTTCCAAAATCAGATCTCCAAGCTTTTTGTCATATATGTCTTAAGATTTTCTTAAGCTTAGTTGTCAAATTTAATTTGATGAAACTCTTGCCAAGGCATTTATGATATTTTACAATGTTAAAGGCACAGTATAAATACAAGGTATTGTTATGGTCTTCCACTCGCTTTTTAAAATTTGTTCAGTGCAGTTAGCCTCAGCCTCCAATTTTGGAAACAAATATTCATACCCAAAATGTTTATTTTCCCAAGATGCCACATTTATAAAAACACGTCAAGCAACTGCAATTGGTGCAACATCAATTAACTTCGACTGAATTTAGATGCTAAAAATCCAGTGTCGTTGAACCAACTGCTGGCATTTAAAGAATAAATCCCATTTTTTAAATCCCAAATGCAAAAATTGGTGCCAGTTGATCTTGCATCTACAAGTCTGCCAATTGGACAGTAAATAGACACAAACAGTTGGAGTAACTCCGGGACAAGCAGCATTTCTGGAGAGAAGGAATGGGTGACATTTCGGGTCGAGACCCTTCTTCAGACTGGGCCTGACCCGAAACGTCACCCATTCCTTCTCTCCAGAGATGCTGCCTGTCTCGCTGAGTTACTCAAGTTTTTTGAGTCTATCTTCGGTTTAAAACTGCATCTGCAGTACCTTTCTACATAATTGAACAGTAAAGTTGGATTTAGCGACAGAAACAATGGAGCAAACTCAAACACTTGATAACTGGGAGTGTAGAAGATAGAAAAATAACAGGTGTAGGTTGTTTGACTCCGTGTCCATGCCACCAATCACAGTTGATTCTCTATTTCAAAACCATATGCCTACTCCCTCTCTTTACTAGAACTCCATCTACCTTCTTAAATGAACGCAGTGGGTCGGTCTCTGTAGCCTTCTGGGGTTGAGAATTTCACAGGTTTATCACCTTTGGTTCTAAATATCTTAAAACTATATATTGAACTGTCATCTCTGGTTACAGGCATCATAGCCAGGGAAATCCTCCTCCCTGCTGGAAGACATGTGTCCAATTTGTGTACATTCAATAACATCATCTTTCATTCTTCTAAACCCTAGTAGCTACAGACCTAATCAAGCCAATCTTCCTCATAAGACAGTCTTGCCATTTGAGGAATCAGCATAGTGAGCCTTTGTTGCACTTTCTCTCGGACAAATATACATGAGGCAAAATTGCACACTAATACTGCAGGTGCGGTAAATTATTATAGAACATTCTAGCCATTATATAATCAAAACCTTGTGCAACGAAGGGCAACAATTCATTTGGAATCTTAACAGTTTGCCACACCAACACTTTTGCTTGCAGTGATAAGTGTACAGAGTCATACAGATCATCTGTACATCAACACTTCACAATCAATTGACTTAAGTAAATCTCGGCTTTTATTACTTCACATATACACCACATTATATTGTATCTACCATGCGTACGATCACTCTCTTAACCTGCCTCTTTGCATCCTTCTCAACTGTGAAGGGGGCGCTGTCCTGTGTGCAGCTGCCCAGCCAGCAGCTGTCTGTCCTTTCATCTTTTATTTTTTTATTTTAGTTAGTTAAGTGTTTTGTTTGGAGGTCTAGACTTTTTTTTGTGTGGGGGGGAAGGGGGAATCTACCTTTCAGGGTCCCTACCTGGCCGGAGAGGCAGCTTTTCTCCGGGCTGCAGCTTCGACCCGTCCTCGCGGCCTACCAGCGGGCCGGGAGCGGCGTTTCCTGTTGGGGACCGCCCAGAACCTCGGCTTCGGCGGCGGAGCGCTGGAGCGCTATCGTGGAGCGGGCGATGCCTTGCCCGGGTCGCCGCGCTGGAGCTCCGGTGAGCTGAGGATCGCTGGGGAAAACATCGCGGAGCTGCGGGACTGTGGAGCGACCAGCTGCGGCGCTGAACTTTACATCGGGAGCCTGGGATCTCTAGATGAGATCGCCAGTTGTGGAGCTCCAACCGGCGCGGCCTTGTTGGCTTCGGAAGCCGCGTCTCCCAGTGCGGAAGCGGTCGTTCCAGGGTTCCCAGGCCGCTGGGAGGACTCTCCCGACGCCGGAGCAACATCACCTGGCGAGAACGGCCTGGAACATCGGGCCTCCGTAGAGGCAACTGTGGAGGCATCAATAGGCCCGACTATGGGTGAACTGGGGTTGGGGACTGGACTTTGTGCCTTCCCTCATGGTGGGAGCATTGTGGGGGGATGTTCAGTGTTAAGACTATCTTGGTGTTATGTCTGTTCTTTTTTTGTGTGCTGCTAATGGCAAAAAGCATTTCACTTCACTACACCTGGGTGTATGTGAATGTGACTAATAAAAAATACCTTGAACCTTGAACTCACAAACTCAGTTTTGTTCTATAGAAAAAATTGCACAATGCAAATCTCTCTGCCAGGGATCCAATTTCTGCCCTAGCGTCCCATAATGTTCGAAGATACACTTGGTCAGACCGTGGGGATTATCCACCTTAACCATTCTTTAAAACTGCTAGCACTACGTATATGAAGGATAAAAAGAATACTTAGGGAAAGAGTAAAGCCCATTAGTGATAACAGGAGCAACTGGCATGAAGCCAGAGATATACGCAAAATCCTAAATAAATGTTTTTCATTTAGAAAGGGAACAAACTTTGTAGTTGGAGAACAGTGAAAAAGGTGGTGAAATTCTATTGCACATCTCCAATAATAAAGAGAGATACACAATGCTTTAGTGGGCATAAAAGGTAAACAAACGGGGCTGGATGAAATTTATCCCAGGCTGCTGTGGGAGGGCCAGGAAGAGTGCTGGCATTCTGGCTGAGATTTTACCTTTCCGTTTGTCGCAAGTGAGGATGACTAGAGGATGACAAATGTACTTCCCCTCTTCCTTGTTGACAGGCGAGCCGAACATCGGTGGCAGGCAGTACAAATAAGGAACTCCAGATGCTGGGTACTACAGCAAAGGACAAAGTGCTGGGTACGCAGCATCTCTGGAGAACATAGTTTTGGGTCGAGACCCTTCTTCAGACTGAGTGTGGGGTTGAAGAAAGTCCCTCACCACCCCTCTTCCAGCTTTCTTCCTCCCCCTCCCCCACCTACAATTAGTCCAATTGCAGAGGTTGAGGGCACATGACTAAGTCTTGTACCATAATGGTTACTCTCTCCTACATGACACTGCACAACAAGTTTAATAACTAATCCATTTTCATTGCATATTACCAAATTTAGAATAGCCTATTCCCAGTTGACTCCATCGACGTCCAGCCTAAAAAAATTTGTCCCAGAAATACAACAGCAATTCATTTTTTCAGTGTTATCCAAATTTATTTTGACCAGTGTAGCTTGAACCAAAATCACTGCAACAGTACAAAGCAAAAGCAATTTAGGTTGGCAAATGTGGTATCAGTCCTAGCTTTGGAATGCAAAAGTCTGCCCCTTCAAAAGGCAGCATGTATGTAGGTTTCAAAGTAGTTAAGTGCAACATTGCCATAAAGAGAGGGTGTTCAGTTCACCTTTTCTTCACTACTTCTTTCATAGCGCAATCAGAAAGTAATTGCATGGTTCTGATCTCACCCATAACACTAGCAATTGAATATTTCTACACTTTACAGTGGGGGCTTTATAGCTGGGTTCTGTCTGATGTAGACACTCAATTACTGAACCCTAATTTACCCTAGCAGTTTCTTCCCTTCACCATCCCAGACATATTTAGATATCAGCATCCTGGCCCTGGCTGAGCTTAGGTCACAAAGCATTCCACGTTCTTATTTGATTACCAGCCTATAGCTGCAAGACAGCCCCGGTAGGCCGGACTCACCCCACAAGCCTCCCAGGGAACTGCGAGAATCCCGGCGGTGAGGCCTGCCTGAGCTGAATGAGCCCTCAACAGCGGCAGCGGCGGCGTTGGGGGAGCCTCGGCGGCAGCCTCAGCAGCATCGGGGGCCTCAGGAGCTAGGCTGCGACAGCGTGAGCCTCGGTGGCGGTGGAGCGTGAGGGGGGGTGGAAGAAAATGGGGACCCGGTGTGGGGGACCTCCGTGAAGAACAATGGAGGGCCCAGCGCGGGGGGACCGCCGTGAGGAACAATGGAGGATCCGGCGTAGGGGGGCCATCGTGAAGAACAATGAAGGATCTGGTGTAGGGGGGCCGTCGTGAAGAACAATGGAGGATCTGGCGTAGGGGGGCCGTTGTGAAGAAAATGGAGATCCGGCGTAGGAGGGCCGTCGTGAAGAACAATGGAGGATCTGGCGTAGGGGGACCACCGTGACAAACAGTGGAGGACCCAGCGTGGGGGGACCGCCATGAGGGACGGTGGGAGAACAAAGGGGGACCTGGTGTGGAGGAGCACTGTTGTTTTAGAATCCTCTGCCCAGGGGATAAGCCTGCGTTCATTTGTTTGTTCGTTCATTCCGGTTTAGGCGCTGTGCATACAGCAGCCAGCCAACAGTCGCTTGTCCTTCTCTTTTTTTTTCCACTTTTAATTTCAACTTTTTGTGTATCTTGTGTGTTGCAACTGTTGGCAGACCAATGTCCCTCCGGGGATGAATAAAGTTTATCATATCGTATCGTGTACACAAAATGCTGGAGTAACTCAGCTGGATAAGCAGCATCTCTGGGGAGAAGGAATAGGTGACGTTTCGGGTTGAGACCCTTCTTCAGACTGATGCCAGGGGAGAGGGAGGTACATAATCAGTAAATCCATTAATATATCCAACTAAATACTGTGCAGTGGTGTAATTTTCCAGGTCCTGTACACACAAATTAATATTGTGGTATATATTGGATGCAAATTATTAGTCTGCAAATCATTAGGAGGATTTATTACCCGTCCTATACAATAGCGCTTTTATAAGAGTTCAGTTTACTTGTATTTGAATAACAAAATATTTTACACCAGGTCAGCATACATGAATAGCTTATGAGATTTTGTACAGCTACTCGCTTGATGAACCCTACATTGGCATATTACATTATTTTCGGCATTAACTCTGTAAATGTGGAATTTCATTTTCTCATCATTCAAACATTTAAATGCACATGTGGTCAGAAACCTGGAGTTTTGTAAATTAAGGACACAATCCTATTACTAAATGTGTACACAAATCCTACTGGGGAACAGTGGGTTTCTAGAAAAGATTAAGGACTCAGACAATATAAAGGCTGTGGTAAAAATGTGTTGCATCTCGTCTAGGCTGTCCCTGTACGGCTACAAGTCTAGCATCTTCCCCAAGCAGAGAATTTCTCAATGTTATCCTCTGCCCATAAAAAGGAAAAATCCAAAGCAGTCAGGTATGATCTCATAAACTGGCACTCAAAAATAAAGGTGGCTGATTAACAATACTATTGAGCCAAAATCTTGCTCAGCACCACGTGAATTCAGACCATGTAACAAACGAGTGGCTGAAGCTGGTAACATGGAAGAGTGAAATTAGAAGTGAGCCAATGCCGCATTTGATTGATTTTGGCATAGAGCCTGGTAAAATTGAAGTTAATGGTGTTGACTCATCACTGGCTGGTGCCATAATCAGCACAAAGGAACATGGCTATGCTTGTTGGAGCTACTGAAGGACAGTATGCTAGCCCCAATCCATGCCATTAATGACATTCTCTCCAGTCAAAAGTTCAGAAGTAGGATTGTTCCAGGAATGGTATTAAAGGTAGTAATGGTATTAAATAGCTGTCTGAAAATAAAAGTTTAAATACCATCATAGCAGTTGGGGAAATTACTAATTTAAGGGCCTGTCCCACTGTACGAGGTAATTCAAGAGTTCTCCCGAGTTTCCCCTGACTCGAACTCGGAGAATTACGGTGATAGCCGTTCGTAGGTACTCGGGGCTCTCGTGGACATTTTTCAACATGTTGGAAAAACTTCACGAGCTTACAGCATTTCCTGAGTACCTGCCGTTAGCGTTACGAGCCGCTAAGAGACGTCCCGATCTCCGACATACCCGCTACGTACATTATACGTACTTACCACGAGTATGGTTTTTTTTTAACTCGGGAGAGCTCTTGGGTAAACTTGTATAGTGGGACAGGCCCTTTAATGAATTGGAAATAAAAGTAAACTAATACTAGTCACAATGACCAAAACGATTAGATTGTCTTGACAAAGGTGACAGAAATACTCAGCATGTCAGGCCGCATTTGTGAAGAGAAATACAGTCAACCTTTCTGGTTTAGTTTAGTCTAGAGATACAGCGTGGAAACAAGCTCTCCGGCCCACCAAGTCCGCACCAACCAGCAATCCCCGTACACTAGCACTATCATACACATCAGGGACAATTTACAATTTTTACCGAGGCCATTTAACCTACAAACCTGTATGCCTTGAGTGTGGGAGGAAACCGTGGCAGCCAGGAAAAAGCCAAGCGATCATGCGGAGAACATACAAACTCTGTTCAGACAGCACCTGTAGTCAGGATCAACCTCGGGTCTCTGGCGCTGTAAGGCAGCAACTCTATGCCACCATGCCACCCTGCGCCTGAACTGGGAAGACAAAAAAATCTTGCCGATCTGCAGGGAAAATGGGGGGGGGTGGGGGGGGGAAGATGTCTTTGATGAATGCCAGGGTAATCATGGGGATAAATTGTAAACAAGGTGTTATCTGGTCAATGAGTGAGTGATTGGGAAAGTTCATGAATGAGTACAGGCAAAAGAAATGCAGAGCAGGAAGACATGCCTGGCAGGTCAGGCTAGGCATGTCCCCATTCCCAGCAAAAAAAAGTAGAGAACAAAATCATGCTCAGTGTGGACTTTTCCTACAAACAGAAATGACAGAAACACACGGATAGTCACGCTCTAACCCACCTCCTTCTGAACTTGCAACATTCCACTCGCGAACTAACCCTGATATCGTCATCAAACATGCTAACTAGGGTGGTGCTATCATCATCTGGTGAATTACCTATATTTAGTAGAGACCAAACATCAGCTGACAGACATCTCTTCACAGCTCCTTTGGATCATGACAATAGCTATTATCAGGTATGGTCACCCAGTTATGGACCTCATTTCTTCAGGAAACCTCTTGCCACAGCTTCCAGCCTTAGTGTTGCAGCCTCACACAGCCTGCTTCTATCGCTTTGGCAATCTCAATGTTTCAGCCACTCTTACCCCACTTATTTCTTCCTTGACTCGATCATTTCTCCTCTAGTCCAGTCTTTTCACATGTCTCTGTTCTTACCCTCTGGGACAGAACAAGGATCAAGTATCCCAGTCATCATATTCCAGCTGGCCATCCTCTATTCAACAGATAATTCTCTGCAATGTCAGCCCCCTTCAAAGAAATTCCACCTTCCCCATCTCCACCCCATTCAAAATTTCTTAAGGACCATTCGCTTTGCGATTCTATGGTCCTCTCTTCCCTTCCCGCCAATCTTATGACAGCACTTCCTCCTGCAACAGCAAGTGATGTATAACATGTATTTTCATACTTTTCCGTCCCAATATACAGGAAACCAGTCTTTCCAAGTGAAGCAATGATTTTGCAATGACTTGCATTTATTCCAATGTACTGTACACTATTCATCGAATATTGCACAGGACAGCATCAGGCCCATCAGCCCATAATATGTGCCGAATTAATCCCATCTGCCTGCAAGTGGTCTACATAACCTCCATTCCCTGCCTGTTCACATGTCTGTCCAAATGCCTCTCAAATCCAATACCAGTAACCCAGGTTGTCATGGGGTCATTTACATGGTGAACTTGACTGGGAGTGACCTTTTTGCAAGTCCAAATTCAGTGCTTCGGATGCTGCCAGTTGTCAATCCGAGTTTGTGCTTAAAGTATCAAGTTTGAGATAATCTTAAATGATTAATAATCTTACTCATTTTCCCAGATTTACGGCATCAGTGATAAAACCTGCCTTTTCTTGTCATTCCAAACTGCCCTAGAAGAGATAGTGGTATAGGCAAACCAGCATTTTTGATGATGCAGCAGGATGCCAGACATTTTCAGACTACTCTAATTCAATCACAATGCTGAATTTAGATCACTTGGAGGCCAGGCACAATACACTTGGCAGGTCATTTCTCGTGAAGGGCATAAGGAACAAGATGGTATTCTAGAAAAATCAGGTCGTTTCATGGGTCACTATGAAGCTGATTTTTTTTAGATCCAGATTGTTTAATTCATTGAATTTAAATGTCACAGCTGTTTTGATGGGATTTGAACATCTGTCTGGTTAATCTAGGCCTCTCAATTTCTGAAATAAAGGCAGACTGGAGTGCGGTATACTCAAGGAGAAAGTCCACCAATGTGTGCGCATTAACATCCATGCAGCAGTCTGCTTTTCTGTCATCTAAGATTCCTCGAGATCAAGGCCTCTCCCTGTCAAATCCATGTGGTAGGTGCGTGTAATGGCTGTGCCACGTAAAAAGAAATCATACACAGACAACACCCACATATCAATATGATGTTTGGGACCTGGAATGTCAGAACCCGAATGAACCCTAATATACAAACCTGAACGTTGCTCTAACGTCATTGATAAGGAACTCAATACAATGGCATTGCTGCCCATTGTAAGATATGATAGGCAAGAGATGGTCAACTCAAAAAAGGAGCAAGCATACCTATCTTCTTCTGTGAAGGCAAACTTCAAGAAAAAGAAATGCTGTTTTCATGGCTTCACCATAAAGAACAAGCTAATCAGAGGTCTCAGCTACAAAATATGTAGAATTTGTGAATGGCTCATGAACCTTCAGTTCATTCTAACCTCGGAACCAACCAGCATCAGCACACGTTGCAATCCTGGCAGCTGCAGCTATTCTTCTGCTTCACCCACATACAACATGTGCTAATAACTGTTGCAATGATCACCACTAAGTCTGCTATGTTACCCCCGCAACCGGGTCCCAAAACAGCAACAGAAAAGTTGCTAAGGAAAATCAATTTCTTAGCTCTTTTGTTCTTTACAAAGATAGCTCTAGGACAGTGCTTCAAAGACTCCTTATCAACTCCCAGCCAATAGAACCCAGAGATCCCACTGCACATGGACCACATTTAAGTCTCAATAATTAACATCTATGAAGTGACTGGGTTCTCTGTCCAGACTGGTTGGACAAGAATTGGTACAAGATCCAGCAACCAATTAACTCAAAATACAAGACACTACTTATTTGGACGTTTCACCATGCCTCAAAGAAAAAAATAACAGCTCAACAAACACATGAAGACCGATGTCCAGCAGAAAACCAGTCAACTAAAGCCAACAGATAGCAAGTGGAAAGAGTGCAGTTCCTTCAGTTTTGTTCATTGGTCATCTGCAGCCCAAACACCCATGACACCTCCCCACAGAGAATCAAGAGCAGAGGTGAACTTTTCCATGATAGAAAGACAATCAATGTTCAAAGGAAGGAATATTTTGATGACCTTCCAAACTGCAATTCTATCCCAAGTACCCTTAAGACCATTCCACAGCAACCTATTCAGACCAACATTGTCTCCATTTCTGACAAATTAATTAAAAAGCAAGGCCTCTGAACCAGACAGTATCCCAGCTGAAGTTTTAAGGCTCAGCAAAGAGTAATTGTAATCTCAGCTTCCCCATCAGGGAAGAGGAGGATGTACTGTAGATGTTATAAACATGCCCATTTGCCCACTTCAGGAAAGGAAAGAAATGCAATGTGGCAACAAGAGAGGAAACTCTCTGCTCACTGCCAGCATTGTCATTGCGAGGGTGTTCCGCAGATGCTTTCTCCCAGTGGTCAAAGAGCTCCTCCATGAATTTCAGTATAGTTTCTATCCATCTAGACAAAGTGGATATGATTCTCATCAACATAACAACTCCAAGCAAAATGCCAAGATTAGTAAAAATGGCCTTTTCACTGTCAACTGGGTGGAATTGTGGAGCACCCTCCTCAAATTCAGCTGCTCACATCAATTAGTTTACTTCAAAGCATGCATGTTGAGGCCTTAACCATTGGGTCTGCAACAGATCTTTGTCAAGCTAGGCTGTGCAACTGTCCCAACACATTGTGTATGGTCTAGACTCAAAATATCACCCATTCCTACTATCCAGAGATGCTGCTTGTCCCGCTAAGTTACTTCAGCATTTTGCGTCTATCTTTTAATTTTTTTCTCACTCCATTGCTGCATCTCATCATATGAGAAACTATTCATCTTATACTCCAAAACCAAGGTCACATCAACCTCACAGCTGCACAGATGACATTTGTGTTAGTGCACATTGATGCCAAATTCTAAATTAGTCAACTCATTAAATGAAGCATACTCTATCAACATTACCCCACTGTATGACAATAATGATTCATAGCATGACCCGGGATAATACAAGTTGTCATCTTAGTGTAGGCACAGCCTT